>WBNH01005174.1:294814-492314 GCA_013401255.1 Urocolius indicus | reverse complement strand
TCTGAAACCTTTTTAAATGCATTAAACCACAGAACATTGTAATGATATAAATTATTTATGATATAAATGATGTACTCAAATACATAATGAGTCATAAGGATTGATGATCCAAACTCAAGTTAAAAGTATGCCATCTATTAGTATTAAGTATCTTTTCAAGAATGTGTGATTTCTTTCAAGTTGTGGATTTTTCACATGTGATTGCATTTTAATCTTTTGTCAGCCATTGCATGGCATAAACTCTCAGCTGACCCTTTCATGAAACCATTTATTTACCTTGATCTCTAAGACGCTGAATTTATCTGGTTTATTAAAATTACATTGGTCACAATTTGAAGAAGTAAAATTTGCAATGTATGAGACCAACTTTGCAGTTGTTGCTGAGATAATAAGCTATTACGCCCCTAATGTAACAAATTGTTATATTAAAGATGCTAGTTGGACTCCTGTCATTCTGAGATGCCCTCACAGAACCAGATTTTCAAATGGCCCTAGTGTTAAACATCTCTTATCTAGTCCCATTAAAAATTAAAAATATTTCATTTATTAAAACTCTTGCCACTCAAAATGGAATATTCCATAGAAATCATTTGCATCTTTTAAGTGCTTTAGAGTTGAACTTTCTGGAAAATATAACTACTTGATTCTTCGTGTAAATGCTTGAGAAAAATGGATGCTCAGCAGCTGTCACATGGTACTATTCTAGTATCATGTTTGGTGTGATAATTAGTATATATGGGCCTATTTCAAGTTATGTATTGAATGTTTGATATTTTGTTGTCTTAGTATCTAGTATTCTTTTCAAACAAAGAAAATACAAAGTCAAAGAAAATACTGATCTATTTGATCCAAGGGAGTACACCAATTACTAGCTGTAGAGAGCAGCTATGGCTTGGTAAAAAAAAAAATCTGTAACTTCAAACACAGTAGCTCACATGTTATACTGTAATATACTGTGGGAAGGTTTCCTAGCTAGGAGAATGGATAGATGACTGATATGGGCCAAGAAATATCACTTGATAGGTCTTGTGCAGAAGCCATTATGAAAGTCTTTTTAAACTAAAAGTAATCTCATAGATTTTAGTAGAAAATAAATCAGTTTGCATACTATTGAAAATTAATGTTTCTGAAATAAATCTGTTTTAACCAACTAACATTTGGCTTCAACCAAAAGACAATCAGAGAATGTTCTTCATGCATTAGTGAAGCAGAACATATGTTTCTGCTTTATTGGATGCTGACATTAAGCATACTGATTTACTAGCTTGAAACTTGTAGTTGGGCCAGTAGGATTCATTTAATTTGATAAAAGAATGGAATTTGATGCTACACTTTTAAATTTTAGAAAGTTGTTTTTTCTTTCTTTTTTTATGTATCAGAGGGTAAAGAATATTCTTAATACAGGATTTTTCTTTTACAGAGCCAGGAAATCTTCATTTTTCTAAGGCATGGAAAGGTTGAAAGTAGTTGGCTGTTTTTTTACAGGACTATCAGTCACTGGGCAAGTAGGGAAAGAAAAATGATGTTAAACCCAAGTCTGCTGAACCTCTGCTCTTACAACCACTCTGAAATCAGAAATGTATTCATTTTGAACTGAGTAGACACATGGAACTTCGTGAACTTTGCAGAGTTTGCTGCTGATTATTATATGGTTACCTATACTTACTGAGGACAGGACTCATGAGATCAAGAGATCTCTTGCTTGACTGAGGCTCTTAATGTATGGGGTGGCTATTGACATTTCTGACAGCTCCTTAGGTTTTGGTCTATTGCAGACTTCCAAGATAGGAGGTACACCACAGGCTTTGTGAGTTGTGGTAAAATGACCTGCAAAAGGGTTGTCTGAGGTATAATGAGAAAGGGTTAAGGTCCTCAAAAGAAGTAGCTGAATGTCCCTGCCCTGAGAGGCTCTGAATTGTAAAAAAATATTTGCAGCTTGTGAGTCCTGTATTGCTTTGTCTGAAAGATATTATAGAACAGCTTTTTTTTTTTTTTTTAATAGAAATGATATTTAACATTTTGTGTCTTAACTCTGTGTATACTGTGAAAGTACTTTTCAAGGACCTGAATGAATCATTTGTGGTTACTGACTTGGATGCCTAACTTGAAACCTGCTGGGATGGATTTTTGAGCTACATTCAGCACTTACATCTTCAAAACTGCTGGGCCCACCAGCTTTGAAAATGAGATATAATTCCATTCAACCACTATACTTAAAATTTCTAACCATTTAAAAAATGGTGGACTTATCTGTATCTAGCTATAAGCTCGCAGATGTATAAATAAATTTTATAAGCATTCAATGTACATAAAATACATGGGTTCGATGTATTGTTCTAATTCTTCTGGGCACTAAAACCCAGCTGTCATTAGAGAACACTTTTTTTCTTTCAAATGACAGTTATGAAATGGCAGACTAGTCATTCTTTCAAAGACCCAGACCTCGGTTATTGAGATGCTCAGAAGCATCTGTTGATTTTGCTGTGCCTCTATTATATCAGGCTGAAGGTGCTGTTGATAAAGCCTTCTGAACAACCTTCCGTTTAAACAGGGATCAGATTCTCTTTATTAGCATGAAAAAGGAGAAATGCTTATCATTTGAACTGGATAAAAGCTTCTCCAATTCTTACTAAATGTTTCTGAAATCACAATGGTCAATAAACTCTTCCTTTTTTTCTGATATTTGGGGGTAGTATCTTCTCTGCTAATAGCAATTCAAATAAAATCTTTATGAATTTCAGTGAAAAATACACTTTATTTTCCTATATTCATGCAGACTTTTTTTTTTGTCCCTTTTATTTGGTTTTGTCATTAATCAAGTTTAAGAATGGAAGGATTGAGAGCTCTTTTGCCATTTTTTCATAGGAATAATGCTGGGAGTTTCATTAACAGAAAAGCTTACATCTCAGCAGAATACAGACACCCAAACTATTGTTTAGCTATGTAACTCCCAATTACACAAATGACAATTAGTCACTTAAATTGTACTTAGATATCCAAATAACTTCAGAGATTTGAGCTAATAGATCTTTGTCTGACACATTTCTTACGCAGGAAGGAGAATTAGAGAGGAGAGTATGAAAGCAATAGTACAATGTCTGATGAATTGATTCCTAGGTGATTTGCCTGGCTGACTCTACCGAGCATTTTTGCAAATCTCAATGAAATAGTTAGAAAATTAGCCTCTGTCCTACTTAGCAAAGTTTGAAATTTCACTGATCCACCTGACATTTGATTTTTCTAAAAGATAAGTTAAAAGGAGAGCAAAGTCTTTAATGAATGCCAGATTCTTATTTGGTATGACACAGAAAACAGTTTAAACATAGTTTTGTTTTGCACTTTATTCTACTGTGTGGCTCAAGACAATATGGTTTTTGCATGACATCTGTGGGCAAATTGGACCTCTACAGAATAAAACAAATTGAGGTTTGTTTGAATAACTATTTCAAGAAAAAATGCCCAAATTTTGCTAGGTTCTTTTGTTAATCTGTAAATTGCACAAAAGCTAAGGAGAGATTTGATAGGCAAGATTTCTTGGCTATTTTTGGGTAATGATAATAACTAAACTGAAATTCTGAGCCCTACTTGGAGTAATTAATTACTTTTTCCAGGCATGAGTATTTGGGGCAGCTATTTTCTGTTACATGTAATCATTTAATACTCATTATGAAATTATAGTCAGATAAGCTTAATAACTTTGTATTGTTATGTTTTCAATTCAGTTATCTCTATTACATGATGTTATTTTTCAAGTCTCTTTTAAAAAATTGTGGTTTGCCAAATTTTCCTGTTTATGAACTATTCCGAGATAATTGAAATTGCCTGTTTCTCAGATGTATCCTATTCGTGCCATCTGCTACCTGAAATTTAGTTTGGATACTTGCCATGCAGTTGTAAAGTGTTTTCAGTTTTATTTATTTCTTGTTGACCATACTCTATACTGATATTTGCATGCATTTAGTATCATATATATATATGAAAAGAAAGCATTCATTTATCTTGATTTACACAGTTTACATCTGATACTATTACCTCATGATGTCTCAAGCCCAAAATTTATTTCCTTCAGATTTAGTGAAATATAGTCTTCATTCAAGACAAAAAGTAAGAGTTACTGAGTATGGCATAATACTGAAAAAAAAAAAATTGTAAAAAATACTTTGAAAATATGTAAAAATTAAGATAGTGTAATTGTAAAAAACCCCATTCTCTTTAGCTTAAAGCTGTTTATATTACCATTTTGCAGGATAATTAATTTCTCTAGTAGTTGTAAAAGATAAAAAGATTGTCTTTTTATTTGAGAAACTGAGTTGTGGCATGATTGAGCAATTGATTTTTTTTTCCTCCCTCTGGTGTGTTGAAAACTAGTGTGTTTTGCAGGTGTGTGATGATAACTCTGATATTCCTATATTCCAGCTTTATTCTAGAGGTAGA
This sequence comes from Urocolius indicus, assembly GCA_013401255.1. Classification (NCBI taxonomy): domain Eukaryota; kingdom Metazoa; phylum Chordata; class Aves; order Coliiformes; family Coliidae; genus Urocolius; species Urocolius indicus. The sequence continues at coordinate 487,880 of WBNH01005174.1, read as the reverse complement.
CCAACTAGGCTAGTCTGTGTTTCCATTTGGGAGTCAGCAGACGTTTCTCAGTACTAAGATTGGTTTTTTTTTAGTCTGAGAATCGTTAAATATTCCTTAACACTAGTTTGAACAATAACACTATGTGAATATAGGTGTGCAGCACAGCTGAGAGTTGATTTGTTATGATGTTTTTCTTCCTGTGTGCAGTGAGATGGTGTTTCCTCCTGGCAGTATCACTTAGAAAGAATGCTTTCTCTATTTGCTCTTGGAAATATATTTTGTACCAGGTCAGCCATCGTATATCTTTCAAATTGTTTCAGAAACCTATGTCTGTGTATATAATTTGCATTCTGCCTGTATCAAAGTCTGATAAAAATGCCCAATAGTGATGTGGAGTACACATAGCCTTTACCAGCTCAATGATTACAGTTGGACAGGCATGCTAGTTGTCTGTGTCTGTTCCTTTAAAGTTCCTGAGGGCAAATTATTGGAAGAATGTTCAGAGAAGAGTCAAGGCTTCACCTCTTTACACCATGTGTAAAGATCTGTCTGGTTAGAGGTAAAGTTTCCATCACATCCATGTCTGCTGAAGAAAAGCTGCTCTAAAAGTCTTGCTGAGTTCATTTGGCTGCATTGCTGCCTTGAAGGAAAATGGCATGTATTTCACTCAGTGTTTCTGGACATAGGTCATACCTGTCCAGAGAGAAAATGCAAAAGAGTTCGTGGAAGTAGAGAGGCAGAGCTAATTACTCTTCTTCATTCTCCAAGGTACTTGTGGCTCTCGTGTGCATACACTCTGCATATGAGCTTCTGAAGTCCCATGTAAAACTACATAATTCCTTGAAAATTGTTGCATTCTCCATGAAGGTCCTTGACATCTTTTTTGAGAAGAGAATCTTGGCTGCTTTGAATATCTTGGCTCAAGCCCTCAGGTTCACTAAATCCAGACTAGTGTGGAGACTCCTACCTGTGGAGCCTAAGTAGAATGCATCTTTCAAGAGTTACAGGAGAAAAGATGAAAAAGAGAATGTGTTAACCTGAAGACTAAATGATTCCAGGTAGAGGAGAAAGGAAACAGAAGAAGCTAAAAAGGAGACTAGAAATGTTCAGGAAGATGGAGAATTTTTTTCCTGCTTGAGCCTAGAGTGCAAGAAAAGGAGTATTTGCAGGAAGGATACAGTGATTTATCCCTGCAGCCTGTTTCACCCTTGGAGACCACTTTGTTGTATGTATAGAACCCAGATTTCTTCTTTCATACACAAAGAACCCAGTTCCCTAAAATCTAGTTGCTACATGTGGGGATGAGAATTATTTCATATTTACTCTCTGGCATTTAGCCTGTGGTCACTAGGAAAGTGTGGCATTTTTAGGGTAGGTGCTATTATTTTTACAGGCTCGGGGTTTACACTCATCATTTGATTTGGAAAATGTGGATTGGATGAATGGGCTTGTTCCTTTTGTAGGGGATTACAATAATACACGGAAGCTTGTGAGTGCTTCTGACAGATGTGCTGGCGGCCTGCCACTGCATGAAGGGTGCGGCTCTGACTGACAACTTGCAATTATATGATGATGATGAATGGTTCTGATGTGTGTTCAAGAGAAAACCACTTTCTAGAAAGTGAAAGTTGTGCATAAGGTTCCTATAAAGTAAGTCTTAAGAACGGCCCTAACTTTTATGTTTTGTTGGGATAACCAATTTGGATCCTCTTTTCTGTCAAACTTTTTCTGGTTTTAATAAATAAGAGCCAAACCAAAGTTTATATGAGTAAAATTAGTTTTGGCCCATTTTGGCTTAAGAAATGCTTTATCTGCGTTTTTAGTCAAACTGACATCATCACTGTAAAGATATACAAATGCACACACACAGAGAAATACTTAAATATACACACATGACTATTCAGTAGCCAACAAGTTCATCAAACGAAATCCATCGAGCAAAAAACCACTTTTCTGTTAGGGGTATAATTCACCCATCAGCAGGCCTGCATAGCTCATGTTAGTGTTAATGGGAGTTTCAGTCACACACTAAAGATAGAATGTACCCACAGATGACTAAACAATCTCTTTCTTTGCTAGATTTAATCCAGATTTTTACAGTATGGTACTGTTGGAGTTATAGCCTCCAAGCAACATGGTATAGAGAAGGTCAGGTGTAAGAGGGCACCCAGCACTTTGACCCTGGCAAGTTGTTACAGGATATGAGTCATGTTGGATGACTCTATTGTTTTCCGGCATATGGACTGCACCTAGTAGCTAATATGAACTAAGTTATAATTTGAAGAATTTTTATAGATAACTTTGCACGTTAGAACTGTGATCTTGTGAACTGCAACCAGAACACACACAAAATGAGAAATTTGGCTCAAAGATTAGGAAGGAACAGGAGGTGGTAGAAGTAGTATTTAAAAAGACCCTAGCTCTTCTTTGATTTGGGGAAAGGTAAGAACATGGGTATGTGACCACATGGGTAACTTGCCTTTTTGGATGCAAAATTAGTGGTTTAGAAGTGGCTTTTGTGTGATATTTTCTTTGGCCAAACTCTGATGACACTTCCTCTGGGCCACTTGGTTCTTGTTGTCTCTGGTATAAAGGGACAGAAGCTTCTTAAAAGATATTTTTGCTTAAAAGTGTAGTACTCGAGTATGCTCGAGTGTAGGTGGAACATGCTCATGGTATTCAAACTTTTAATCTCATCTTTGCAGATGTTACCATTGTTAGAGAGGAATTTGTTAAGCAGTCTGATCCAATGTGGTGATTCTGTCATGACTTTGCAGTAAACAATTATAATGGTCTTTCTGTAAATTTGTTGGCAACATTTGTTCTTATTCTCTGATCGACTATTTAATGCAGTGTAAGGTTCCACCTTTAAGGTCTAGATTTCTGTCATCCATCTTTTGAAATTATTTCACTAGTGCAAAAAGAGAGAATATGCAATCAAAATGAGCATGCAAATTTTATATTTCTTTTGTAAATAACTGCAAGAAATAATGAACTGTGGTGACTGAAATTCTTTAACTTATGTTCTCAGACCAATTCCTATAGTCATAGGTGCTGAGTAGGTCCAGTTAATAGTTTTCGGAAAAAAGAGAAATTTTACTGTCTTTATATCAATGTTCACATTTTCACCATTGTTTATAAGATGGGAAAGGCATTAGAGAATCACATTTTGCTGAAGAAATAGCTACTGGCTAAAAAGCTTTTGGACAACCTGAACATAAGGTGGCTGGTTTGCCTTGGGAAAAGCTGTGCCTATCCACACTGCCTTCCTCACTTTGCGCAGGCAAAGGTACAGTGCTTGTTGATCATTGGCTTAGGCTTAGAAATAGTAGTTGTTGCAGCCAACATGGTAAGTTATATGTCATGTATAGTTTTGAAATGAAAAAGGAACACAAAAGTAATTTATTTCATGGACCTTAGGCCCCTGAGTTTTAAAGGATCTCTGTGTTTCACTAGAAGTAATTAAGATGACTCCTTATAATTTTTTTCCAGGGATCTCTGTCAGGAAGTACATTAGATACTGTGCATATAGCAGTAGTAAAACAAAACAACAGTCCTTGTCCCAGAGAAATCTCAGTCAAATCTCATGAAAAATGAGAACAGGTGAAAATATGATTGGTGGGGAAAAGTGGGCACCACTGACAATGATGTTAGCGTAATTGATATTAAGAGAGGCAGACACAGTGCCTGCCCAACCATACATAAGGTGGTGTAAATTATACCTTACCCATAAATAAGTGTTTAAAAAAAGCTTAAGGAACCAGAGACGTGTTACTTGTGATGCTCGAGATTTTGCCTTCCTAGTGCTCAGGATTATATTAATAGTGTGGGTGCAAATGTGGGAGTAGGGTTTAGGCAGGTTTGCAGCCCAGGGATTAGTGATTAGCTTATGAAAATATTGTATGGTTGTCTATATACAATGAATTTTGTGGGTAATGTCAAGATAAAAACTCCAGGAAGGTTATTCTCAGCTGGAGTAAGGACAATGAAAATGCAACCAAAGGGTAAGAGACTAATCTCAACTTCAGTGTGCGTGAACACAAATTAGATGGACCAAACCATGAGCACATGGAGAACCTGGCAGCAGCCCAAACTTCTGCCATTGGCTTGATAGTAACAAGCCATTGCATTGCAAGTTCAAACCATTGTGGCGACACTACTCTTTCTATATGAAGTCTGTGCATACAACTTTGTATGTAAAGGATCTAGACTTCGAAATCATGCAGTAGCCTTGCTAAAGACATTCTGTTAGAGAGGAAGTATAGCTTACAGTTAATAAATATATAGATCCTTTTCTAAAGTTTGTTATTCCTAGAGTACAAGTGCATGAAATGCATTAGACTGTGATGTATTGAATGCAATAGGAATCAAATCTTCACCTGTTACTCATACCTGAGTTTGATAATATATTTAAATGAATAAGGCAATATCATAATTTTCCAATATACTGTGCCATTTAGCATTCAAACAAATATATTTCCTACCTTCAGTGTTTTCCGGAATGAGTACTTCTAAAATGAGAACTCTGAACTTATAATTGAGCAATGTTTTGTGTAGGGGTTTTTCTGGTAAAATGAACTTTTCTATTGAACCTAAACATGAGATAAACCCTTCTAAACAACTGAGTCTTTGTTAAATTCTTTTGCATGTATGTAAAAAGTCAACCATAAGCCAGCATTTATCTATAATTTCAAAGTAGTTGTGAGAATTTTTTTTCATGCTTTAATTTTCTGGGGAGTTGCACAGCTAAAATTCAAATAATTAATTTAAACTTTTCTAACAATAGAGTTTCAATTAAAGCAAACAAAACCAATAAGACTAAATGTTTAAGAGAAATAATGTAAATTATCTTTGTTACTTGCAATACAAGTTCTAGTGAAAGTTGTGGCACAACTCTAGAGGTGCATTGCCGATTTCTTGATTGTAGCAAGGAGAATTCTGGAAAAGAAAGGATATTTGTCAGCAGAATAGGAAATAATAACTCAAAACAGGTAGCATGAGCTTGCTATGGTTTCCTTTCTTGGTAGCTATGAAGATTTAATTATACTGAGTATGTATTTACTTCTTTGGGTAGGAAATTTGGAAATGAGAACTCCCCAAGTATTGTTAAATTTCATCTCGGACGTTTCCAAGTGACCCCCATTTTCTTGGCTCTGTAATGTATTGTTTTACTATACTACATATTTGAGGAAGATGTATATGGTGATGAATTTGTGCACCAGCTTTGGGGTCAAAACTTATTCTCTGCTAAGAAACAAATGATGAGTTCATGGGTTAGGTAGCACATCACACTGACATCACTTGCTCTAAGTAGACAGGGGAACCTATACAGATCTGTCAGCTTTTACATGGAGGATGTCAAGATTTTGTCAGGAATGCAAAAGTGAGCTGTGTCTGTTTTGTTGCTCTATGACAGAATGCAACATGCACTCTTTTCTTACTGTTATTGCTTTTAATTGGTGAAGTCCAGTGCAGAAAAACCAAAGTCCATTTCCTGTTCACACTGTCTTAATTCATCATGATCAGTAGCCTTCAAATTGCAGTTCCTTCCAAATCTGATTACTAAATCTAAAAGTCTGAGCTGTACATTAACACAGGTATAAAACTGTTTTAATTTTCATAATGTCTGCGTAACTGGTGAAAACTTTCTTCAGTTACCTAAGAAAGCTTTAAATGTTTTTTTTAAAAAAAAATTCTTCCTTTTTATGTAGATAATTCTTCTTACATGATTAAATGATGTTTTTCCTCAAAAAGAATTCTCATTCATCCAGTTCACTAACAGGGTGGTCCTCTATGAATATGAAACTATCCAGTAGCTTATTATGTCCTTACTGATGAATCTGAAGGCTTTGGGTCTTTTCATTACTTGTTATTTACGTTGTGCTCTGAAGACATGGATATTACACAATTGGCTGGGGTTTTCCCACATCTTCTGTAAATGTGCTAGCAAAAAAATTATCTTCTCAAAGTCTTTCTTGAGTACCCAAAAGAGTAGTTGGTATACCAACTTCACAGGTGTGGGACTGAGAGTGTGGCTTTAAAAAACATCACTGATGTATTGATTGTTCATCTTGAGGTGTTTCAGTCCTGATTCTTTTCCAGAGGACCTAACTTTGCACAGCAGTTTATATATAGCTCTACATATTATAGCCTCAATTTTTACATTGGCTTTACATTGACGCAGCTGCAGCTGTGAATGTTCAGCAATTCCTCAAATACAACCTCAAGTTTTTTAAACTGAGCTCCCAGAAAATGAAACTGGGACCTATGATTTCTCCTTCTGCAGTTCCATTCCTCATTCATCTAATTTCTTTGCAATGAAATATGGTCAATGATCATATGAGCTACAGCCTCATTTGTTCTGCATTGCAGTTTATGCTTACGTCTGAGGCTGTCACATGTGCTGAATGTAGCAAAAATCCCATTAAAAAACCCCCAACGAAACAAACTGCTGTTTTGTTTTGTTTTGTTTTTAATTGTATGAGGATTTGTATTTAAAGAATATATCATAATGTTTATTCACACAGAGGCTGAACTAGGATTTCCTTGACAACTTTAATTCTAGCATTTCTGTATCTTTCCAGTACTTGACTTTACAAAATCAGTAATGTTCTTTTACAAGAAAAAAAAGAAAAGATGGGTTATGTTCAACTCTATGTATATAGGTAAATTAAATTTTGAGATATTATTCCTGAAGATATTATTACATTCTTAAATCATTTCACAGATTTGTAATAAACTAGCTATTACTCTTGAAATAAATATCCAAGACAAGTAGACTGGTGCTTGTGAGATTTGCAAACCTTTTCAAGCTCTTTTGCTGGAATTAGCTCAGGAAATGCTTGTTCTATATTTATACAGAATATGATTGTTTAAGTCAAAATTTCATTAGTATAAAGGAGGCTATAGAATTGATTTTGTCAGTGTATTTTATTGTCCTGGAAAAAACTACATCATGTACCATAGAGACCTTCAGAAATGGTAAACAGAGAGAAGATTCTAGCTATGGTTTTATTCCTTTGCATCCTTGTTTGAAGTCATTTAAAATCAAGAGCATATTATCTTGCTTTCTTTGTACTATACTTTTACATACAAAACTGCTAAAGGATTTCTTATGAAAAAAATATTTTTGTTATACAATTGTTTTTAATTTCAGAATATTTTATGTAAGAGCTGAGTATAAGGTTTTTATACACAATATTAAGACTTCAAATCATTAACCAGATGTTTATTACGGTATTATTAAGGTAATGAGTGGAACAGGATCTGGGGGAACAAAATAGAGATCTTTTGACCCATCTATGTTTTGTTTATCAATCATCTGGTGTCACAAATTTTCTGAGGAACATTAATGAGTTTAATAGAAATGGATTTTTCTTCCTTTTCAGGAAGTCCCTTCACTCACCACTCTCCTGCAGACTAAGCTGGTATGGAGGAGGTTGCATGTGCTTTTAGTTTTTTATTCCCTATTATATTGTTCAAGATGCTTTCTCTCCACAACTTTTGCCAATATTTTCATAGTAGCTTTATGGAATTTCTGCCTTGTTAAATGGTATAGCACTTATCTGGCATTGCACTTGATAGGAGAAGATGTAATGATATAAACGTCTCTTTGTGCTACCAAATAACTTCCTCAGTTGAGATAGCATCTTCTGCTTGCCTTCAACTTAATGTGAGAATCTGGGAGAGCTGTGCAATGTTAGGGCAAAATAAAATGTGCCCCCATGTCTTCAGCAACCTGAGTCCAGTGCATGGGTTTAGTATGTAGCTGAACACTGACATGCAATCTACGACTTCTTGAGCTACTAGGGAAATTCATCTGTAAAAGAAACATGCCAAATATCCAGAGACCATATGATACATGTTTTGTTCCAGAGCAGTTTAACAAAGGAAGATTTCAACATTAAATTCTCAATAGTTTGTTCAAGCAGTAATGAGAAGAATGTCACTTCAACTCACAAGTGTTTGAAAAGAGTGGATACCAAAGATGAAAGGGAATTGTTTAGAGGTATAAAAGGATTATAACAAGGAATGAAGGTATGAGACTAAGAGAAAGAATAATTAGGGCAAATATTGGGATAAATTTCAAATCTATTTAAGACTAAGTAGACTTTGATGGAGCTCTGCTGATGAGTTCTAGCTAAGATATTGTCTCAGACTGTTATTTTGCCAGTTTGAGGGGGGAAAAAATTTGTTCTAGAGCTGTTCAATACAGAAAGATATGAAGAAGTGGATGGAAAGAAAAATAAAGACTTTGAGATGTGTTAACATAACTTTATTCTTTTGCAAAATAACAAATAATGCAAATCCTGTTGATTATGTTACTTTGCTAATACATATGAAAAATTGGGAAAGTAAGTGTATAATTTTCCTTTATTATATCAGTTTATGTAAATTTTTGGACTGCAATCAAATTTGTGCTCCCCTTTTCCTGACTATGTCTGATTGCTGTTGTGTAAAGCCTGAGACTTTCTCTTGCCAACATTATATTTTCATTTACAAATGACACAGAGGTGCACATACTTAGGGAATAGGTGATTACATATAATACACAGTATACTATCATTGTAATGCAAATAAAGCAAAGATGTGTATACCTCATTGAACACATTGAAGGAAAATTTTAAGTGGAGAAATGAAATGTACGTGCAATTTTGACAGACTTGAAAGACATTTCTCTTCTACTGACATACCAAAACATTGCATCCAAGAGATTACACTGACATTTGGGAAAGCTCTATTTGAAATACATAAGTGTATCTTCCAGCACAGTGTTCATGAAATTAACATTTTCCTGAAGTAATCATATACAATTAAGTGACCAAATAGTTCTGAGGCAATACAACTGTATTTCATAGGAACTAAATATATTTCTTCACACTGATCCTGCATGTTTTAGTTGAGCAGTCATTAGCATGTTTATAATGGTTCTAATTTAGCACAACGTTTTCTGAATTTTATCCTTGAGTCATTTACAAATTGTTCATATTGAGTAAACAAAGGAAACAGATTGCATTTTATACTTAGTAATTTATCTGAAAGAAGAGGGGAGGGTTAATTGTCTGAAAGTTTTGCTCTGTTTGGGGAAGTGATTCTAGTCTTGCATTGCTTGGCACACAGTGCCTTTTTCCCTCTGTTCTGGGAAAAAAAAAAAAAAAAAGAATGGAGGAGTGAGTAAAATGAAAAATTAGGAGCAGGACAAGATTTGCCACTCCCAAAGGGGAATGTAGAGCAGAATTGGAGCTGGCACAAGATTATCTAAAACAGTTGGTGCATTCCTTAATGATCAAGTGCTTGAGAAGTCCAGCTCGCTCTCACAGAGCATCTGTGTTGATGTTTATATCAGTGCCCTGCTGTATGGGAAAAGCATGCTTTCTCTTGTTGCTTTTCTAAAAATAGTGTGGCATATAGCATTGTATGAGTTATTTTAAGAGAACAAAAACATTTGCAAAGTTAAAGGTTCTGCTTTTTAATAAATAAATAAAAATAAAGGTCAGTACTGTATCTTGGGTTATTCTTTCCATGTAACTCAAACTCCTTATCTAGAGTTTTGCACTTAGAAGAATGCATTCTGCTTAGTGCAAATGTTCTTTGCACTAGAGAATTCCCATTTAAAACAAGTCATTTTAGGCAGAATTGGTGCAAGCTTCAGACTCTACAGTTTTTCCCACTAGCCGTATCATAGAAAGCAGGTCTGGAAATCACCCCCAGTTAAATTCTGGTATTTCAGTTTAGAATGTGTGTGTTTCATGCAAGATCTAGACCATTCAAGTAGTGTAAATGAATTCAGAGGCAAACCAGAACATTTTAATGCCTAATTATTTTTAGTGAGCTTGGAGAGTTTTAATTAAAAGTTAAGAGAGCTCTCCAAGCTCTTACGGTTCTAATTTTGTCGTATTGTGGAAATCTTGTCACTGTGAAAAAATGTACAGTTTGCAGATTTGCTTGATTCTCTGTCCTAAACGAAACTGTAATGTTAGGTAGTCAGATGCCAGTCCCATTTCCATTATTACTTTTGCAAGAAAATATCTACTGTGAGTTGACTGCCTTTTGCTTTAATTGTGTTTAGGAAGGCTTCTTTGCCCCTTTTTTTAATTTTTGTTTTTTTCTTTTTTTGGTTTTACAGTGTTACCTACAGGTTGCACCAAGAATCAGAACCAAGTTCTAATTCATGATCAGATATCTGCTAGGTGTTCAACAAAACCCTTGTGAGATGCTCAGTCTGTGCCATAAATATCACAGCCAAAGCAGATGAAGAGGTGGACAGAAAAGAGTCAATATGAGAGGAGTGGGTGAACAACTGCCCAGAATCCCTTGGCTACTAAATGGCCAGAGGAAAATATAGAACTTAGGAGTTGTTTTTTTTGGGTGGGCTTCGTTTTTTTTTGTAGTTTGAAGTAAATATAACAAAATTAGCAGGATTTCCAGTTCTAAATTTCCTGATGCTTGTTGTTGTGTTGTGCTCCTTATTTTGTTTTCAAGATCTTTGCTTTTGAAAATGTATTAAATCAAATAAATCTTGAAAATTTGGCCAAAGAAATCAGTTTACTGGTTAACAACATGTCTGAAATGCCTTATATTTTAATTTTCTGTTAGATCTCAACAATTAATTATTGTATGGAAATTGAAAAGGATAAGCGGTTCCCCTGACTTGCGTCTCTATTGGCAGCAAGATTTAAGCCAAGCTGCTTGTGAGCAAGACAGTTGACAGTACATTGCAAATATGGTTTCTAAGCCTTCAGGCTTATTTTTGATTAGTTTTATATTGTTGCTGTATCCTTTTACTTAAATTTTATTGGAACAGAATAGGATAATTTGTATTTGAAAGAAAAAAAAAGTAACTATGGCAACAAAGAATCTATTTTAGTGACATGACATAAACTTTACATCCTTGGATTAAAAAAGAATAGGTAATATCATCCAGCAGTTTATGATAGTCATGGTTAAATTATAATTTTATTTCTCAAATCATGAATGTAAATGTAAAGTCTTTAATTGAATTTTGAATTGTTAAAAGATTATAAAATCATTTTCTTTCAAATGGAACTAAATTAACCTTTTGCCTTTCCTTTTGAAACTGAAATGTTAGAGTTTGCATATAATTTTAAAATACATAATATAAAGCATGAAAATTAGGAAATATTTTTCTGATGTACATCTATGCTATGTAGTTTTTTGTGTCAAGGAAACTTAATGGGAAGTGAACTCACAACAGATATGTAAGCAAACTGTCAGGCACGCAAAGGTAGATCATTTAATCAAAAGCCCCAACACAGGTATAGTAAAAGTCATCACTTGATTAAAAAAAAAAATATTTTCTGAACAATACACATTTTTTTATGAATAGGTGTAATAATAGCAGCAATGGATCTGATTTTCTAGTTTAATTGTAACAAACACTGAGTAGGGTACTTCCAAATTATGCTTGAATTTTATTCAGAAATATTTGTTTTGATCTTATTTAGATTTTTTTTACTCTCAACAGGATTTAGCATTCTATGGGGAATAATGAAACAAAGTTTCCTCTTTCAGAGGCATGATAGGATGTGTTGTTATTAATTTTAGATGTCAGGTCCTTAGCTTCACCTACTGAAAAAAGCACTGGAGACATGAGGTGAGATGTGCAAAGGTACAATAGGGAGCAGAGGAACCCAATCAAAGCCATGTAGTGTTTATTTGCAGTCTATTTAATTTTTTTGGGACAAAATTGCAACTCTTTTCCTGTAGTAAGAATCCAGTGTGGAAGGCTTTGTAAGCACAAAAATGTCTGTCCCAAGGAGTTCATGGTCTCATTTAACTTTCTGTCAAAGAAGAAATCCCCACATGACACTTTTTTTCTAACAAATATTTCATAGATGCAGACAGGATAATTCCACTTGTGCTGTTTTTTCTCAGGATATAAACTTGAATGAGGCATTTGAACTCATTTGATAAGACTGATACAAGCAGCAGCTTTTCTTCTGTGGAGTGGAAGGCAAATTAATGTAATGCGAATAAGTGAAAATATAGATTATTAGAGATGGAGGAACTTGCATATTGTTATGTAGTCCCAAAGATTGCAAAAATGTTATCTTTTTATGTTTAGAAATACATACTAAATTTTAATGGGGTGTTCTGAAACAGGAACAAAGATGACACTGATTCCATTGTATTGTTCTTCTAAAATGCAGGAAGTAAGTTTATCCTCCTTCTCTAAGGATTTGGTCATGTTTTAGAACAGTTTCTCTTGTAGTATGCCTGAGTTCTTTTTAATCCCTTTACAATGTCTTTCCCAGTACTTGTTTCCTTGAGATGTAACGGTTCAGCTGCACGTAGAAATATGTCACCTATAGCTTTGATTGAATTATATTTCTATATTGTTTCTAAACTTGCTATGCATTTGCAATCATTATTAATAAATCAGCATGCTTTTGTCTTCTGTCACAGTAATGTATGTATTCAAAAAGAATTGTATGCAAAACAAGTCATGTTTTAGAACTCATCATTAATAATTATCAGTTTGCAGTATTGTTACAACGTGTTTTGAGGGAAGCTTATTATAAAAGAAATAACAAGGTGCTGCATGGTAGCAAGAATAAGACAGTTCTGTTGATCACTGGTATAGGTGTTATAAATATGCCACTCTGTACTATAGTGTTTTATTAAGTCTCAAAAAGTCAAAGATGATTTGAAATAATAATGTCTGACAGTCAGTGCTTTGAAGTTTTGCTGCTGCACTCTCACATTTAGGGTTTCTTTTATGTATGACTTTACCATAAAAAACAAAAACACACACACGGCATGAATGCTTTTTTTTCCCCCTCATATCTGTATTTCAAAGAAAGTAATAAGAGGCTACTTCAGTGAATTAAAAGGAAAAAAAGAAAGTAACAACCCCAAAAATCGATGAAGGATAGGTGCAGGCCACTGTAAGGTCATGCAGTATTCATGTAAGCCATAGCTGGGATTGGAAACTTGTTGAAGACTGTAAATTTGAAATTTACAAAAAAAGGAAAAAAGGGGAGAATAACGAAGAGACAAAAGGCAAAAGCTATCCTTGATAGAAACAAGATGACTTTCATTCAGTTTGAAGAAACTGAGAGCTTGACTGTGATAGCTAACACACTCGCTCTTCATCACCAGTCTTGCAACAAAGAGCTGGATTCCATCCATTCCATGACTGATTGATTACCCAATGGACAAATGTTAATTCTTTTCATCGATGCTTTGTCATTGTGGAGAGACCCTTTTCATCTAACACCTAGGCTGTTTTTTTTTTTCCTCTGCTTCCTCCCTCTCCCCCCGCCCCAGCTTATTTATCTTTTAACATCCTCTTCTCGTTCACCTTTGCAAAGCTGTAATTTCTAACAAGATTCTTACAGTACTTTAAACTCCTTTAGTCTGCAATTAAAATTGCTAACAAAGTATGTAATAAACTGTGATATTAAATAATAGTCAATGATTTCATTTAGTCATCTCAGTCTAATTATACTTAACCTGTTTGCTGTCCTTGAAAGAACGTTTCTCTTAATTCACATGAGAAGAATATAAAGGATGAGAAGCTGTGTGTTGTTAAGATAATAAATTGCTCCAGTGCAACTTCTCAAGTTTGATCTTACATGAGTCAGTACAAAATATGCTCCTTTGCAGCATAAGCTCAACTGCAGTTTATAAAGTCAGTGAGAAGAGCTAAAAGTGTATAAATGCTAATTTCTTCCTTTGCTTCTTTTATAATTGTCTTTAGCAAGAACATCCCTGAATTTTGAATATGTTGAGATCCACAGGGTTTTGGAATGGTGCTGAAGCAGAGTCTCAGTGCAGGGAGAGTGATGCAGTGCAGATGTGAATTCGGGCTTCTTCAATACTCAGTGCTGGATTCTGAGTCGATGTTTTGTTTCTATAATGAATCAAATAAAAAATGAATCAATATGGATGAAGACATTTTACTGATGTCAGAAAAATCTGTGTAGATTTTATATGTATGTAAAAAATAATTTTCAGTACATAAAGAAGAAAAGAAATCCCCTTCTGATTCACAAACCTTTTCAAAACATGTGTTTGTGAACACTGAACTTGAAGGGAGACGTGCCTTTCAAGTATAAGCCTTTATATTTAGTATAGTGTCTAATATGGAAGACCTCCAGACAGCTTTAACACATAACATTATTTTAAATTCTAAAAATTATGGAGATTAAACCTCTTAATTGAAAATTTACAGGAATTTCAAAAGTGCTATTTCTACAATGTTATAAAAGAAGTTTATTGAAAGGCTCATGATGTGTTTTTGTAATCTTCCTAATTACAAGATACAGTAGCTATAAATCGGTCCAATTCATATCATAGAGTTTGAATGAGACAGAGAAGTTTAAAGAAATGTTTCTTAAGGATTTTTCCAGTAATTTGTAGAGATAAAAGTTGTAATTACCAATGTTTTTACATAGAAAAGAAAGCACAGTTAGACGTGTTTTCCGTTCCAGTTCTCTCCTGTTCTTTCCTTAGAAATACGTGGTTTTATCTTTATATAAGAACACTACTGATAAATGTCGGTGTTCTTATGAACAGTGAGAGAAGAAATAAAGCAAGTGCTTTTGAGGAAAATGTTTTATCAACTCCTGTGACACATTCATTGTTTCTTTTGTTAATTTTTTTCCTTCTTCGTGTGAATTGAGAGAAATAGTTAAAAAGCAGTTAAACACTTAACTTATAGCAAACATAAAAATAAAGCTCTAAAGCTGTTTTTTTTTCAGGGTTGAGGTCTGAAATTTTGGCAAGGAGAAAGAAACATCTTTTTAAACTAACGATGATATCACAAAAAAGGACAAATTACAATGTTCTATTGGTAATTGATGGTTATTTCTCGATTCTTCTATTATCAGGCCAGAACTCATAAAAATAATAAGTGCTTGTTATTGTTAAAAGTAAATTGTTATTATATAACAAGTATTTTAACACTGCCTATTGCATCTTATGGCTCCTTAATTTTGTCTCTTTCATAGAAAGATATAATTAGTAAATAAATTAGCTTTTCTACTGAAATATTACTTCAAAAACATTTACGAGCTGTGTTGTCTTTCCGTGGAGGTTTGCACGGTGAAAATGTGTTGCAATTAAAACCTGATCTTTGATCTTTTGGTTCTAACAGTTTGGTTTGCTTTCAGCTGTTTTTTGTTTGTTTTGTTTGTTTGTGTCTTTGTTTCAAATAAGTGATGACAATGTGAATTTTGAGGCTGAAACTGCTTGCAACCGAAAATACAATTGGCCATGGGACCTTTTCTTCTTTAAACTTGTCCTTAATTCTTTAATTTCTCCTTTTGTGACCTCTTTGAATACTTCTTCTCTCTCTGAGTATTTTTAGAGTCTTCTGAGGTGGAACAAACTGTTACCCATTGCATTGATGCAGTCTGTCTTACTATTCGTAATCTGGGCTTTTTGCTTTTGTTTTCACTTGTGTGAGCACTTCTGATGGGACTACTGACAAGAGCATTTGAGTTTTAATCTGCCAGTAATTCAGCAGAAGATATGCTAGGCTGAATTCTGCCTTCTTGTACACTCCAGTTCTAATTCATAAGTGACTGGAGTGGGATGAGTGCAAATGTCAGAATTTGGAACATTATTAGCTACTTAGAAAGCATTGTGTAAATTGATCTCCTCCTACTGCAAACAGCAGCTTACTATGAGAGTTTCTAACAAGCTGAGGTGTATGGTTATTCCCATGGTATGCACTAAGAAACAATGTGCTTAGCACCCCCCAGAGTGATAAGTGAATGAAGACTTTGCAAAGATTCATTTTAGGAATAGAGATGCATTTTAAATAATGTCTTTGTTATCTTGCTAAACTGGGCCTAGAGGTTTCCAAGGAGTTTAATATAGATATTGTTGATGAATCTGTCTATGAATGAAAATAAATGCACAGTGTTTAATGGAGGTTCTATTATTACTAAACAAGAAGGGAAAATAAGTGTTCAATCATCAGTAAAGTTTCATGATAACCATTTATAAATCTCGATTGTGATTATTAAAGTCACAAAATGCTGGACACAACATCAACCATAAGAATTTCCATCCTAAAAATTACCTTTTTTAAGTTACGATGAATGTTATGTCTAATTTAGACTTCAGAGCCAATGAGTTTAATTTAGGAACAGAAACTTCTAGATTTTATTGAAGTCTGTTATGCTCAGTATTAAATTTTAGAGTGGAATCAGGGTCTGATCATAGGAAACTTATTAAGGCAAATCTACTTCTCCTGAGTGTAATCACATTTTTGCCTAGAGAAGGCCTCCCAGATTGGGGCAAAGATTTGAAATGTACTTTGAACTGAAAATTAGACAAGCCTATCTTCTAATCATTGCATGTTGTTTTTAATGTACTGAGAAAATTTCTGATACTGTGAACATCCAATATGTAGAATGCTTTCATGAATTCCATAGAGACATTTTATGAATAACTTCTGCATTGACATGGGTATAAAAATGGGTTTCAAATGTCACTGTGTGCCAAATTTCCAGAAAAAGCTCCTAAATCTTCTTGTCTAATTTGAAATGTACAATCATTCTCAAATGAAAAAGACAGAATTTGTATATACATTGGCAATCTATGCATGTAAATTGGCAGTTAGCATGCATAAATCCTGAAGAAAGTTTTTCTTTCAATTAGACTCTTGTTAAATCCATAGTAACTCCATTAACCTCGGCAGAATTACTTTGGATTTAAAATGCAGTTAGATGAAAACTCTATTTCGCTTATAAGTTCATTTCCCTTTGAAACTATGGTCTAACTAGAACAGGGAGAAAGTTTTAAAATAAAGGTGGCCTCTGTTTTCCTGCAGTGTGAGAATATATTTTGATAATTTTTTTTTTTTTTTCCCCCTCAAAAAAAAAAATAGATTCATCCTGCATGGAAAAGCTACTTTCTAAAGACTGGAAGGAGAAGATGGAAAAATTAAACACAAGTGATCTCCTTGGAGAAATTAAAGGTATCTCACTAGATCAAATTTTAAATTTTTGCATATATTTTAAAAAAGAGTATTGAGGATTTTTTAAAGTTCAGAAAAAAAGTAATAGAAATAACAATCATAACTAGAGTATGCTTTCCTCTTTCAGTCAACTCACCCTGTTTTTTATATTGTTTATCTTTGAGGTTATAGATGTGTCTGCCAAATAAACAGAGTATTTCCCAATCAGTTATAGACAGTATCAAGGATGTTATCACAAACATGAGATTAATTAATTAGTTCATTGACAGTAGCTATATATCTCTGTGACCAGAGAAAGAAAACAAAACATCTTGAAAATATGGAGTTACTAGTACTTCTACTGCTTCTTCCCAGTTGCATAAACTATATGTAGAAACTTCTTTCAGATTATAAAAGACAGTAATTGTGTGATTACTCTTCTAAATCTTTGATTCAAAACTGGGAATAAAAGAGAATATTTGTAGATATTTACAGAATCACAGAATGATATATTCATGCTATTCCCTTGGAGTAGAAATACCTCTGGGTCAAATTCAGGATCTACTGAAATCAGTGCAAATTTTATTGAGTATGTGTACAATACTTTCCAATATTTCCAATATTTCTTGAACAGCAATCTAGTAAAAATGGAATTCTCTTGATAATTCAGTACTGTGTAGAAAACTTGAAGTTTTTTTTCCCTACGCATCAATTCTTCTTTGGATTTTATTAGTGAGAAAAAATTCATGGTTACCAATTAAACAACAAAATTAGAAGATGGCAGGAGTCATAAGGCATGTTTGAGGAGTACACAACATACCGAAGACTTATTTTTTATTAATTGATATAGTTTTATTACAACTACAGATATATTAAAGGATCATGTGCATCATATTAATAAATCTTTACTAATATATACCTAATATATCTATTAGATATCATTAGATTGTTAGATATGGATATAGATTAGATACATATCTCTAATATATTTACTAATATATATATATATNGCAGAGGGATTGAACTAGCTGATCTCTAAAGGTCCCTCCAGTCCTACCATTCTATGACTCTATATATATAAAAAGATACTATTTGATGAAAAAGGATGCTTAGGATTTTTACATTTCAACTAGGGAAACCTAAGATAGTTCAATTTGTTTATTATATGAACAGATGAAAGATTGGCTCTTTTTAATATGTAAGTTCAAGATTCAAGGCAAAAATATGCTGGATTTTTTCTGGTAGAATTATAATAATGTGTATATATTAGGTAAGTAAGAAAACCTATAGCAACATCAGTGGCAGAAACACAGTAGGTAATTTTAAAGGTGCACGTTAAAATTGATTGTAATAGAATCTAACAAAATTTTGTCTTGAAATCACATTCTATTTGAAGCCATATTGTCTCTTAATAGTGTGGAAAACATTGAATGCACATTTGCTCCTTAATTGCACGATATACCTACTTAGTACCTAAGTAGAGACTACGTGAATACTATTAGTGAATCAAACTTGATCTCTATCAATGTAGAATAATAGGGTTTTTTTATTCTCTTACATGGCACAAAAAGTTTTTTGTGGGCTTTCATTTCTTTAGTATATGTATTCACTGCACAGTGAACGGCTAGAGTTCTTGTTTCAAACCATTTTCTTATTTACTTACAAAGCATTTTCACTCAGATTTGGAAGAATTTTAACTCATTCAACTTCCTATATGGGGGATATTGCTTATTAGCTCCATAAAAAGGATGACCTGATTAGGTTCATCAGATTTACACGTTGACAATCATTCAGTTAGTTTCCACAACTTCCTTCCAATGTCTCCTCTCTAGAAACCTGTCTTTAAGTAGTCTTCACGTCTGCAGTGTTCTTCTCTGCTACTAGCTGTTCTCCAGCAAGTCGCAACACCGCTACTGCCACTGAATTTAACAGTTTTCATAAACAGGCAAAAAAATACAAAAAAGCATACACAGACATCAGAGATAAGTGATGACTGCTGTTATTCTGTGCTTTACACTCACAGAACTCAAACCTCTTGACAAAGGCATTAGTGTCATTTTATAGGGGAAGAAAACAAGGTGCAGGCTTACATAGCAGGAGCAGTGAAGACTGAAGTAGGACTCCTTTTCTTCGGACTCCCAAGCTAGCAGCATAACCACTGTCTCCTGACTGGTTAGCTGATAAAATTGCCATCAACATATTAGCTTGATATTAACTCATATTAGCATTTATGTGCCTTAAATAATCTCAGAAAGAAAAAGCCCAGTCCAACAATCTAGCCTATGTCGGCATGAAAAGCAGATAACAAGAAGGAAATAATGCAAGATATGGGAAGCAGAGAGAATTTTTAATCTGCCAAAGAAGTATACTTTAAAAAGAATCTGTTCAGTGTTCAAAGTGGTGGGTTTCCACATCATGATGCTCACTTTGATGGTTCTGAATTAATTTCAGTTAGTGTAACTGGCAGGACATGGTGAGGTTTGAAGGAACTACTTTTGAAAATGTGTAATTTTTGTGGGAGGTCAAATATATTTTTCTTTAATTTCAATTCTATTCTAAATCAATTTATTGAACTGGCTGATATTTTTTACTTTTTTTGCAGACTTTCTGTTCATATTACTGAGAGCCTAACTTAAAGACATGAAGTGATGCAGTAAAAATAAATACATGAGGTCATTAGGGGGGAAAAAAAAAAAGTCTTGGTTATAAGAAAGTGAGGTGTGGTTCTGCAATGAATTGCTCGTTGCACTGACTGTTACTGGGCATTTTTTATTTTAGAGAGAAGGTGTTGTTCTTGCAAAGGATAACCCGAGAACGTAATTTTCCTCTGTGTCTGCTCAACTACAACCCTCCCCCCTTCAGTGAAAGATTAGCATCGTGGTTGTGGCAAGGCAGTTCACTAAGAATCAGTGCCAGAAAAAAGGATGAAAGCAGAAAAAAAAAAGCACCACTAACAAAAACTGTTTCTATTCATGTTTGGGAAGCACAAAGACGAGAAGAAAAGATAATTGGCTGAGAGAAACAAATAAAAAATTGTATTTTTTTGCTTTACCTTCTATATTTAGAACACAATAGTGTTAATCAAGATATAATTATAAACTATATATATTAATTCAAACAATAGAGGCCAATACATAAGTAACAAACAGGGAATCATTTATTTTTTCTCTAAGAGGGATTGTTCTTGTTCACAATTACCCTTGCATAGCGTGCTTCATTTATAAAACTGCTTTTTCTGGGCTTCCTTATTAGGATTTCATTTATTGATAATGGTCCAGATTCTTCATTGAATTCCAGCCAAACAAGCCATTGACTTCAGGGAGGTTGCATGAAACTTAGAGGAACATTTGGCAGAATGCTTTGTAGCCAAATTCCAGTGGTTAAATAAGTCTGCTTGTTCATTTGATATGTTTATAAAAGAAACACATAGGTCAAATTTTCAAAGATCTATGAAGCAGTTGAGCTGAGTTAAATGACTTGCTCACCTGGAAAAAACTCCACAGTTGCCTATGCAAATCATTTGGCTATGTGCTATTTGCCAGTGTATGCATGCAAATGCATTTAAGGTATACAAGTGATTTGTTAGGCTTATGTATGGCTTTTGCAGTGTCCTTTTTTGTACAAAAAATTGGTTCAGGAAATACTTTTCATTCTGTTTTTTGTTGTCATGTGTTTGAATAAACAAAGTGATGAAGGACTCTCTTCTCTAAAATTTCAGATATTTGGGTGCATGTTCTTCCATCCTCATCCTCCCTTGCTGCCTATATTTCTGGTGTTTAGTTATCTTGTTTTTCTTCAGCAGCCACAGCTAGGCAGAGTAGCATCATTTATCACTATACAGAGTCTGTTTTAAGTTTTCTGTTTCTGTTCCAAATATAAATCTCTGGAATAGCATGGTCTTGCATGCATCAGGCAGTTGTCCTACTGAAATAGCTCACCACGATTTTTCTCAGCATGCAGGGTCTTTGAAGATCAAATAAGAAGGGTCAGTCTTTAAGTAACTTAAGCAATGGTGTTATCGTGAAAGGGTCAGAACTGGTCTAGCAGTCTTAGAGAAAAGTGACTCCTGGGTCACTAGCTACTGTATTGTAGGTTAGTTCTCTGCCTTCCATTGGTCGTGTTTACAACTGGAACCATCTATATTTATAGGCATTGTGACTTGAATGTCACATGCTGTCTTTGTACAGTATACTTTGTACAGTTTTGGGAAGGACGGGGACTGATGTCCATAGATTTATGCAAGAGTTGCGTTATGTTTGCATTGTTTCCCATGCTTATTCCTTTACCTTTTATATTTGCTACTTTATTAAAAAGAGCCTAAATCTGATATTTCATGTGACATGTACACATGTAATGGTCTCAGAACATTTGGATAGGTGGGAGACTGCATTCCTGTTTCCTAGAAAATGAATTTAGTAAGATGAATCCACTTCACCTGTTTGGTAGTCTCCTTGTAGGTTACACTACAAACAATATTGAAGATGATCTTTGTCTCTGGTATTAGAACTTAGGAGAGATGGAAAGAGATGTTTTCTAGGAGCTTTTTTTAATGTGTGTATTAATGACTGGGAGAGAACAGTAAGGCAGAATTGTTTGCGTCTAATAATTTAACACTATGCATTTCTGGAATAGTGTTGGAGAGAGTTGTGCATGAATGAATCCCTGAGAAAGTTCTGGTATATGTATCTTTACAGTGAATTAACATTTTTCTTAAAATATGCACCATTTACAAAGCATTTTAAAATGCTAATTTTGCTTCCATTTTATAAAATTTGTCTTCACAGATAAGCTTTCAGTATTTCTTGGTGCATTATATCAAATGTGAAGACTGTTTTGAAGAAAATAAATCTGATGTCTTCCTGTAGCTCTGACCAACACTGTAGTCTGGATTTGCAGTAATTATTTCTCAGTATAATTGCTGAAATTTCTTTCTCATGAATTCTAAGAGTATATAACAGGCTGCTTTATAAATATGTATAAATAAATATATATAAGTCTTATATCACAGAGCCACTCAGAGGTTTTTAATTATGTCACTTGGTATGACTATAGACATTTCAAAGCTCTCCTTTGTGCTCTCTGTTATAAACATATTTTATTTCTTTTGAAGTCTGTGTGATATACATACTAGCAATTAAAAACCCAGCTCAGGCTTTGAGACATAAGGTCTTCTTAATTAAAACTCAAACAAAAGCTACAAGCAAAAGCCCCACTATATGATTAAGGTCTAGTGTTATGATACGTTAGAATCATTGTTAACTGCCAGGATTTAAAAAATCAATACACAGGAAAAAGGATCAACTGGTTCCAATTAGTGAAACCAATGAAAGCATCCAACAAAACATAACAAAACAATGCAACTCAGAACCCCTACACCCAAATCCAGAAAAAAATTGCTCCTGATTAGAAATATACTACAAGCTATAAGGATTTCTTGTAAAGTATTTATTACCATGATCCAATGAAGTGATATATTTAGCTTTATGTTGTAGCTCTGCAAATCTGAGAGATATTTTTGTTTTTTCTTTCAAGCAATTTGCATTTCGTATAATGTGTTACAAAGCTACTTTTCCAGGTCTGTCCTTACCTTCTAAATTGAGTGGTACTTTTTGAATGAATAAATATTTCATAACCACGTTCAGCAATTAATATTTGCACACTCTTTAGTCTGATTTGCTTGAAGAATGTAATGAATTCCAAAATAAAACATATTTTGGCTAAATTTACCACGCCCCATTGTATCTATTTCTTATGATTAAGATATTGATATAATTAGTTTAAACTAATCACTAGTGTGAGCTACATGAAACTGTATAGTCTTACATCCTCTTGACTCTGTGATATGAAATACTTTTCTCCAGATTCTATATTTAAATAGATTTACCCCAAACTGTACAGAGGGTAGTTCTGTGGAAATGAATGAGACTGCTCATTGTACATAGGGCTATTATTTAAAATATTTACATGTAAGCCTTAGCAGGATTCAAACTGTACTTAGTGAAAAAAAAAAAATAAAAATAAAGAAACATGTTTTGTTGCTCTGGTCTTTTGGTCGAAGGGCCATATTTCAGTGGCCTGCTTCTAGTGTTAAAACTTAATGACTGTTACCATTTCTAGTTCTTAAAACTCCACAACAATAAATTACATACTAATCAACCTTTCACATAAATCAAGTTCTCCACATTGTTGAATACATTTTATAAATAAGGTCAAACAGGATGCATGGGGTCTATTTCCAGGCACACAATGAATTTTTTACTTACTGCAGTCATGTATATCTATATATTTTTTACCTTACCAGTGTGTTTCTAAGTTTAAGAATTCAGGGCTAAATATGTGAACTCTGTTCATGAGAAAAAGGAATAAGGAGGATAATGATGTTAATGATGAGGGTAATGAGGCACTGGAACAGGTTGCCCAGAGAGGTTGTGTAGATGCCCTGTCCCTGGATGTGTTCAAGTTCAAGTTGGATGAGTCTTGAAGCAACCTGCTCTACTTGAAGTTGTCCCTGCCCATGGCAGGGAAGTTGGAGTAGATGGTCTTCAAGTTTCCTTCTAACTCAAACCATTCTATGATTCATTCTATGATTCTAATAGGGAACTTGAAACAGCAAAACATTTATTGGGCACATTTGAAAAGACTGTGTTCTGGAATTTTATCTTCATATATACAAATAGTGACAAGAAAATGTATGGTATTAAAATGTGTTTATTTTAAAACGCCATTTAATTTTTTAGCAGAAAAACGGTTGGATATAAAGTAAAAATTACAAGCAGGTTTTATTCACTTTTTCTTAGAAAACTTTTTTTTTTTCCTGTTTGTAGGTTGTTTTGGTATTGTATGTATATTTTTAAAATGTTACTTATATTAGTATTGTATTAGTTAGTACCTGTTTTCTTTGACAAGTACAGAGTATTCCACTGTATTTGAATGGCTTCTGTGGTGAAGAAGCTTATCACTACGTGGAACTTAAGGCCTTCTGACACTGAGTGTCAATGGCAAATTTCCTTTGGACTCAAATCCCATCTTAGTCGCCAATGAAATTGCTTACCTTTATCAAAATAAAACTCATATTGAAGACAAATATAGAACTTAATATGAAAAAACAAATGCAAATGTAGGAGTTTGCACTGCTAAAACAAGAGTGGATGGTCCATTTCTTGAGTTTCATCATGCTTCAGTGCTTATAGTCAGTCAGTGCTTAAAGTAAAATTCTACCAAATTAATGACTGTGAGCATTTATCTAGAAAGATGCAAATAGACACAGTATTGAAATTTTCTGATTGAATTGAATTCTATGGAAACCTGTAGATACACTTTATCAGTCATTTGTTACAGGAGTTTCATATTAAGGAAACCTTTGTGTTAAGGAACATACTATTCTGTAGTATTCTGTCTCTATAGATATTGAGCAACTTGGGAAAGGGTGCAATGAAAGGGCGAACATACCGTAATATTTCCTCAATATCCTCTTCTGCTTTCCCATGAAATATAATTAATGGGTTTCTTGATTCAGAGGTGGTACATTTAAGTTTAATGGCCCTTGATAGAATGATCATCTATGAACATGTCCAATCATTTCTGAACCCTTTAATAGAGAGCTAGTAAGTCTATGGGGATAAGCTCAGCAGTTAACAATATGCTGTATATTTGAACCTACTGTCTTGTAATTGTCCCCTAGCTCTTGTATTGTAATGGACAGAGAATGTGTGTTCTCTGTTCATCTTCTCTGTTACTGTACGTGTAGTTGTCTCCCTTCCAGATCAAAAAGTAAAAATATTTTTATTTTTTCCTTATATGAAATCAGTTCTGCACTCTTGTCACTCTCATTGCCCTTCTCTGCAGTTAACTGAAAAGAAACCTTCTGCACAAAATATCTCTATTCTGAGCAGTGTCAAAATTTGGCACCTTTGTGACAATCCTTTTTACCTCACTTGGTTCTAAATTCACTTTCTGAATAAGGAGTTTATCTTGAAGTGGGGCCTTGATGTGTGAGTATTGTGTGGTGATGAGAGCAGCCTGATGATGTCAAAGACATGAGATTCTTTTCTTAGGAGATATGTAAAATACCTTACTGGGAACTTTACAAACTGTGGACCCAGAGGTAGCTCAGAAGTGTCATCAGTAAAACTTAAGTGACATAGTATTAGTAATCAGAAAGAGTAAGTATGAGCACTTTTGGGAAACACACATGCAATAGCAAGAACATAATGTGCAACCTGACACAGCCACTGCCTCAAAAGCCTAAGATCAATGAGGAACAGAAGAAAAAATCAGAAGGAGGTCTGTCCTTTTCCTCTCTAAATAAGTCGACCCTTTGATGAGGTTAACTGTCAGTATTTTTTTCAAGAGTTCTTGATTTGTCAAACTGTGTCACCTCACTTCAGATCTGACCAATGACATCCGACAGTTTTCTGCCAAAGGGTAGAGCTAGCCAAATTAGGCTCATTTTCCTTGTTTTCACCTTGTCCTGGCAACATTAAAGTGATTTCAGGCTAATCAGGATCCCCTTGCTCCAATCAGTTCATTCATGCTGCTGCCTCCTTATTTGAAGTGTGAATTGGTCTCAATTCAGTGTCTTCCATTTCTCTACCAAACATTTATCTTGGATTAAAGTAAATAATTTGTCTCTTTTCCACTCCCTCTTCTTTTATTTATTTATTTATTGGCTCTGGCGTAATTTTCCAATGAGAAAAATTTTCAAAACCACTAAAAATATGAAGATTCATCCATTAATATAAATATATGAAGTGTAAAGCAAGTTGAGAGAGCTCTATTGAAACATTTTTCATAGGAAATTTGTCTGAACAGAGGATACAAAAATGTGTTAGGATCATAGCCTGCCCTGATGCCATGAGTTCATCATAGGTATTACCCTCAGTTTTAAGAAAATTAGTTGATTTTTATCCAGGCATCTTGATCAGAAATGGTTGTTTGTTATTATCTCTCACACTGAAATCCTGTTATTATATATCTATTTTTTTTTTCTTTCTTTCAATTACTGTTAGTTTGACCCACATAGCCTAATATTTACCTTGGTCTGTATTGATGGGACTTAATGAAGTTTAGTGTTAGTCATATTGTCGTAAATGTTCTTTAAGAGTTATACAAGATTAAGCAGAGATCTGCTCAATAGTTTTTCAAAATTTGTTGTGCTGTAGATAGCAGTAATGAGAGGCTAACACACTCATGTTGGGAATGAATCCTCATGTCTATTAAGATTTGTTTGAATAGGTTTCCATCACAACAGGTGCACAATTATTTTATGAGTAAAATATTATCAGCCTTCCAAATTAGCCAGGGCAAAATGCAAGTTGTCTGATTAAATAATCAAACCCAATACTTGAAATGCACTTGATTTCCACAGGAATTTTAAGATGCTAAGTCCCAGTCTATCAGTGAAACAGTGATTGTTTGCAGCATGCAAGTAGCAGCTTGTAGAGTATCCTTTTCAGTGGGTTTTACATAATTCATCATACAAGACAAAACTGCTAAAAAAGCATATAATAATAGGTTTTACTTCTAGTCAAACAATTTTAATCTACCAATGAAGGTATTATATTGTGCATTAAAACTGGAAAAAAGTGGACCTCTAATGGCAAATAGTTTGAAAATGTTCTGCATTCAATTAGGGGGCACATTAGTTTAGAAATACAAAACCCTATGTTGTTTTTAAAATAATTTAGTTTATGAAGGAGGAGGGAAAAAGGAAAATACTCTGAATCTGAAGTGCAACTTGCAGTTTGGTGATCACATATGTCACCAGTTATTGAATAGCTCAGTAAACACAGTGACTCAGAGACACAAGAAATAGGTGAAATCTAAAGCAGTAGGTTCAACACAAATGGAAAACTTTGCAATGCAGCTGTCAGACACAGATTATATACAGGTAACTGTTTGGTTTTATATCTGAATCTGTTTGTCAGTCAAGGAGTGCTATGAATCAAGAGATGGGATGTCAAGTACAAAACCACAGAGTCAGAGATAGCAGTCAGAGATAGCTTGGAGGAGCTCCAAGCCACAAAAATTAGGGAAGAAGCACACAGGGCACAAAAACTGTGAATGCTTGCATGGATTCTGTCTCTATATACATTGAATTTAAATAATTGTGTTGATACAGCAGTAATAATAATTGCTGATAAAAATTATAGTCCTTATTTTGGGCAGCAATGTGTTTTACTAAATGTGAAATTAAATGCAATTTGTATTAATTAGATATAATATGAAAGTATGTAAGTGGTTGACATTTCCGACATTTTAAAACATACTACTATATGGGAAGATACATTTTTTACATTTGTTTTGGCTTGGAAATACTAGAGATTGATAAATGTCCCTAATGTGTTCTGTTGCAATACGATCACAGTTCTAACCACTAAGATGAGAATATTATTTACAGACATTTTACTAGTAAAACGCAGGTGGTGTACTAACGTTACAGGATTTCAAAAGTCAGTGTAGTGTATACAGACACTTTATGTAGATTTGTACAACTTAAGTTTTTCTGAATGTGGGAAAGCTTACAGAGACTTGGTAAGACCAAAGGAATAGACACTAAGGCAGGTAAAGAAAATAAAATGGACATAACTGTTCTGCGGAGTTTTTTTTCAGACTCGTGAAGAATCGTAGACTTTCTTTTAACTTGTAATTGAAAGAAGTTCTTACCTTTGCTGCTTTGATGCCAGGATCCATTTTTCCTACATATTGTTAAGATTCTGCAACAGTCGCAGGATGACTCTGGATTTTCTTTTAGGGGCTGTAGGGAATAGAAGGTTCCCTACATCAGGATGTATTAATAATTCAGTTATTCCTCTTCTCTATTTTGTTGTTGTTTTCCTCACCTTTCAAGGATTCTCTAGTGTAATTTTGGGTCTCTCAGACTTCAGCGAGAAAGGGGTTCTCCACTTCTTCTAAAATGTAAGGATTTTTCAATAAATACTTTAGTCTGTCAGGTTAACATCTGCCTCTTTTCAAGATAACAGAGATTGGCAAAGGCACTTTGAGTCTCTCTGCATACTGTCAAATAATGTATCCCATCATCAAAAAAATATGAATGCTTGGTGCTAATAACTGCCTGTGAGTGAGCCATAGGGAGAATTATTCCTCTACTGACTTGGAAGAACTATAGTCAGTCTCCACACGTAGCTGAAATTTAGTTAACTTCATAGATAGGTGTCTTCTCTTGCTTTGCCTCTTCCATATGTATTGTGCTAACTACTGGAAAGATCCTTGGTCATAAGAAGCAAATAACCAGTGACAGTCCTTAACAACATCTGAGAGGTGTGTATTTTTCTTTAAAACCAAAACTAACATGCCATTTTTCATTGAGTCCTGTCTGTGGTTCATGAGCTCGAGATATATGATATTTCTTTAAAATTCTTGACTGATAGCTAGAAATAGTTAAATGATACGCTGCGAATTAGAAGGTTATTTGGTAAACTAGATAATTCTTTTGCCATGCACATCTATTCAGGCTTTTAGAGTAGTGCTCTTTCTTGTCAGTGTTAGCTGTGTAGCAGGCGTAAAGTTCTAGAGTTGGTTAAGCAACTGAGAAAATAATTTCTCTTCCATTATATAGAGTGAATTAATATCTAAAGCCATGCTGAGTACTTGAGTTGGTAAAAATTTTAATTTACAAATAAATGTGAATGTGTGTGAATGTTGCCTTATATATACATTTGCTGTGTTGTCTTTATGTATCAGATTAGTATTTGTTTATCCTCTTATGTAAGCTGATCATTTTACATAGACTTTTTTTCCGCATATATTGAGTCCACTATATAACTGGAAAGCTTACTGCAAGTTTAGCTTAACTGCAAGCTGCTGAAGGCTCCTAAATGCCAAATATTGAAGGGACACGAGCAGAAAAATCTCCTCTTTGCTGTTGCATACCAAGCCAATAATGGAAGAGCTCCAAGGAGGAATTAGAAAATATAAAAGTGAATTCAGTCGTTGCTACTTTGAAGATACCAAAGTGCTACTGAGTTCTAGGAAGTGGTATATGTATATTTTGTCTTTCAGTTGCTCTTCAGCAATATCTTCATTTATGACTGTGGTTATTTTGATACATTGAAATTATGATGACAATTTATTGGTGATTGTATGTTAGAAGCTAGTTGTAATAGTGCAGTTGAAAAATTTTTTTTTTGCTAAGAGTATATTATCTATGCGCAACTTGAAGTGAACAACTTGAATGTCAGCCCTCAGCCTGTGTATATACATCTTCACAAAGATCCAGATTCTTGTGCCCACTTGGTTATGTTGCACATTAGAAAAGTAAAGCAAACTACTTTTACATTAAGGAAAGACAGCTGGTTGACCAATAGGTATGAATTCCCATACAGGGAAACCAAATCTTGATAAAAATTCGTCAAATACTGTCTCTGAAGGGCTAAAATGGCTAAACAAGAACTCAGAGGAAAAATAGAATGGAAATCTTCAGTATAAAGAGGAAAAAACAGTCAAACATCCGTGCGACTCAAGCAGTAATAATGAATGAACACATAGGAACAAAGAAGAAAAGGGAAAGCATATACTTTCATGCTAATGTTATCCCATCCTTTGACTGTTTTCATTTCTAGGGATTTATTGACCTTGATGTGGTTTGCTTATTTTGTATCAATCAACTAGATATCTCTTCCTCCTTCCAAAGACATGTCCAGTCTCTCTTTGAGCCCATATAAAACTTTAAGCTCATGGCATCTTTTAGGAAGATACTCTATGCCTCTAATGCCACCTTTGCCAAGAGTAACCTCAGATGAAAAATTAATGAAGAATCTTAAGCTGAAGTTATGTGATTCAGACACATCTATCTCATTTTTAAAATAGCGTAAGATGTTATCTGATCAGTGTTAGATATTTTAAGTATCTTTATAAAAATATAGCCGTAGATCTATCTGCATTAGTGAGTCCTAAACCCCTTTAAAAAACCTGACCCAGAGTCACCCAACCTAAGAAACCTTTTGGAAAAAACACCTAAGATCTTTCCAGATGTAGACATACTGAAATTTTGAAGTATGTTTACAATTCATGGAGAGAAAATAACCATAAAATACATTGGTTAAGTGAGACATTATTTTGCAGTCACAATTAGCCTTCATCTTAGTTGGCAGTATCTCAGCATCACAGTTACGCTGATGTTACTTCTGAGAAAACCGTTAGAATCATTGCATTGAGTTGCAGTAGGAATGTTATTCCAGATATAAATCATTTTTTTAATAGGACACTTAAAAAGAAGATGATTAACTTTCAAAACTAACTGAGAGAAGTCTTAGTAGAAATCTATTTTCTGTGCTCCTGCTTTTTCTTCATTTGTGTTTTTTGTTTTAGTACCTTGTTAGGAAGGAAAAGTAATGATGAAATTGTGGTTGCTGTAGAAATATGTTAATAAAAATGTTACTTGAACAATATTTTATTGTCTTAAGGAGAGAGGAACAACTAGGAGATTGTGAAGTATATTTATAATATATTGAATTAGAATACTACTGTAACGGAATTCAGTACCTCTTGGCACTTTTCCTACATGCTCCCAATGCTTCAAGATTTACTCTGAATGATCTTTGGACTGTGCTTAAAGTTGTGCCTAAGTTCAATCCTTTGACTATTAAATGATATTAAGTCTTTTGTGTAGGCAGTGCCTATATTTTCATTCTGAGTAATCCTGTTTGAGTGGTAGAATACCTATGTAAGCGCAACTAAAGAACATGATACCACTCTCTGGTTTGGAACTGTGGAGAATTTCATTACCAAAGGTTCTGTAGCGAAGGACTGTGTTAAACGTTTTGGTTTGTGATCAACTAGGTATACAAATAAATTGAATTAAGAAAATTTTCAACTGTGCTTTTAGTCACTTCTAAGAAACATCTGGCTAAACATACTCATGCTTGTGGTTAGAGTATAATCATACCAGAACACTCTTAGTCTGCAAATGTAGGCTGCCTCCTTTGTGCTCTGGTTAATGTGTTTGAAGAGAGTTTTCTGCAGTTATAAAACTTGACTGATAATTTTGTTGCATATTTTATATGAGCACAAGAAGATGGTCCCTGTTTGGGTTTTGTTTCTCACACCTATGCATTGAGATTGTGGTTATTTCAAAAGAGAATTCATATTTGTACAATTAATATGCTCTACTGAACTGGTTTTACAGATTGTTAGATTGAGTTTAGCGGATAAGTAGCACTTTAAATTTTTAACTATTTGATTATGAAAGACATTTAAAATAATACTCAGATTTACATGCTTGAAGCTGCCAATTTTGGCCACCTAATGCCATTATTAATGAACATAGCAATGGACTTGTTTAAAAGCCCACCGAAATAAGTGTAAATTGTTCAGCTGACTTCTCTGGGTTCATTCTAAATGTGTAAAATGCTGTTGCTTTTCCATAAATATCAAAGGCTTTTGACTAAATTGTCTCTTCTCAGATGAAGTAGGAAGTTTCTTCTTTACAGCTTCCATGATAGACAGGCTATGCTAATGTCCTTGTTTTGCAATAAACTTTCCTTCTTCATTACTTATCACCAGAGGCAATAAAAATCTTCAGAGGCAAATATAAGTTTTTCATTGATATACTTGTTTGTATTTGTAAGACATGAAAGATGAGCATGTAATTAAGATCAAAATTAAAATTTATATTTAAAGTATATAAATCTTGCAGTACTAATACTCTTCATATTTATATTTAGACATTTCTGAGTGGTGCAGCTAATAACTACTAAGTAAAAACTCATGGAAGTTACTTATTTAACAAGATATAAAAAGTATATATAACTGCAAGACATCATAAGTCAGAGTACATTTCACAGGGGCACGTCTTCTCTCCTGTATATGTTTTATGTTCTGGATGCAGTAGAAGAAACGCATTTGAGTTACAATTTTGAGTATAGAAATAGAGGCAAGATTTCCAGAGTGTTCTGGAGTGTGGTTCTCGGTGTTAGCTTTAAGGCAAATGAACTCCAGTAATTGAATCCTAATATGTAAATCGATTAGCCTTTTTATAAAATATCCATAGTGACACCTATGGAAAGGATCTCTTTCCTTGTACTCATAGTGAAAAGTATTAATTCCTGTTCTTATTCTCATTGACCTTCCTAGTACATACATGCTCAGTTTCAATAGCAGTCACCACGTTGTCCTCCTTAAAAACAGATTAGCCTCACGGGAAGATACTGTTAAGATACATTTTTTTTTTGCCTGATTTTCACATGTCCAGCTGCATACACAGAAAAGCTGTACAGAGTTCAGTTGTCACTTTTTCTCACTATCACTATTTATAGTCATCACAGTGCGAAGTATTCCTCAGTATTTAAGAAGACTTATGTTATTCCTGTAGGTACTGTGATAAAAGCAGAAAACTATAATATTTTAAAACCTCTGTTTCTGTACCTTGCTTTTAAAAATGAAAAAGAATCATATGTTTTAATTAAGATTTCCATCTTTCATTATTAATCCATAGTTTAGACAATGTAAAAAGAGTGGGCAAACAAGTAAAATCTTCTTTTGCATTATGAACATTTTTTTAATGAAAGACAAATACCAGCTAAAGATATCACAAGTGACTGAGTCCTGTTATATAGGGAAATTATTGTCATCTAATTCATATGAGCAATACTCATCAAATGAGATGTTAAACTAACTTCCTCTAAACTCAGCTTCCTTCTAGTAATTTTTATGCATTTACTTATGCAGTTCTTTTTCCAGCATAAGATTAGATAAAGCAGATATTCAGTTCATTCCTGTGACTGAAGATACACGTTTTAATTGGAGAGCTATTCCTTCCAAACAAGTGCTTTTTTTGCACTTGCACCATAACTGGAAGAAATAGTAGTTTAAAAATAATGAAAAATTGTATAGATCACTTGAAACTGTATCATGTTTACATAATAAAAAATAAGATTCATTTTGAAGAGTATCACAGTACCCAGAAATCTCTTGTTTAAGTTAAAATTGAATATGGAAACAAAGGTTTTTATCCAGCTGTACGCTGATATGAAAGAACAATCAATGAAATAGAGCAATTTGAAAATCAGTCCTGGATTCTTGCAATTTTTTTTTTTCTTCATCAGACTCCTAATCTTTTCATGTCGGTTGATAAGATCCTGCTTATTCCAGACAATCATCAACTGTAACTCTCAACATTGTAATTCCAAAGAGAACACTACCTGTAATTGTATATGAGCAAAAAACCAAACAAAAACAAAACCTTTCCACATCTAAAAGAGGAAGTTACAAAAAAGAATCTTACTGATACCTTTTACTGTAATGTTTTATGTGAATATTAGAGATGGCTCAGCAGTCACATGTCCTTCTCTGTTCCCCTGCAGCAAGGCATAGGTGTAAATATTAATCTGGAATTAAAATACTTTTCTTCTTTTCTGGAGAAGAAGGGTAGGGGTTTTACATTGATTTCAAACATTTGAAACATTACTTAACCAAATTAAGACACAATGACACTACTGGTGCAACAGAACTCCATTCAGTAAATTTTATGAGTTTGAAGAGTTAAAAAAGAGAGAAAGAATTGCCGAGAAAGTAAGATATTGTTTAGGACAAAATGCTATTGTATTAGCATCTCTCTGAAGCTGATATGAAAGGAAAGGCAGTATTTCTCTAAACACCTCATTCTCAGTTTCACGTCTATAGTTTTACATTAAACTATAGGCTGCTTATAGAATTATCAATTTAATAAGAAAGTGCATTTAAAATGATGTATGGTTTTGTATATCAGAAGATGCTGTCAGGACAAACCAGTCTCAGACCTAAACTGGGATGTTGGTATAGAAAGTATATTTGTATAAGCTTCTTCACTGACATTTTCACATATCTAATACAGCGAGTTTTGCAGAAACTGAGAGATAGAACATCATTAGAAACAATATTATTCCATAATGATCAGTTGTGAGGTTTTTTTGACTTCTGTTTCGTGTATCTGCTCTTCCTACTCTGACAATTACAAAGTCCAGCCAAAGATGATGAAGCAATCCATGTGTTTTGAGTCGGGTTCAGATACAACATAATAAGGAAAGTGAATAACTGGCTTCCCTTTGTATTTACACCAATATTGAGATCAGTTCTCATGCCCTTGTAAATACAGTGTATGTCCACTGAAGTTTCTAATTCTGCATGTACGTGTAAATAATGTGATGAGAGATCTATACCTGCCAGTGTAATGAAGATATAAATACTGTGAACATCATTGTTATGAGTGATTTAATTTTTCTGTTTAGTGCTTGTGTCCCATCTTCAAAAGGAAAAACTTTGGATATCGCCATTTCCCTATGAGACCTACCCTATTTTGCTATGTGAGAACTTAAAGCATGATAGGGTTGGAGTTAAATGTACAGCCCTTGCAAATGAAAAAAGCTACAGAGTGTAACTTTCAAACCTTTTTAATGACTTTCTCATCTCCTTGAGGAAGATACATTTTTGTCCTGCTATTGTTTTTTGTGTTAAATGTGTTCTCCATTAGGCAAGGTGGAATCAATCTTGTGCTGTTTTAACTTACCGCAACTACCTTCTGCAAAAAACCTTGGTAAAGATGTGTGTGGGGATGTTTGCCCAGAGAAGGTTCCAGTCCTGAAAGTTTATTCCTATTATGACATTTAAGTGTTTCTGCTATCCTTATTAACGCCATTTCTGACATCTCTGTGTGATTTTTCTACAGAAGTGGAACTGTCATCATTACATGATGGCTATATTTTTTTTATGTTTTATCACTTCATTTATCTTTTCGGTTTTTGGTTTTATTTTAAATAAACTGTTTTCTTCTGTTACATGGCCAATAAATGCAATTTGGAAACTTTACTGTTCCTATCCTCAGACCCCCTTCACCATCTAGGTACAGTACTTCTACTGTCATCTGTTTTTAAGTGGAAAAAACAAACAAAAGGTCAGGTTATTTTTTTTCAGCTCTTTCATGTTCTGAATGAGTACTTTAATAGATGGACCATTTTTCCTCCTCTCCTGTTTGTAAATATTTCTTAAATCAAAAGCATTTGAATTAAGAGTTAAAGTCAGTAATAACATTATTTTGCTCTCTATATAACTCCACCGTGTTCATCTTATTTTGTTAATCTATGTCCTGGGCTACAGTCTTCTTAGTGATCAAAATGAAACTGCTCATTTTTAATTTTCTCTTTACGTCATGTTTTAGTGTTTGTGTCACTGTACAGATTACGTATGGTCCATGCCCTGTGCTATATCGTTATATTCTAATTCAGCAAGAACAGGCTGGCTGTGAATTTTTAGCTGTGCTATATAATACATTTCTCTGTTTATATCCAGCATTATCACATTTTTTTCCACATAGAGTCTGAACAGCTCATATTGAGTATATATGAAGCACTTCTAAACCCACTGAATGTACTAAAGCATTCATAAGCAAATCTCTATTAGCAACTGAAAAACCCTACGAATAATCTATTAAAAAAATGTTATCTTCTTTCTTCCACATGCACATGCATGAATTAACACTTAATATGTACTTGAATTGACATTTAATGTGTACTTCTAGTATAATTTAGGACGTAAGGTGACAGATTCTTCTGGAATTCAAGAGTAATTCTAGGAAAATGAGTAAGTTTGGGGTGTTTTTTAAATAGCAAACAATACTGAAGTAGAATTGCATGTATGAGATAGTCACAAAATCTCTAAGCATAGTTAAAGTCCTCCAAGGTTTATGTCAGATCGAATTCTTCTTTTCATGAGTGTGGAAGTAATGAGTCGAAGAGATTTGTTGGAATTCTGCTTTTTGCTGGGTGCCAGTTTGGAGGAGGGGGAGGCTGAAGCTCTGGCTAACATCACATTCTTTCCTACATTCCTGACGTGAATTACATTTTAGGACTCAACTGTGGATTCACCACATCCCTGAAAATGGGGCAACGTATCACTGTGCTACTCCATGAGCTGCTCAGGCACCTCTCAATCCAATCCTTTGCCTAGTGGCTCCTGCAGTATTTTTCTTTGGAATGTGTTGGTTGACTTTCATTAGAACTGTTGTGACAAACAGCCAAGGAAGGAGACCTCTGATAACATGCTAACTTGAGGATTTCTGGAAAAAAACAAGAACAAAAAGTCCATCAAACATATGAGATAAAAAAAAAACCTGTTAAAGACCATGAAAGAAACATTGTCTCAGAAGAGATGCTTATTTGCAGGAGCAAAGCTAAGGTATGAGCTAAGGCAGGTAAACGTGCCTCAGTTGCCATCTGGTGATGGCAAATTTTTAGGGGAAACGTTAATCTGGATTACTATGTATTCTTGTGATTTATTTGTTCTTAATGCAGAATAAACTTCTGTGATTTGTGAAGTCAGAGGAAGGGATAAATCCTTCAAATATGTTTGAGAAAGGGGGAAAAAAAACCCCAATGCAACACTTTAAATGCTACTTTAAATGATTGAATTAGGGTACAGTTAAACTTGAACTCTCCGAGGTGCAATGATAAGGTGAGGACTATGAGGGCACGTAGCCCCAGGGCCTCCTGTCTCTGTCACAGCTCAGTCTCAGGGATAGATCTGGATGTGCATCGCTCTTGGCCCTGGTTAGGCAATATGTATTGTGTGGAC
Organism: Urocolius indicus; assembly: GCA_013401255.1. Lineage (NCBI taxonomy): Eukaryota > Metazoa > Chordata > Aves > Coliiformes > Coliidae > Urocolius > Urocolius indicus. Next base: position 451,402 of record WBNH01005174.1, on the reverse strand, counting down.
TGGATGAAAGTCATGCAGACTAAATGGTGGTGGTTGCATCACCCTGATGTTTGCTGAGACATGCCTACAGCTCAGTTTGCTCAGAGCAACAAGCAGCTGTGGTGATGGAGGTGCATCTAGACCTGCAGTTGTGAGGCCTTGCCCTCTCCTTCACTTGTCTGTGAGCACACTAATATGGGAAAACAAAGGGTCATCATGACCTCACTGGCCTGTCTGTTGTATTAAAATTCCTGTTCTGCAAATCATACTAGTGTCAAATTGCTCCCACCTAAGAAATTACTAATGCATCTGAGGTTTAGTATATGTGAAACTAGGATGATTCTTCAGCTTGTCAGTAAGGCATTTTTATCTTTCTTATAAGTGTAGCCAACTTTAGACATTTTTTTTGTTTTTCTAAATCTAACATATTTTGCTCTACAGAATGTTTTCATTAGTTCCTAATGGTAATTCCTGTTGCTGCTTAAGGACACAGGCTATTATTTTTTTCCTTGTTCAAAGCCTGAAACACAGTATATTTTTGAGACATAAAAGAAGGGGAGAATCTCATACCTTCACAGAGGAAGCTATCCAGTGTGGTTTGCATGCTGGACATGTTTGCTGTACTGCCTTCTGCACTGGGATGCTACAAAAAACAATGGAAGCATTTATAAATCTTCTTATTGACTAAGAACTGGACAGTAACATATGGAAACACCAACAATTGCTAACTGATCATGAAATAAAGAAATTCCAGTAGTCTAGTGTTATAAAAAGAAAGAGAAAAAAAGTCATTCAGAACTTAGTCATATTGGTTCAACTGTTGTAACCAAAGACTGATAAGATAATAGAGGTCTTTGTGGCGGTTTTCTACTGAAATGCTTTATCTTTATGATGCACTTGGGGCCCTTTAGAGTGGAAAGCTTTTTAAACTGTTGTTGGAGTTAGAACTCAAATTAGATGCTATTGCGGTGGAAGGGGGGCTCCTTAGTCAGGCAGCCCTCACAAAGTGACTTTTATCTCCAAAGCCCTTCCATTACATTGTTACTTTCTTCTGTTTTTCCTGTTTATTTTTGTTGACTTTTGCTGCCCTATTTTGTGGCATTTAAAAGGTGACCCAATCAAAAAAGGGTAAATGCTAAATGCTGGACAGAGCCTGTGAAGTAGAGACATCACAGCCTATCTGATGTGTGCTGCAGACTGCCGTGTTAGACAGAATAGTTTAACCAGGTTATCTCTGGGCAGCTAAGATCAAATACACTTTCTTTAATGTCTAGCATTGTGTTTTTTCTTTCTTTTCAAACAATGTCTATTAAAAGAGAAAAAAAAAAAAAAAAAAGAAAACCAGCTCCCTGAGGAATTGATTCATAAAAGGCACTTGGAAAAAAAAAAAAAGAGAGGAAAAAAAAAAGGCTGAAATTGCTTAACTTGATTCAAAATCATTTTTGATTGTTGGTTGAATTACTTTGGTTGATGATACTTTGGAATTGCAGTTATGTGATTTAAAGTCCTTCTTAGTTTCTGGCAAAGTCCACAATTCTTTCTTGCATTGCTGTCTCTTGGTTTCATAAAAGTGACATTATGTGTTTATTCTAAAAACATAACAGGAGTAATAATTTGTGATTTATTAATTTGTATTTCCTGTAAGTATATGGGGCAAAAGTTAGTTTAGATGCAGTGCATAAACAAGGATGATATTTGTCATGCTTTACACTAATCACAGAATTCAAGAGAACCAATAATACTTTGCAGCTGTGTAGAGACTCCATGCAAAGATCTCAAAGCACTTCAGAAGCATTAACTAACCAGGCATAAAAGCCTCTGATTGGTAGTGTTTTACTTTGTGTACATGTTGGGAAACTAAGGCAAGCATATTCAAGAACCCACAGTAATTTTGTGTCACAGCTAAGAATCCTACTTTGGCAAGCTTTGGATCATGCCTGGAAATTTTTGGTTTATTTATGACTCCTAGTATTTTGTCTTTTATTCACTTGATAGAATGTGTGGTTTTATCTTATTTTCCTTTGCTGAGTGTTAAAGATATTGGTTTAAATTATATTATCTTGGTTTAAATTATATTATGTAAGTCCAGAAATTTGGTTTTTTTTTTTTATTCCTGCTTATTTTTTTTCTATCACTAGCAGATATTATTCTGCACCTATCTCATGTCAACTTGCCATGAGGACAGTACCAAATTGAACACTGAAAAGCCTCCTGTGTGTCTTGATATGCAGCTACATCTGCATATAGACTGAATATGTAGTAAGAGGTAATAGAAGTGTTTTAACGTGGTAAACCAGAGATTGATACAGGTACATAATGTTCCCATACCTAGAGAATGTTACATTTTGAATATTTTTTAGCAATGTTTAAAGAAATCTAGGTAGATAAAATGCAAGATGATGTTTATAGTTTTTAATTAAGTGGATCACAAGATGTACAATGATTTTTCTATTACTTTGTGTACCTGAAATCATGTAGTATTGTGATTGGTTTTAAAAGTTAGGTTTTTGCCACAGCAGAAGTCTTTCTAAATGTAATTTTATACCACAAGTTGAACTCCTCTCTCTTTTTCAGCAGATTTATAGCTCCTTTTTGTTTTCTCACTCCTGGTTAGATTGACCTATGACCAGAATTTCTCATAAGTTCTCTTTGATGCCTTAGTTCTGTTCAATCAGCTAAATTTGTGCTCAAATCCATACAAAAATAAGGAGTAAAACAATAGGCACATAAGGAAAAATGAAAACATTGCAAAACTAAAATGATTTTTCAGCTTATGAATATAATCACAATGGCAAGAATATATAATCTAAGGGCTAATGAAAATAAGAACTATATTTTCTGAACTTTTAATGAGATTGTTATATTTTCATTTTAAAAGGTCCTTAAACACTATTGACTTTCCACTAACACTCAAAATTTTAACTACTACTGGTAAAGGGAGTCAATGGATCAAATTCAGTGTATCTGAAGTCACTGAAATAAAGACCCCTAAGAAAAATGTGTCAATTTTAAAGGTCTTTCCTAACTGAAGACCATTTTGTGATAGAGCCAAAGGTTAATAAAATCAGTAGTGAATGTAGCAATTTTACAGATAAGCTATTCACAACAAGTGTAGTTACTTGAATAAAAAGCTAATTCAGTTCTAAATGCCACATGCAGTAGCAGTGAATAGCTGCTTTTAGGTGCTTTCTGGAGGAGGATAAAATACAGAATCACAGCACTCTTCCAGCATCCCTGGCTGCCTGTAAATTGCTGTGAATGGGACTGTAGGCTGACAGGCTCTATTAAGACAAACTGCCTTTCTCATCGGAGAGATAAAATAAATCAGGTGTTTAGTCAAATTAAAATACTTCAGATGGAGCAGGCCCTAGGGAGCACTGATCCACCTGACAAATCTGAGAGAAACTCAAGACAGATGTGTTTTGGGGATAAGGAAGACCCCATGGAAAAAAATGCACTGCTGTCTTTGGAGTAAGAGAATAGGATTAGAAGAGAGAGAGTTGTGCTATATAATATTTTATGGAAGCTGGCATATTTACTGTATATTTTTCACTAAGCTTTTTGTTTTATCTGTTTTTATGGCAAATACATTTTACAGATAGCTATATTTTTATTTTATTTATAGATCTTTTTATTCAGCAGCAGAAGTTTATTTACCGGTAATGAGTTTAGGAATCTCATTGCTTGCTGCACCAAGTGGATGCAAAACAGATGACGATGGCACACAGCTACTGATGACCTCTTTTGGCCCAGCCAGATCAGCTCAATCTGGTCTGCATTCTGAGCAAGTTGTTTTTTATTGGTATTTAAACTGTAAAATAATGGCTCAGATTTTCCACTCTGAAATTGAATTATACCTCCCCTGACACTGTTCATACAACAACATTCTGCATCTTACACTTTTTCTTGTCTTGAGCAGCATTCTGTTAGATGTCTTGCAGCTTCATGGAGGTCTAGCTCTTTTCCAGGAGCACAGTGTACATTTTGTGGTCATCAGTTCCATTCTGTCGTTGGATTATATAGTGCTGTACAAATTAAAGAGTAGAGTACTTTAAATGGGGTCATTCACTTCAGATGTGTTTCTTAGAGTGGAAAACGGTTACTGTGAGTTCCTGAATAAGTACAGTTAACTTTTGCCTGCTCTTGTATACAATTCAGGAAAAAAAAAAATCTTATAAATTTGATGTAGCTATATCAAGTGGTTCTAAGTAATCCTAACAAAACAATCAAATTTTGTAGCCTTAGCAGGGAGTGGTAGCTTTCTACTCCTATTATGAAGCAAGTACTTAGTGTACAGAATAATATGGAAATGGAGCAGATGATGAATATCTGCTTTGGATGTATAAAATGTTTTATGACTGTAACATCAGAGTCCTGCATTATTATGCCAAAGCTTCTTGACAGATGTGAAAGTCTCAAGCCAGTTTCCCAAGTGACAGTGGATGACAATAAGTATCATTTGGGGCAGCAAGTTGCTTTCTATTGGCTTTCTGAAATAGGTGGTGTGGTTGATCTGTTCTAGTCATGATGGGTAAGGGAGATTTTTTTCTTGGCAGAAGAGTCTTTTATCCATGAAAATGAATTTCAGTATACAAGAACATATTCAAATCACCTAAGTAACCTTTGATTTATGGTGCAAGTTCTTCAAAGCTGAATAATACAGTTTCAGAGGGTTAGAGTAACTGTACACTGAAGTTGGAGATGATTGAACTGATATCAACAGTGTGGAGCTCAGAACAAGGTAATGGATCCTGGCAAAGTAGTAGCTTCAGTGCAGACATTTTCCTAGCCACGTGGCTAACTTAGCTTTCAAAATTTTGTTTTGTTATTGCTGTTTTGAAACACCTCTTTGCTCAGAACTCTTTCATGGATTCAGTCACGCATATCACACTAATGTAGTGTCCTTCAGCTGTGTCTTTCATGCATCCATCATACTGTTTGGGACTAAGAAAATTGCTAACTGTTTCTAAAACTTCTACTACAATAGAAGTTGCTTACTTTTTCCTTGTCCAGCGGCCTGTGTCACATACACACTTAAATTAAGATTTGGCATTACAGGATAGTGAAACATCAGTTTGATGCAGACTTTTTTAAAACTATGATAGTTAATAGTAGCTAAGAAATTGAGTATTTTCAGTGCCTTATGTTGTTAGATGTAATTAAAAAATGTACAGAAAATAAGTGTCCTTTATTTCTGGAAGTTTGTTTTGTTTAGAGTGAATGACTTAAGCCATGTAGTTTCTTTTTCCATAGAAATCCATTATAGAAGTTTTCTTGTATGCTGCCTTTGCAAATGAAATTCTATTTAAGAATAATATTGGTCCCATCATAGCATCATATAAGTAATAGAACATTTTGGATTTTTCACCTGCCTGGCAGGAGTCTGTTTTGTCTTCCCTTTCCTATGAAACCTGTCAACTTCTTTCTTCTCTTCCCTAGAAGATATCCATCTTACTCCTGGGAAGAAGGTGGAGTCATCATTTTGGTGACAATTTCTCCATTATCTCCCAGGTCCTGTTCCTCACATATTTTCTTCCTCTTCAAAAGTCCTGTGACTTCTTTATCACAGTCCTCTCTTGTGAATGAAGGAGAGGAAGTATACAAATACCCTCTCTTTTGTGCCACTGCTCATATCATTGTGTTAGATTACAGATCTGACTTGTTCTTGATTTGGTTCACTTCTTCTCTAACTCTCAGTTCTCTTGTACAGCACAGAATTGCTTCATTTATCCCACTTCCAACTGTAAACCTCTTTCAGATGCTCTTCTAATATTCCTGAACTGCTACGTTACTGTAATTATATTAATCTTATAGAGCTGTGAGTCTGAGCTGTTCACACAAGGAAATGCAGTGTGTGGCTCAAGTGTAGGAGCTGACATTGCTCTTTGTGACAGAGTGATACGTTAATACATAGGATGGAATATTTTTAGTTAGATTTGCAAAAGGATCCTGTACTTTCTACTTAGGGGGCCTATGCAATTTACCCATACACAGGCCATTAAGCATCATTAGTGCAAAGAATAAATGTACCGTAGTTTCATATTATTTAAGTGCTCTCTGTAGAGTAAACTTTGAAAGTTAAATGGAAATTTTAAGGTATTTTCTCAAGTTAGTAATATCTCTTAGTTACAAGGAGAGTTCACTTTTAGTATGCATTCCATAACCAAAGCTTACAGTTACCCAAATGACATACCAGATATATAGGTATTTTATAGAAATGTTCAATACTGTTAAAGACTGCTTCTTCAGCTGAAATGCATTTTTTGGTTTTTAGCATTTTTACATACTTGGGGAAAAAAACAGCAAAATATATAAAGGGAAGGAAAATTATGTCTAATAAACTGTGAATGTATTTATCACACTGGGCAGATCTAGATGGAAAAGATGTAGGGATTTACGCACAGTACATCTTTAATTACATGTGTCAGAAAAAAAAGATAAATACTCTATATCTTTTCTGCTGCAATTTTTGTTATATCTTCCACGGCTTGGAGCACAGTCAAGCTATGTGCTAAATTCTTTTGGGATTTCTTAGTAAAATATATATTCAAACTGCCACTTGAAATAAGCATGTTGGTGATTCAGCCATTTGTTATGTGAATATTGCTTGGTAACCATTGTCTATCTCATATTTACAGTACATCTTTCCTGCATATTTAGGTACACCAGAAAGCCTGGCAGAAAAAGAGCGACAGCTCTCTACTATGATCACCCAGCTGATCAGCTTACGGGAGCAGCTCCTGGCTGCCCATGATGAACAGAAAAAGCTGGCAGCTTCACAAATTGAAAAACAACGGCAACAAATGGACCTTGCCCGCCAACAGCAAGAACAGGTGAGGTTCCAAGGAAGAAACCTGTGAAAATGTTTCATGCAGAATTCTTACCATAAACACCACTCTACTTGGTATTTTGTTTCATATTTTTTGTTGTTAAAAGAAATACATATCTTAAGGATTTACATATTTTACCAAAAATAGGAAATATTATAGGACTCTGAGAAAAAAGTGGATGTGGACATTGAAAGAATGTATTTCCTAGAATAAATGGCATTTTATAGATTTCACCGTTCTTTCTTGTACTGATATGCAATTTTGGGAGTTACAAATAAGCAAGACTGTAGCCACTGTTTAACTCTTTCTCCTTTTGTCAAGAAAATAATTGAACAAAAACCCTTAAGAGTTCTCAAAACTTCAATCTAATAATCAGATTTTTTTTGTTATTGTTCATGTTTCAGGCTTTTCTGGGGGGTTTTGTTTGTTTTTAAGATGTAATTGTCCAAAGAGCTGTCCTTTTCTCTTACCAAAGTGTAAGAACAGTGATCCTATACAGTAGTCCCCTAGGCATTAGATCAGATAGATCCAAATTAATGTGTGATTTTTAGGAATCTGACATTATTACTAGAATTATCTTTTCAGTTAAACCTATTTTATAGGATATATACAGCAATATATGCTCTGTTGATTTTAATGAGTTGTGATGTCTGGTATTTTATGTGCTTGAGTATTTGCCCACATGTAGGAATATGGACTCATCCCCTAATGGAAAATAACATAAAGGAACACTGTAAAAAATCAGAAGTTAGAATGTCATTTAGCCATCCAGAGATGACACAGTAATTAACTATTGACACTTGTGAATAAGCTAGCACAAATTAATCTTGACACATTTGCAGACGAGTGATATCTTACAGTGAACACTTTGTAATTATATTTCAAAATGAAAATTAAATGACACTTAAAACTAGGTTGTCATGCTCAATGAAGCGAGCATGTAGCTCAACCGATAGGCAAATAAAATTCAGAATTTGAGCCACATGATGCTTGTGTACCCTACTTTACTGTGTCAAGCCTATACATCAAGAATATGCTAAGATAATTGCATTGTGGGGTATTGGATACATATTCTTTCACAGGACTGTTCCATCTAAGAGGAACCATTGACACGCTTCCATATACTATAGATGCTGCATGGTGTATTTCTGGTTTTCATCTGGAAATGCCAATTCAACTGGTACTATATTGTGCATACACATACAAAAAGCTGCTCACGGGCAGTCTGAACTCTGGCTGATCAGTAAACAAAGATCTCATCCCTGTCTTGACTATAGCTTACCATGTTAAGTAGCAGCCAGGTCATCAGCAGCTCCAAATAATTCTGGAGATGGAATATTATGCATCTGTGAAAAAAGATGCAGCACTCAAAAAGAATGACCCGTGATGCATCTCCACATGGCATCTGATATCAATGTGAAATTACAAATAATTCATTTCTGAAGCTGAGTATCGTGATAATATTTATATTACTGTCACTGAGATTCTTAGCATCAGGAACAATGTAGACAAAAACCTGACAGAGCTTATCATTAGTGACAAGCACTACACTTTTAACATAGAATAGTACAATTGATGTGTTTCTTATAAAAACTAATAACTCAAGCACTCATAAAGGTTTAAATATTCTCTGTAGCATGGAGTTCTCTGTACTATTAGGGTTGCTTTTCCAAGCATGGACACTACCGCTGACCACTCATCTGATACAAGATACCCTGAGGTCCTAGGAAGCACCTTTATGTTCCCTGAGCACACTGCTAGCTCTGTTTGAACTACATTTTTCACTAGGAGACTGAGGCCTGCTTCTTCAGTCTTCATTCACTGTATTTCTGTTGACTTTACTGGGAGAATTTTCCAGAAATGTTTGAACACTAGGCCCACAAAAGGGAGTCTGAACCTTCTTAAAAGCACCGGTGTAGGGAGCTGTGATAATTACTTGGTTCCTTTTCTGTGTGGTGCATTGTCTTGATCCAGCACAGAATCATGTAAACCTCAAATTGTCTCTTTGATGCCCTATGCAAGACTTAAAATATGCATGAATTTTGTATTGGCCTCCCATACAAAAGTGAATTTTAACTGTAGCATTGAAAAAAACTACAGTTATTTCTAGATGACGAAGTGAGAGATTGAGGGAATGATGGACTTGATCTTGGTGTGTGCACAATTACAAGTTGTTAATATGTAACTGCAGTTTCCTTATGAGTTAGCCTGAACAGTTTGGACTAAAACTATGTGATTGTTTATTTCCAAATTATCTTTGCTACCTCTGTAGTTTTTTAGCATAAAACCTTTTACCTAGCTTTCTCTGTTTATAACAGAGTAAGTGTGATGAGAAGGTGGTGGGGAAGGAGACCAGGAGGGTTTTTTCCAAATGTGAAACAGTGGATTTGAATGACCAAACTATCTTTTTCACCAACTTGCTGTATTGTATGGTTCCCCTGATCTAAATAAGTATTTACAGGAGAAGAAATTATACTTTATAGATGAAGGTAACAGAAGTGCTGAGGTTTTCAGGAAGCTCAAGTCTTGTCTTTGGTTCAGTCTGCTGCACAGTGACCCTTCTAAAGCAGAACTCCAGCTGTTCCCCCAGCTCTCCTCCTATTGACCCCTGATAGTAGCAGTCCATGTTACCCATTGCAGGGAGCAACCTTGCAGTCAGAGGACAGAGTCCTATTTCCCTTCTTCTCTTGCATGCTTATTTTGGATGGTTTGTGGGAAGCGGGGGCGGATGGGTGGAGTGTTTGTCTCAGATTCTTTCCCATTAGTCTTTTAGTTTTCCCTGCCTTCGACACTTAATTCTCTCTATAGAGAAGGGATAGAATGAACCTTTACCCTCAGATCCCTTATTGAATCTGCCCAATGAGGGGAAGAATATGTATATATTTCACAGGGTTATGTTGAGGATGAGTTACTGAGCAACAAGGTACTGCTTTTACTCAGAATGAAACCTTCCTTGAGTAGTTCCAAGGCTGACTTCAAGATTTACAAGAGAAGTAATATGCTGCTGATTGTGAATGAAGTTAGAGAAGCTTGCCCTAGAAGCTTGTGCTGAGTAGTGAAACATCTATAAATACTAGCTAAGGCTCCAGTTCAGCAAAGCAGGAAAATGTGTGTTTAACCTTAAGCACCTGAGTAATCCCATCCCCATTCAGCAAAGCACTTAATTTTAAGCATGTGTTTCATTCCCATTGTAGTTAACAGTAATGCATCATAGTCAAAGATCACCACAGGCTTAAATGCTTTGTTGAATAGTGATGAGATTATTCACATACACACAGCTAAACCCATGTTTCTGTGCTTTTCAGAGTTGAGGCCTAAGTGCTTGACATACAGATTTCTTACAGGCTAACTAGAATTTATGCTGCATTTAAATTTAAAATGTTTGTCACAGATACCTCTAAGATGTCCATTTCTTAAAAAATAAATGATGCTTAATAAAACTACAGTAAAGAATAACTAATAAGATGTTTTTCACTCAATAATATTGAAACTTCAATATTACTGTTTTAATTTAATGGAAATTTTATTTCTAATAGATTGCAAGACAACAGCAGCAACTTCTGCAACAGCAGCACAAAATCAATCTACTGCAGCAGCAGATTCAGGTCAGTGTGTTTTATTGCTCTCTTTGGATTATACTTAAATTCCATTTATGGAGAGTGAAGGATCTAAAATAAAGCAGCCACTTGTTTTACTAACAAGCGTCAGTGAAAATGCTTTTTAGGGAGAGACTTTGTGTCTTAGAAAATTATTATCAAACATCTTTTTGATGGAAAGAGATTTTCTTTGAGAAGCAGAGTTTTATTCAGAAAGTTATGTTTTATTTCTTAAATTTTGTACTTTAATTCTGAAATCTGCTATCAGTTTGGCTTCTATTGTTGGAAGTAAAAGCAGAGTCTCAATCATTGTTAATAGAATTCCTTATTCTACAAAGGCAAAACTGGCTTTACAAGAGGATTAGAAAAATATTTTCTCTTTCATTAACCAAAGCAAACAGCTATAGAATAGGATAATAGACATTGAGACAGTACTAAGCCCCTGAGACCAGTCTGCTCATGTACAAAGACCCACATGTATACGTGTCCCATGTACCTTTGGAGTCACTGTGTCACTGTGTGTCTGGGAGTATTCTGGGGGTATTCAATTATCTGTAATTTTACTCAGAACCTGGTTTAATTTTACATGAATGTATGTGGGTAGGGAGTGACATGTAGGTAAAGACATTATTGACATGTGACTATTACTTTCTCTGACTACCACTTTGTTTGAAAACCTGTTCTTCAAATATTTTAGTTTCGTCTGACAGATGATTGTGCTGCCAATCATTTCTTATAAGCTTGAACTATCAGGTTTTTTCCTTAATCATCTGATTGCAATGTTATTAGACACTAAAACTGAAGTTGTTCTTTTTCTCATCCCAAATAAATACTTGCAAGTGCTTTGGCAAATATTGTAATGGGGTTTCAGCTACACTTTAAGGAGTTTAACATGTATAAATGTATTGATACCTGAGATGAGAGAGACAATCGAATTTTAAGGTGCCATTATTGTTGTTTCCTGTTGGAAACCTACATCTTCATATTACGTGTACATAAAGAATGGAAGAAACATAAGAATAGTGAGAGGAAAAATATATACCATCTTCTCAAAAATCTTTACTTGTTATAAAAGCTGAGACTGAAATATAGCTGAGTCTGCTTAACAGAAGAGTTTTTCCTTGAGAAATTTCTAATTTTAAAAATTCCTTTAACAAATAGGACACAGAAAGAGGAATCATGACCAAGTATTTTTTGTTCCTATTTGGAGAATATGGGTATGTTTTACTCAGAAGTATCCTGCTCTGTAATAAAAAGTTTAAAGACAATTTGTGTTTCAGTTTGCTCAATACTTTCCAGTAGCTTGCCCTTTCACTGACTCTAGTATAACGTGGTCTTAGAATAGCTTCCAGGTTTGTTTTAGAATAGGTTGCAGGATCATTTGCTTGTTCACTCTTAATTTTCTTATTAAGGAGTACTGAACCCTCCACAAGTTTTCTTTCCCATCCTTTTCTAGACAGAAGTGTTTTATGATTGTTCTGTTTTTGTGAGATAAGTTATTACTTGGTGATCCTTCTCTATATTTGTTTCAAAATTCTTGCCAGTATAAGCTACTCTTGTTCTCTAGTTCCTTGGTATTTTGGCCTCTTTATTTATTTTTATATTAACATGTATCTAATCAATGTATTTGAGGCAGTGAGAACTGTTTCCTCTCTCAGCTTGTTGGCCAGATTGGTAGTGTAGTGGGCACCTTATTGCTGAAGGAACGTTGTATACTCCAGCGTGAAACACTAAGCACGTTGGACAGATGCCATCTCAAAGAGACATTGATCTTATGGAGAGATTATTAAAAAAAAGTTTGTTAGAAGGTTTTTTTCCTATGCTAAATATGGTCCAAATGCTTGTGACCCAAGTAGTGATTCTTTTCTTGTTCTTTCTTAATTCCGTGGTGAGATCTGCCTAGGCATGAGTTACTTGGGAGAGAAGCGAGTTGCTAGGTTGCCTCTGCAGTTTCTAATGGGTTTGTTACTATTGAATTGATTATGACCGTTGCAGTTCGTGGAGACCTGTAACTCCTTAAGGGGTTATAGGTGGGATGGAGGTAAACCAGGAAGCAGGTGAGAGATATGGTGCTGTACTGGTTCTCCCAGGTCTCCCAACATCTTCCCAGGAAACCTCAATACCGATGCTGAAGTCATACTGGTGACGGAGCGGAATTCATCATATCAAAAGTAACTGCAGCGTACACTCCATCTCAATTAATTATTCAGTTTGTTTTTACAGTGAACAGAGAAAAGCAAAGTGAATAGTTTTAGGATGCAATTAATTTTGTCCTAAAGTAGTAATTTAAAGTGTATCAGATTAATTGTCTCCTAAAATGGCTTTTTCTCTCTATTAGCTATAAAGGATATGCATGCAGATACCTACCACGTGGAGACCTGAAGTGAGATGAAGTGAATCATGCTTTCTGTGGACTGAAGGGAAAAAAAAAATCTTCTAATAAGCATTTCCATTCTCAGTTTAGTTTTTGGGCTTGGGAGGATTTGGATCTGTGTCCCAAATAACTTGATCTTATTCAGGAGGTGCATTTATTTAAAGATACTCACAAGCAACCTTTTTCAGGAAATAGCAATTATTTACAGAAAGTGATGTGGATTCTTATCTATACTTTGTGTGCATGGAAAAACAATAGTACTCTTCCCTAATCCTCCCCCTTTGAAGAGATTACAAAATATAAGTAGCACAGGTGCCAGTTCCATCTGGGCACAGGCCTATTCATGGCACAGCTACTTGAAATAAGTACAGTATGTTCTCTAGGATGCAGGAGTAGGGCATTGCTGATGCAATATTCCGTCATGAGACACACAGTGTACATCTTCAGATGTACAGTGTTAATTGTTAAACAATAATTTCTGTGAATAAATTAATCCAGTTTATTTAATCATTTAAACAGTCAGAAATGACTTTAGATGGGGCTTAGAAGATTTCTGTCAACTTCGTATGAAAGTGGAAATAATCGCTATTAAATAAAACATGTGTTTTCCTGGACCATCTACTAGGTTGATTTCCTGAGAATTTTCTTTATTTAGTATTTATTATTTACATTGTCTTGTATGTTATTTGTTTGTTTGTTCAGTCATTTTAACATCTTATTTCCTTTAGTTGGCTTTGTTTTGTTTTTAAGATCATTTGCTGGAGCACCGTACTCCAGGCTTGTTATACATCCAAAACTTTGTCAACAGTCTATGAGCAAGTAGGACATTATCCAGGTTGAGCATTTGAAAACAACACAGATATTTCAAAAGTACTGACATCATTAAATGTTTTGCATAATCATCTCATAGTTTTTGAGTGAAGCTAATGCTACTTTCAGGGTGTTCATGTTAGCGAAAGTAGTTTTGTCTATTGGCTAAAGGGAGTGGGAATCTGGAGATTTCTCACTTCTGTGTCTGATTATCTGAAATTTGGCAAACTGTTTCCTGTTCCTCAAGTCAAAGGAAATGTTTTGTAAATATTAAATGAAAAATTTCAAACAAATAAAGTGTATTATTGCTTTTCAGCTCAAATGTTCATAATGTTCATAAACATTGTTCTACAGAGGAGTCTATACCAATGGGAGGAAATCTAGTGTGCTCAATTAAGTTCTTTGTGCTACAAAGCTGTGCAGAGAAATCATTGTTTTTAGTGGAAGTAAAACTGGGAAAATATAGTAGGGCAAGTAAGAGCTCAGAGATCAGTCCCTAGGTTGATTAATATTTTTAAAAAACCTATTTTTTGTTGTTTAATAAAAAGTATTAAATGTTAAAGTAGAAATGAGACTATTTTAAGGGCATCTCTTAGCATATGCTGGAAAAGTAAAAACATCTGGGGATAGGGGAAAAAGCTGTTTAAAGGATGAATTTGGTGATACACCATGAAGATAAGAGTATATTGGAATATGAGAAGGATTGCATCTATAGAGAAATTCCAACCTTGAAAACTGCTCGAGGCCCTGAAATCCCTGTGAATTTTGTGATACATTGCCAGAATTGAGTCCTTTTTAGAATGAGGCTTGGGGACTGCTTCTTGTCCCACCATGTCCAGTTAAGGAAAGGGGCTGCTTCCCAGTGAAGCTTGGAGCATGTTGGTCCAGGGTTTCCCTCTGGCAGATGAAAATTTGAGGTCTTTCTTCCTCTGGTGAGCAGGTTTCATTACGGTGAGTCCTAAATTGTGGCTGAAAGCTTTAGTTTTCTGTGAAAACTTGGCAATACGTATTACACCAACAACTGATCCAAACTGCTTTTTGTCCATTGTCTTCTCGTTCTTCCTCTGTACTGGGCTCAATGCCATTGTAGAGCATTTTGTTTTCTGTCTGATTCAGTAAGATTTCCATTACTTCCTCTGCTCTCATAAGTATTCTGTTTAAATTCAGACACTGGAAATTATTCCTCATAGTTTTTTTTCCTAGTTTTAATCTATACATTCATGTTGTAGTATCATATTAATGTTCATGCATTTTCTGTTTCAATCAAAAAGAGTGAACATGATTACTGTGATAGTAAACAAGCAAAACAATAGTAACATAAAAAATACAGCTATTTAAACTATCCTTGAATAGGAATAATTTGAATCATACTTAAAACTTAAGAGGCTGAACCAACGAGTCCCTCTTCTTATCCATGATTAACTACTGACAATTCAGGTACCTGGTGAGCTGAATAAGGACTATCGCTTTATGTGAAGTACATGTCTAAAGATCAGGAATAATTACGTTCCACATTAGCCTTCATAGCCTCCCTGACCTGGTTAATTAATTTTTTGCTAGTATAATAATAGTAGAAATAGATTTAAAGATATGCTTCATCATTAAGTATGTAACTGACCTCCAATTTTAAGAGCCAAACCTTTCATTTATTGCCTTTTGGAGACAGGTTAAAGCTGCTTCGAGTGAGGTTGCTGAAAATGCACAAGCTGGAATCTAGTTATTGTCAGTTCAGTTAAACTCTCTGAGGTTGTCTCTCTTTGTAAATTCTATTTAACATTGACAAACAAAAGGCAATTGCAGTGCTACTGTTCTGGCACTAGGGAATATTCTCCCCCACCTTTTTCTTTTTTTTTTTTTTTTTTTCTCTGTTGCTATTGATTATGAAACAGATCCCCTTCCAGCAAGCTCTGAACAGAACCAAATAAAGCCATTGAAAGCAATTTGATACTTCTATTGGCAGGGTGCGCAGATCAGATACTCCCTTGAAAGAGAGAGAGATACAAACAAAGCTTAGAAGTCTAGGAATAGCCCCCAGCTTCAGCAAACCCTTAAAATATTTTGTAATTGTATCTTCAATCATGAATTAACCAGGAAAAACAGACCTTTTTTGCCTTTATATTTCACTGCTGTATGCTGTTTTTAATTGCCCATGGGCACACTGTTGTGATCTTCTTTGGAAGTTTAAAACCAGGATAAAAATGCAATTCTAATTATTTCTTTTATCTAATCTAATTAACTTTTTCAAGTAATGATAGATGCACTATAGCCTGCATCAAACATTTTAATAATGATGTTTCTGGATTAAAGAATAGGTAAAACTACTGTAATTTATAAGCAGACAAGATTCTGGCAGCAGAAAATGTAAATTATTATGATGACTTAATAAACTATAGCTGCACTTTATTAATTTACAGTAAAAAGGATACATTTCCCTTACATTCCAGATTGCTTATGAATTGGTTCCCAGGTGTCATTGGTATATTTTTTCTTTTTTTTTTAATAGTATTAATCTATGTTTAACTCCCTTCTGTAGTGCAGTTGTGCGCACATGGAAGGAGAAATGCCGTTATGTGCCTATAGCTTGTAGCTGGCTACTAAACCATTTATTCAGACTCATAGAGCTCTGCTGTAGGCACAGCATCACAGCTTATGTCCAGCTCCTAACTTGCTTAGGGAAAGTGGAAACTCATTCAATGGAGGAAAGACAAATACATTAAATATCCAAGTCAAATATTTAATATTATATTTATTATTGCATAGAGGCTTATTAGTGACTTCTAAAGCCCTTAACTGATAATTACTCAAGGTCTGTTGCAGGCCATTTTTTTTTCCAGTAAAAGCCGTCTTCATGGCTGACTGTTGGGTTTTTCTCTGTCAACTGTGCGGAAAGAGAAGTGGGATCCTTACCTTCTCTAAGGAGCCCCCACTTTAAAAAATATGCCAGCGATACTCCCTATTATTTTTTCTGCCTCTTTCATACTAAATATACTTTGTCATGACAGCATGGTGATCACCTAACAAAAAAGACATGCTCTGCTCAAGGTTCGCTCCTCCTATGATACTCTTAAGTGTCTGGTCTTGCACCTTGGTCACCTGTTTTCTGCTCTGCCTCTGAGGCTCTCAGCCCCTGTAAACAAAATTTATCCTGACAGAGCAGAAAGCAGTCTGGATTTGACATTTGACACAATCCTTAAATCTGCATTTAGTCTTCAGGTGGGCAGTTGGATTTTTAGAAATTTTTACTGTGGCCTTCAAGAGTTAAATTAACTCTCTTGCAGTTTTCTAATTCACTATATGTTTTTCTTTTAAATAGCTTTATTTCACCTACCCGAGTCTAAACAAATTGTATTTAATGCAAAAATTAAGCCTTGTGTATCTCTTTCATATGACTTCTCTAATTATAGAGCAGTAAATGGTAGAATAGCATATGTTAGCAACATGAGCAGCAGTCTATGAAATGAGCTACAAGTTAATAAAATGATCTTGTGGTGGTGTTGGCCAAATGTTAGCACACATGTTTTGGAAAGTGGTATTTCAACAGACTTGAAGAATAGGACTTTGGCACATTGGTGTTAAACATGATCTGATGTGTGGAAATTAGTTAAACCGAAGTAAATGTCATTGTTTCTCAGGCTCATGTTGGTGTAGAACATAGTAGTAGCTGCCCTCTTGCTTTTCCTTTGTGTTTTAAAATTGGAAATGAAGGCACAGGCATCCATAGTCTCCAGTTCAAGTACTGCTGCTTCATTCTCTCTGAGTGTGCTTTGTTGCAATCTTGCCAGTGGCTTAAGGACTTGTTCTTAACCATGCTTCTGACCAAAGCCAGGGGCTAAAAATCTCATTGATACTATTGAGCCCAAACACTCCTCCCACTGTCTTTGCTTACAGAAGGCAGTCAGATTTGAGCCCTGTTAATTTAGGTACAGAATATAACAAGCTCCTGAATAACAGCAGACGATCAAGCAAATATTTTCTATCCGCCTGTACCACTGCCAAGGGGTCACTCTGAACCAAGACAGTTTAGCAGATTATGACCCTTTGAACTTCTCTAGTCCTGTTCATGTGGTAGTACAGGTCTGCATCACCTACTCTATCAATCTGCATAATGTAATCTTAGCAATATTGCAGTATTTACAATAAAGCAATGTTGAGCCAACAGGGCTAATCCTGTGAAGTCTTACTTGCTTGAATAACATTAGCCAGTATTTGATGACTTGCATACTTAAATGTTACATTAAATAGGCTTTGAGAACTGGGCACCTCATATGAGGAAACACTTAAGACTATTAGTATTGTGCTGAAATATCTAAGATATAAATGAGTCAGGGGTTTTAGGGGATGTAATTCATAATATTAGATAAATAGATGTAGTTGTTAAAAAGAGGCTCACTTTCAGTGTTACATTGAAATATATGTCAGGACTGACAGAAACTGCCTAAGAGATTGGCCTTTCATTTCTAATTAGTTACTTTTTCAGTGATGATTTTTGTGATTGACAACCATGTGATGGCCAAGAGGAAAAACAATCAGGACTTGCATTGTTTATTTTAAAAAACCAAACCAAACAAATCCACAGTCACACACTCATTGGGAGATAATGAATAAAGGAAATAGTAAATAAATGTTAGTATTGAAAGGACTTGATTTATAGAGATATTCAGATAGACAGGCAAGACTGGAATGTGACGATATCAGAAGTCGAAATTTCTGTCTGCAGAAGCAGGTTTTTGGAGGATGATGTACAGCCCTACATAAACAGGCTAAACTGTAAAGCGTTTTTTTTTTTTTTTTTTTTTTTTTTAAAGCTCACAGTAAAATCTTAAATTTACCAGATGACCTGAAGAATCAACATGATTTTTAGTTTTAATTGGGAGAATGCTTCAGAATTCAAATGTATTACTGAATCAATTTAGGCATAAAAACTTTATTTAATATCACAACAGCCAAGAAAGAAGTGCATTGCTCTCTGGATGCATTAAAAAAGTATGAATTCTCATAAAGGAAGTAGTATTAACGTGTAAATCTGTAAATGGGCAGACCAGAGGCTGTTTAACATTTGGTGTACAATTCATGGCTTATATGTAACAGGAAAGTGAATGAATATTTCTAATATTCCCTGTTGCTTCTTAGCAACCAGATAATCCAGACACTCACAAAAATGTCAAAGTAGAGTTTTTAAGGAAAGGTGAATGGCCTTTCATGGAATTCAGCTGCTTAATTTAAAAGCCATTGTTAAAGTAAGGAAAAGTTGGTTTGTATTTACAGCCTCTTTTTTTTTTGTCTGCTACATTAGAATTCTCTCTTCCCCAATAATTAGACAATATAGTGACTCATGTTGTATGCAAGACTTCTGCTTGTTTGAAAGAACTAGTCTTTTATATAAATCTTATATATATCATCTTCAACTAGTTGGGCATTTGCACAGCTTGGGTAAATTATGTCTATATTGAGAATCTAAGAAGTTACACAGTGTGCATACCGTACTTGAGGGATGGGAAATAAAAATTGATATACTGTGCGGCACATGATATAACACAGTGAAATATCTTCTAAATTCCAGAGGGATGTGTTGACATCACCACACTTAATTCACATGCAGTAACTCCCACAAAATGTTATTAATTTTAAACTAAAGTTTGTAATCATTAAAAAAAAAAAGAAAGAAAAGAAATGATGTAAATGCTATACAATGGTGAATTATGAAATGCTGAATTCATCTTGCTTACTCATCCAAAGTGACAGTATGTTAAAGAAAACATTAAAGTTGTAACACTGAATAATAAAAGCAAAGAAATTCACAGTTGATGGTGAAGTGTGAAATCCATCTTGAGACACATCACCACCCTACAGCGTAAAAGGGCCCTTCTGAATTAGGGAACTTTGTTTTAAAGAAACTTATTAGTAATTTTTTATTCTATAAATGAGAGAATAATCAGTTAGGGGAACATATAGTTAGTTTAAAATATAGAAAAGATAGATAAGTGAGTAATGTGGCTACTTGCTACAGGTAACAAAATAAAGTCGATTGTGCAATGTATACCTAATGACCTAAGCACAGACTGAAATTTCGTATTTGACAAAGCAATTTACATAATATAAATATAGAAACAAACTTTTCTCAGAATAGAAGGTATGGAACTTGTTTTTTGCTCTGTCAAAGAGTGATCTATATGAAATCTACTATCACATTTCTAGATTTGCCTTTTCCATCTCATTGAATTTTATTGGTGATATATTTTCAGGATACTCATCTCCTCTGTAACTGCATATCTGAGTGTCTCATAAGCTAAAGTGTATTATCCTCACAACACTCTTTTGAGGCAGAAAAAACCCACTATATAGATATTTGGGAGCATCTAATTTTAGATATCTAATTTGGGTGACTGAATTAGGACTTTTGGCTCCATATATAAAGCAGTCCAGGTGCTGTGAATTACCTTCTGTTGATTAGACAACAAGGTTCCTAATTTAAGCACCTAAGTTAAATTTCCTAAGTGAATCGATCTAGTTCTTATATGAAATTTGACAGACCTGAAATCTGTGGTTTCAGGATTCATAAGATGGTTCTCTAACATCTTGATGATCTTTTCTATCATGACTTTCTGTCAGTTTATCACTTGCCTTAATTTACTCAGAGCTTTTAGCCAGAGTGGATCCACTTCAGACAGACTGAAATATTTGTTCATTCCTCTCACCCACTCTCCTTCCTCAAATGAAAACCATTTCAGCTAGTTTGAGTCTCCCATGTGATCAAGCCACTGACCAGAAGTATAGCCATTGTCATACAGAAAGAGGCAAGTGGAGAAACTACCCTCAATTGAAGAAATTTGTGGTTGCATAAATTCCATGCACTTTCCTTCCAGATGGGGAGCAAGTTCCATGGCTATGAAACATTCTTTGAACTGTGTCTTATTGTGGACAGAAAGCTGTTTGTTTGAAGAATGCCTAGATTACTTGACGGTCCCTCACACATTTTGTAGGGCTTTCAAAAGAATTACTTGAAAAAACCATTAAATAATGTTTTTTATTTAAGCAAAATATCTGCTTCTTGCATGCCACATTTTAGGCCAGAACATATTTTTACAGACAAGTTATAAAACTCTGCAAAAAAAAAAAAAAAAAAAAAGGGGGCTTATAATGGAAAGGTTGACACAACATTAATTTCAGTGTAGTAAACGCAATGGTATAATTTTGGAAAAAAAAACCCCTTATAGCTCTACTAAGATATTAATTGCAGGAAATTACAGCATATCCTATTAAAGTATTATGTCAGTTGCATACATAGCACATAACACCTTTGCATATTCTCCCTTGTTTTCATGACAACCTTTTGCATTTTGATCTGTAAAGCGTAGGTGGATAAAGTGTCTCAGATTTTCTGGTGATTTTTGCTTAAGAGGAAAAAACAGCCTGGGTAATGCCTACTACTCTAGAAACAGATCTGCTATTAACCAGGTAAATCCAATGTGGGTATTGAGGAAGTAAAGAAATTCTGCTGAAATGAAAGTCTTTTTCTGACTCTTGGACCAGGGATTTGATTTTAGGTACAATCCTTACTTACACAAATTAGATTTAATCAGCCTTTTTCCAGAATGACAACTACTTTTATGACAAACTCATTTGAACTGATAAGGGCTTACTTTTCTTATACTTACAGAATCATCCCTGACTCTTACAACTGCATAGCAGACTGAGTCTCTTACCATTTAGATTTGTGCTCAGTTACTTATTCAGAAATGTGTTTTCTGTACATTTATGTAATTATTTGTTAATATCTTGATTTTAAAATACACTGAGTTGTAGCCTTTGACAATAGGACATTTTTGGACATTTTTTTAACTGTGGTTGCTCTTTTTAACTAGGATGAACATTACTATTGCAATAGTTTCTTTTGACTGGCAGATCTTTCAGGACAAGGAGCCACATCTTCATATTTGTAAATCATCTCATATTGAGGTCATGATCCTGTCAGGCATTTTATTGCTATGTGGACACAAAATTGCAGTGAAAATATCAATAATAACAACACAAAGGGTTTTTAAAAATATGTAAATGGAGTCTTCATGTCATATCTCTTTTCTCCTCTGATGACAGTGCAGCACACATAATTCTTTACACAAAAAAAAAAAGTCATGACTCTTGTACAGCAGATGAGTTTTTAACAAGATGGAAGAAAGGCCTTCTTAAAAACCCCACTGATATGCAAGTTCATTGGACTGTTGATGTTTCCCATTAATTGCAAGGCTTTAGCATATAATCATCGACTATATCTGGTTTTACTTATCAAATCCAGAACTGCTTTTTCTCTGCCTGCTGAGCAGGGAAAACGCCATGCTATTCCAGTTTCTTTTTACTTGGGGCTCCCAGTATCATCAGGATTAAAGCTGTCAGAAAAGTCAACCCTCTTTATTTTGCGGTTTTCAATACAAAGCATAACATTGTTGCTTGAGAAATGGCATGCTTTCAATGTGTTAGCTAAAAATGGCAGAATGGACAAAACAAAAAAAAGAACTCTGTTAATGGCAGGCATTGAAATATTGCTTCCACTGTTTCAGGGAAAGAAGATACAATTCTGCTCTTTAATTTTGTTTTCATTCTATACCACTAACTTGTCTTCATTGGCTTAATCCTACTCTAAAGCATAAGGAAAAACTCATGCTCAACTTAGTGAGAGTTTTGCTTCATTGAATGCAGTGCAGGGTGTCATTTCCTCAGCTGCTGTTGTTTATGTTCTCTCCACTCATGTCAGTCTAATACTAGAAATACAGAACTAGGCCTTTTTAGAAATACAAGGAGCTCATGTGGAAATGACAGAGCTCCATTTTGCGTTTTTTGTTTTTTTTTTGTTTTTTTTTTTTTTTGTTCACTGTAAGATATTCCTCTGCACTGTGTGTACATTTATATTTGGGGATAATTGTGCCCATCCACCATATAAGGCTTGGAGGTAGCTGCTATATTGTGGATGAGTACTTTTGTCTTGCATATATTTACTGCAGTTACCACTTTCTACAATTAGCTTTTTTGTTTATTTGTTTGTTTTATTATCACGGTCCTTTTTATTTTGTTTCATCCAGGAGGCTATAGATGCATCTTTGTTGTAAAGAACGAAGCTAAAATAACTTCTTCATTTTATTACTTTCCTATTTGGTTTGGTTTAATTGTGTAAAGACTCTTTACCCAGGCAAAGATACACATCTGCCATTTCTTTACCCTGTTGTTTTACTATCAGTTGAAATATGCATGTATCTCAGATATAACTTTAGGAGGAACAGAATATACTAGTAATTTATACAATAGATACTGATGATTATTGACCATTAAAGAATAATAAAACATTTCCTGTGTGAAATAGGTGTAGCATCAAATATCTTTATTTATGACAGTACATGTTTCAGGTTTACTTCTCAGACATTAATAGTATTACATAAAGACTACACTCTAGCAAACATAGGTCACCTCTTAATAAATGAATGGTGTTGCAAGGAAAAGCAAAAAATACTTTGAAGGAAGTCCCAGCCTCATGTGTATATTAACCAGAGCAGATGAAATGATTTATTGGGTTTTATACACAATCTGTAAAGGGTAAGCATTGCTAACAGAATGAGTGGCAGCCTCAGGGAGCTGAGTAGCCCCCAGGGACCAGTCTTTGTTCCTCTGGACTTGACAGGCATGTGTCCCTGTTAAATGAGGGCTTAATTTCTCTCATATGTGCACAATTTCCAAGCTCAACAAAGGCAGCCAGGACTGGAGCTATTTAAAAGAGCCAGCTCAGGAGGAAGCATTGCTGGAGAAAGGGAATGTTAAGGGGCTAATTACTTACCCTAGTTCAGCAACTGATTTTTTTTTTTTTCCCCCTAAGCAAGCTTTATTAACACAACACTGCCACTTTTATTTTACATAAACATACATTAAAATGACAAAGATATTGTTTCTCTTTGTGAAATAGCCATTTTAAAGGTCCTGCTGATCAAAACCTAAGAGTTATGTTGATTTTATTTTGGGCCTGCATTGAAAATCAGCATTTCTTGAAGTAATGGAAAGACATTTTCCAAAAGATGCAGAGACATTACTTCTATGTGTTCATCTTCTTTCATAGCCTTTCCTTGTCTCACATACAGATAGTAGCAGCAAGTGTCTTTGGTGCTTACTTAATTCACGTAAATATGGCAATTAATATTGTCCAGATAAATAGTTCAGTATATGTAAAGCACATTAATATTTACTTAAATACGTGTAGTGTGGTTTGCTTTTTATAAACCTCTGACTATATATTTAAATACGTGTTTAGACCCAGCAGACCTTTATGGTGCCTTTAAAGTAGTGACATTATTCCATGCAAGAAGTAGGATTTTCCCTCATATTTTCAAATGTGTGGCTTGGGTCACTCCTGTGTTACTGGCAATTGGCACTCTCTGTGGAGAGCAGGCCAGTCATTTGACAGAGTGATGTAATATTTTTTTAAAGTGTGGAAAACACAGTTATTTTCTTTGTACAGTGTTGGCAAACTCTGTTGTTACCTTGAGAGAAAGATGAGCCACTCTAATGACCAGTTCTGAGCCCCTGAGTTCAAGAAGGACAGGGAGCTGCTGGAGAGAGTTCAGAGCAGGGCCACAAAGATGATGGAGTGGAGCATCTCCCTTATGATGAAAGGCTGAGGGAGCTGGGGCTCTTTAGCTTGGAGGAGACTGAGAGGTGACCTCATTAATGTTTACAAATATGTAAAGGGTGGGTGTCAGGAGGATGGAGCCAGGCTGTTCTCAGTGATGTCAAATAAGAGGATAAGAGGCAATGGGTACAAGCTGGAACATAAGAGATTCCAAAGAAACATAAGGAAAATCTTCTTTACTGTGAATGTGACAGAGAACTGGAACAGGCTGCACAGATGAGTTTTGGAGTCTCCATCTGTGGAGACATTCAGAATCCACCTGGACAAGTTCCTGTGTGACCTGCTCTGGGTGGTCCTGCTCTAGCAGGGGGGTTGGACTAGATGGTATGTTTCAAGGTCCCTTCCAGCCCTTAAGATTCTGTGAACAGGTTTGAAAATGTTGTGGTTACCATTAACCACCTAGTCAAGAAAAGCCACATAGTTTCAGACTTATTTCCAATTCTGAAACAAAGAAAAGTTATTTTGAAATAGACAGCTCATTTGATTCTTCTCATTCAGACCATGCCGATCCTCTTACAATCAGAATCCAAACAGATGGAAAACAGTGTTCTCCAATTGTTTTTGAGATTGTGGACTGAACAGGCTTCAACATGGCATAGGAGAAGGCTTTTGTATGTGTGGCATCAAAGCTTGCAGCCCAGGTCACAATGCGCTTATATTTAAGAAAACTGGGACAACAGTAGCAATCATAAGTGACCGCAGTAGAAGCAGCTTGCTTTTTTTTATTATTATTGAGATTAGCTTTTGAAGGTGAAAGGGTTAAAATTTAGAAAAAATTGAAACTGGAGCATCTAATAGAATGTTGCGTCCAACCTTAGAGAGTTTGTACAGGTAATATTGGACAATACCTCTTTGACATAGGTCCTGTGAAATCTTTGTGAGATTATTTACTATCTAATGTTTTAGATATTTTTTTTATTTGATCCTTCATATATGTTTTATGTTGGCTTTTTTCTTTTCTTAGTGTTGGGTTGTGTTGCATTTAATGATTTTGATTGTTATGGGATTTGTGTGGATTTTTTTTGGTTGGTTTGGATCTTGGAGTTTTGTTGTTTTTTTTTTTTTTTCTTTTTCCTAGAACAGTGTTGTAGGTTGATACTCAGGCAGTTTCATGTCAAAACTGAGCCAAACAACTTTATTTTCTTCAAGAAGTTATACACTTAGCTTTGGAAGACTTAATTTTTCCAAGGTTAGGTTGGTAAATGAAGAAATACTTTGATTTCTTTGTCATGTAATTTTTGTAGCATAATTTTATAGTTCATTTTTTAATTCATGTCTCCATTTTCAGAACCTATATATTATTAGCATTAGATTTCTGGTATAATGAGTGTAATTATAAGAATGGGTTTGGAAATTTCAGTTGAAGTTTATAGTCTCTCAATTCTACATTAAAAAAAATTATAAAATTCTTGAAGTTGGGGCATTAGAATATTAGAGATTTATTTTTTTCTAATTCCATTATTTCTTATCCATTACATAATGTAAGAAGCATAAATAGGTATCCTCATGGAAATAACCAGCAATCGGGTTTTATTCTTTAAACTTTCACTGTACATGTAGGAAGATGATAAATGTACAAACTGCAGGTTGCAGAATGCTAAGAATGAAACTAGTTGTAAACTTTAAAATACTTTAAATAAGCTCTGAGTAGACAATGCTCTAGTAGTATGAGATATTAAAGGTTTTTATAGGTACTTTTTTAAATTTTAAAAATACATTATTTCTGTCTGAGAAGAATGGAATAGAAGATGGATCAGTGGAATGGGATGTAGCATACTTGGCTTATCTACTCTTTCCTTTCAACTTTCTTTTCAAGGCTTTACTCTTTCATGCTTGAGAAGGGAATAACGGCAATAGGAAAGAGTGCAAAGCTTCAATAGGATTTGTTAAAAGGATTTTTTCTAAAGTCATTATTTAGTAAATAAAATTATGTTTCTTTTCACTAAAAAGAATTCTAATTGGATAGAAGCCATAAACTTGACCCAGATTCTACTTACCTTTGTGAAAAATCAGGAATAACTCCACAGAACAGGGAGTACATCTGCCTCATCTTGGTAATAGATTTACAGTGGTCAAGGCTTAAAGTCATCCATTTATTTCCTTTCCCTTTAGAGATGACAAACTGTATAACACTTGATGAACTGCAGCTTCTAAGAACATTCACATGTTAATGCTACAAAAGCCTATATTGCAGGTTGAAATCTTGCCTGGATTAAAAATCTGTGCTGGATGAAGTTAAGGAACTACATTTATGCAGGGGAATTTGGAACTGTTATAAAGCATAGGAAAAATGTTTTAACCTGGATTCCATGCAGACTCTGACTAAGCCTTTCTCTAAAGACTTGTTTCTGTTTTCTGAAAGAGGAGGGGTTTCTTGCTAAGAGACTTTCTTTACATCTGAGAGAAAGCACGTCCTAATCAGAAAGGAAGGTCCCACACTGATTATCTTTGTTGTCATGCTATAAGAGCATGCAGATTTCACTGATGCTTTTGTGAAGAGTTCTGGAGAGTATTAAAGATATGGCTCCACAGTACTTAGCTTTTCATACAATAGAAAAAAGAAGATGGACTCATGCTCACTGGTTCCAACTAAGAATGAACTTTTATTCCTTTGCTGCATTGTTGTCTGTTTACCAGAATGAAATGTTAATCATATAAAAGTAGCATATCCATCTACTGAAGAAAGAAGGAAAACTCAACACTCCTCTTTTACATTCTTTCTACCTGAACACTTTGACTCGGAGTTATACTTCTCCTTACTTATATATTTTTCTATGATTACAAACAGCCACATTTTTCTTGTGGGAGGTTTACTATTCTTTTGCTATTTGCGTTCATAAAATGATAGTAATTAATACAAAGTTCAGAGTCAGCCTGTCTGTTTCCCATGTTTGTCATAGCACTTACGTTTAAAGAAAAAAGCCCCACAGCCTCCAAAGCCAAAACATCTTTTACCCTGAGCTGCTAAGGAAAAGACTTTTAAATAACTGTGCTGCCAGTCTGTCTACCAGAGTTCCATCTATATAGTTTTCAGACAGATTAGGTGATTAAGTATCCACATTCAAGATAAAGGAAGAAGCCTAAAAGATATTGCATTAGTGTAAGACTTATGAAAGTTAGTGGCCCCGATAAACCTTTTTAGGTTGCCCCAGAAATAAAGGCTTTTAGTCTAAGCTCTCCCCGAACTTGAAAAATGTACTATCTCTTGAAAGAGATAGTAAAATGTCCTAACTTCAGGAAAAAATTGATCTAAGCTTATACTTTAGTAGACAACAGTGAAGCAAAACTCTCGAGTTTACATCTCATACAATACCATGGGAAACAAGCATTCATACTTGTCCTGGATAGGCACAGGCTTCCCATGGAAACAGTGCCTTGGATACTGACAAAAATACTGTCTCCTTCTTGCAGAGAAGGATTTATTCTGGTGATATTTTTCATCTTACCCTACATATTTTCTGAAAATTCACCAGTTAGGCTTTTGTCTAAAGTTTCAATAATTCTCTTTGAATGAAGGAAGATCTTATTGGGATCCCAGGTTCTTGACTTTGTTATGTTTGCACTGTTGAGGCCTAGTTGAAACATTTTCTGTTTTATACACAAGAAGTTTTGTGAAACTAATACTTTCGGAACTTCAGGTGGCAATACTATAAATTTGTTGATAATAATCCTATCTAAATTAAATTTATGAAACCTATTGAAACAATTAAGATTTAGATGCCTTGGGGACTTAAATTCTAATTTTTGAAAATAAGTTTCACCTCAATCCTTTTCATACTGCTCTGTACTCTGAGATCAAGTGTTCTAACCAGCATACCAGCAATAAAAGTGGTTTTATATCAGTAGGATGTCACTAAAATAAGAGTATTTGTGACAGATCAGTAGCCCCCACAATGAATTAATACATTTTAAATTATTTTTTAACAATTCACAGCTAGAAAGAATTAGTCTCAAAATATACTGAGCTATTTTTCTGTGTTTTAGGAAGGAACTATAATCTGAATCTGGACAAAGTCTGGTGCATTCCCTCATATGTTCATTGATAGGCTTATGATCAATCCTATTTCTAATGTCAAAGGCTCCCTAGTTGTACAACCACAACAGTTCAGTTCCTTGTAATGACTCACCTGTGTTCAGTAATCTAGCTACTAGGGAAACTGAGCAAACTTCCTAGATGGAAGTATGGTGTATTTGAGAAGTGACTTGGGGATCTATCTGTTTTATTTTTTAATCATACTTAAAAGGACATAATGTCATGAAATTATCTTAGAAACTATGTTGTAACCTTCAGAGAAAACCATTTATTTGCTTCTTCCCTTGGGCCATTCTAGACTCTCTCTTATTGAGTACGTTAGTATGTTTTCTAGTCCCGTTTCAGGATTTATATTCCAAATATATGCCTAATTTGCAAGTGTCCCCTTCAGCCATAGTGTGCACCATGGCCTCCATCCTATTTAGTAATCTCAGGCTTCTCTTGCAGGGAATGCATATATATGAGAGGACATGAGATTCAGACTTAATTTTAATGCACTCTGAATCCAGGACTGTATAAGAAACATGTGAGTATAGGCTCACACTTAGGGAGGCACAGCAGGATATTTTAACCTGAGTATTTAAACAAGGCCTGACTTTAAATAGTATGTTGCTGATTTTAACCAGCACTCATTCATTTGTCATATCTTATATTTTCTGTGGCTTCTGGACTGATACTTCATAGATCAGATCCATCTTTCAATATAGTAGGGAGCTCTATGGTTCTTAAAATCTCCATTGATCTCAGCAGAAAGTGAAGAGATCAGTAGATAAATGATTCAATCCACTCTGTTTAGTGAGTAAAAGACATTCATAGAAAAGAGGGCATCAGAGCTGGCAAGAGAGCAAGGATAGAAGAGAATGTCTGGGAGGAGAAAGGTGAGGGACTCAACAGGAAGCATTGGGGCAGGATCTTCCACTGGAAGAGTGAGGTGTTGCATTGTGAAAGCTGCAATATGGAGTAGAGTTTAAGATTGTAGGAGTTTTAATATTTTTACTTGTAAAATTTGTCTTTTCAGTACTGTGAAGAGATCTCATTGTAGTAGGCAGCAACAACAGCAAGAAAGCTAGAGCTGGAGCTGTGAGTTTTGGGATTTGAGTAGAAAAAGAAGATATCAGATTTATATTGTTAGCTCGATTGGCTCTGGAAATGAGTTTTATGTAACTCTGTTGTGTGTGTGAAGTCACATATACTGCTAACGTTACAGTCTGTTAGTTGATTTGAACTGAATTTGATAGAAAAATAGAGATTCCAAAGAAAACTAAGTTTCCAAAGTCTTTATGAAAGCAAACAACTAGACTGAGGTGAAAGATTCTTTTCAGACTTCTTCAGACAGGTTGAGTTTCTTACCTCTCCCATTACATAAAAAGTTCTGTGTGAGTGACTACTGCTGAATGAGGGCATCCAAAATGAGAAAAGTCCTTATATATAACCGAACCCCGGGAAAAGCTTCTATTCTTGTGTCACTCATTATTTTAACAATTTGTGTTCCAGAAGCAATCTGAGAGTAGATATTCACTGTCATCTATAACTATCATATTTATAAACTCTATAAACTGTGACCTGATATCAGCCCCAAAAGAAATCTGCCTACTGGGAATATAATTTTGCTGAGGAAAACAATTCAAGACTGGAAGACAAGGGAAGGTCATATGAAGTTATGATCTCAGAGTGCTTCCTGTATGAAGAGAAAAGTCATGAACTGAAAATGTCTGATCTTTTGGTTTCCATTCAGTACTTCAAAGGGAGATTATTGGTGTTTTAGAGAAATATTGAAAATGCATATGTGAATGCACAGGGGTATAAGTGAAAATATGGAGTAGCACTAGGAAAAAAATTTAACACCCTTGAGTTTTGGATAGCTTCTTTAAATAAAAAATCCCAAGTGAATTATACACACATCATACCATCAAAGATACTGATTTTTTTTTTCCAAAAACCATGCAAAAATATTAAGTAGAGTTGTAGGAAAAACTGGAAAAAAGAAAAAAGATCTGAATAATAAAAATGCAGTATTTATATAGGTCATTTCTTTATGCTGACAAATTTTTACAGGGGAATATTTCTAGTCTTACATAGTTAAAAGAACATGAGTATCATCTGACTAACTATAATTTATAGAAGGCAAATTTTAGGTAAAATAGTATACGATATTTACATGATACATAGGTACAGTGAAAAAGTGGGAAATATATATTCATCAGAAAACTTTGTCTACACTAGATGTCTTTGAGAAATCTTTCTTCTGTTAGTTAACTCTTCCCTTTTTCCTTTGTTTTCTTCTTTCTTTCCTCTCATGTCTTACTTGCTATTGAGGAAGTCCACTTCTACACATGCAATAACACCAGGTTAATATTGATAGCAATAGGTATTGCACAGTTATTTAATTCATTATCAGTTCAAAATAATTTTGAAAATTAAAAATACGATCAAAATTCCAAGTATTATATTGAAGAAACTAAAATCTCTATGGAGTGAAGATGTGAAAAGATCTGCTGTTAATTATTTTTCATTTTTAAAAATTGTATTATGTAATTCATTTATTGTATAATAATTTTAAAAAGCTACATTTGATTTACATAATCACCCCCAAATGCCAGCAGTTTAGTCCTACCAGATACTTGGGGATCCAGGATGGTGTAACTGCACATCTAGACACATTCTTACTGCTTTTGGTATATACACACTGTAAACTCTGCCCAGCTGTTTTCTTCAGTGATAACTGGTGACAATGTAAGCCTTGAGAAAGATTTATATGGTTTTCTACATGTCACCAAAAAAACAAGATTAAAAATACAGTTTAGTAGTGTTTCTAGTTATAGTGTTGATGGTTATTTGTAGCCAGTGAGTACTAGTGAGAAGACATAGACACAAGAAGCAAAAGTTTGTGATTTTTGTTCAATATACTTAAAAATCTGAGCAATTGGATAGCAAACATGGGAGACAGAGTTCAATTCACTGCTAAAAATATCAATTCAATTCCTTTTAAAATAACCTTTTTTAAAGACTTAGCAAAAAGCCATCCATGCTTTCCTGGATCTTTTTGCACCTTGAAATATCAGATATTGATCACAATTAAATTGCAAGGTATTGATAGAGTTGAGCTGAGACTATTGGAATAATATTGGAATAGAGGCAATCTCATTCAATATGTTGGAGGTTTTGTCATGGTATGAATGACTTTAGACTTAGTCACAATCACTTCTGAGAAGGAAGAGATGTCTGTCTCCCTAAAGAATAAAAAAAAAAATCTAGCTAGATAAGATTCAAAAGGAGGATTATAGAAAGAAAGTTTTATTTATCCTGTTTTACAAGCAAGAAATTCAGACACTTAAATGACTTGCTCAGGGTCCCACAGGAAGCCTGGGTGGAGCTGGGAATTGAGCAGAGATAACCTGAGTCCAAGTGCTTGACTCAGAAGACCACTTTAATATGGTTTACAATGTGACTTTATTCATCTATTGAATAGAGTCAGAATGGCACGGAAGATACAGAATGGGAAACTTGTTAGGTACATAATATATCTTCAGTGTACATGTATGGTATTTTATAGGTATTTTATAAACTTGGTTGCTGTTTCAGTTGTAAGTTAATACCGCTTGCAGAGTGTCTCAGTACACTGAGCATACATTGAAAAACACTAAAGAAAGGGAGTTTTTAGATTGCTAATGATTTCCTTTTAAGGAACATGTGACTAAGGGCTGAGAGAATTTGCTGCTGAAACTGCTTACTACATGCCTTTGAAAATTCCCTGTCTAGTTATTCGCATAGGAAATATCTGGTTGCAGGCATACTAGACTGTGCAGGCTTCCATGAGTACCCCGTATTTATAAAGCCTGCTCATTCAGACCTTTGAATGGGAGCAGTTGAAAGAAACAGTCATTTTTGTGAATTCTTTTTAAGTATACAGTGAACTTGCTTCTTGACTTTTGGATTTGATACTTCATTTTGATTCTTGAGAAGTACAAACGCTATATGCTACAGAGATAGATAAATGTAAATATAAAATATTACCACTTCATTTAATTTGTAGTATCACTGGTTCATTTATGTATTTTTTTAAATGGCAAGAATATTTTTACTATGTACCTGCCTTTAAGTTTTCCAGCTCTTAGGCTGTCAGTGAAGTATCCTTCATGAAAACCATACTCACTTAAGACTGTATTCTCTAAGGCTTTTAGAAAGTGGCCTGGAAAAATTGTTTGCATGCCTGTTTGCACTAGCAAATTCCCAACTTGTATCTGTTAGTGTGTATGTCTAAGCCTTCAGTTCTTTTCTGTATTTCCTGTAGTACTTCAGAAATACTTTCTTGCTACTAGTCTTTCAACCAGTAATACTGATCTGTTGCTGAGATTCTTTTCATTTCACCCGTAGTAAGATTAATTTACATGCTTCAGAGTTAACTAGGATGTATCTAAATGTCCACAAACTGATTTTCATGTGAGACTGGCAGACTTTTTGACTTTGGATCAGCTAACTGATCTAAACACAAGCTAATTCAACACAAAAATAAAGAACTGGTTGCACAAATCTTTGCAAAATGAAATCACCAAGTTTCCTAGAACTCTACCTTTTAATTATCCATCTTTCTACTCATGGAATGGTTGAATATAAATTTAATGTAAAATAACTATTATGTATATTTCAGAAAGATATATGTACAACTTGCCACAGAAATTCAATGCGATTATTACTTTCTAAATATTATCAACATGTCTTTAGCATCTTACTGACATATTTTAAAGTCCTAATAATTCTCATATGGGCCTGATTTTACTCCAACTTTCAGGGCACAACTTATGGCAGGAGCAATTTACTCCAACCACTTCTTTTTTGGGTGAAATCATTGGGTGAAGTTCAAATCATTTAGGCATCTAATCCCAATGTACGCCTGCAAATGAAGTACCAAATTCTTCAGGTTAAAAAATTTGCAGCTCCATTTTATTGCACCTAAAGCTTGTGGATCCCAAAAGTGTTTTCACTTCGAAGTATTTATAATAAAATCTTGGCTTTGTTAAATTTGGTGAGAAAAGGTGGTAATGGATAGACACAAATGTAGAAATATGTAGAATTTAAAATACAGATTCCAAAGGAATCTGTCCTTTTGCTTTTTACATCAACAATTTCGAATCTAACAGTTTGGACATTGACATATAGCCTAATTGTTTCTGTATATGTAGGCAACTGATATCTCCTATTTAGAAAAAATCATATGCAAAAAAATTACCAAGATACATAATAAAAAATTGCATAAATAGTTTATTTATCTTACATTTTCTCTGCCTGTGTGCAGAATATTAGATGCCTTCAGAAAATGTTGTACTAGCAGTAGAGTACAAAGAATGCTATATTGGTCTCAAGCATTTCAGCTTAATTGTTATCTGCATAGCTCAGAGCAAGAGGATGGCACTTATATAGTATAAATGAAGAGGGGAAAAAGAATCTCATGAAAGGGAAGGTCTAGCACCAGAAAACTGACAGAAACATGAGCAGCTAATTGCTGTAGGCTCCATACATCTTGAAATGACCTAAGGGGATATCAACAAATCACTTTCCACTGGAATATAGTAACAGCAATGGCATAACAGTGAAATCACTGGCAAAAACTAGGGGAAAATATTTTTTTTAAGTATTGGCATTGAGATGTTGGTGAGCAAGTATTTTTCCATTTTAATGGTTATTAATGTGTATGCTTGCATTTAACGTCTGCAAATCCTTCCTTCCAACATTTTTCCCCAAAAAAACAACTAGTGATGTGGTAACTGGATTTTATATGTCTATATCTGATTGCCTTATGGACTTGTTACCTGGCACTAGTATTGATACCTTTTTTCCACATCAAATTGAAGATATCAGATAAAAAGAGAGTGATTTAATTTTTAAATAAGTAGAAATTAAATTTCTTTCTTTATCACATGTTCCACATTGTTAATTTCTAAGTAAAAAAATAAATGTTCAGAGTTTAAATCCATTAACTAGACAATTTTGCAATCACTGGTGAAAGACAGCATGTAAAAGAATTTGGAATTATCACTGTTAGGGGTCATTCTTTTCTATTTTTGCAGAACTCTCCACACACATAAGCTAAACCAATTTTTGAATGTGATGACAGATATGTTTCCCAACAATTTTATTTGGCCAGTACTAAAAATTTAGTGGTAGATTTTACATTATTCCCATGGATTTTTTTTTTTCTCATGGGGAGTATTGAACCTCAAATATATCATCAGGATCTTTGCTAGGTAGCTTAGTTTAAAAAACAGATTTCTCCATCATTTAACTACAATACTGGTTGAACGACTTTAGCTGGGCAAAGTGCAGTGAACCCATATTGCTTTGGGAAAACAGTGCTCTCTCTTCCTTCTCTCCTCAGGTACCTGCATGTTTTACCCACAGTTGTTGCCATTGCAATCAATGAGAATGTGACTCTTTTCTAAATCAAACTTCTTTTTTGTTTCCACTGTCTTCACTTTTTTTAAATGCAGCTGGTGCTAGCAGTTACAGCATGATTTTTGAACTAGTATGGGCAGATTTTGTTGCAGCTGTCAATCTTAAAGTGTTCATTTCTATTGCACCTCCAGCATCATATCTGAAATTTGTTTGCAGTGAACTTGGACATCAACAGATTTCTATAACATGGTTTTTAAACATTCTTTACACAAGATCCCTCTGTGCTTTGCAAGGAAACTGTGACTGACAGAGTTGTAGCACTGCTGTTTTAAGGCTTTAGAGGCATTACTCTTTCTTTCTCTCAAAGACATGAATACTTGTGTAGAGCTTCCCCGTTTGTATCAAAATGTATTTTTCTTTTCCTGAGGAGTCTAAATGGGAGAAAAAAAAATCTACACGTGTTCATTGATCAGTCATGGTATCCAACTAAAAGACAATGTTG
Source organism: Urocolius indicus (assembly GCA_013401255.1). Taxonomy (NCBI): domain Eukaryota; kingdom Metazoa; phylum Chordata; class Aves; order Coliiformes; family Coliidae; genus Urocolius; species Urocolius indicus. The sequence continues at coordinate 416,222 of WBNH01005174.1, read as the reverse complement.
CTATAGCTACAAATATGACACGTGTTTGAAAATAAAAGAATAATACATAAGAGAAAAAGAAAGACTACAAAATATATATTGACAGCCCATATTTAATCAACATTTGTAGGTGCAAATGTCTCACTATTACAAAACCCACTTTTGAAATGGTCTCTTATTTTTAAATGATCTCATGCCAACCACAGGTACAGTCATATTTGTGGTTTCCCCCAGATACTGAATGATGTTCTGTAGTGAGGTCAAGTGCTCTCATGACATTTAACCATTGGAGACGAAAGAAAACATTTGTGGTGTGAAACACCAGCACATACTTGATCCTCCAATGCATATCCATTTATAAATGGATAAAAGCGACTATTTAAAGTTGTTTTATAAGGGAACTACTGTACCCAACGAAACCCCTTAATTTACTGTTTGAAAAAGCAAATGTTGTGTGGGTACAAGAACATGCATTTTTAAAAAACGTGTGGTGTTCCTTGTGTTGCATTTGATCTTAGTGGTAAAACAACAAAACCGAGATTTAGAGGGACACTGTTGCCATCCTAATTTTATTTCACCATTATGTGTTAAAATAACTATTAGTTGAAAATGAACAATTACAGACTTGCTTCCAATGGTCGCTTAGGTATTTCTTTTAAACCAGTTTATAATTTTACAGTTTGTTTTGCTTAAGGGATTGCAGCCCTAGATGTAGATTAGGGACATGGTGGTGACTCAGTCACATTCCTTTCCTGCTTCTATTTGCTGTCAGGAAGAGGATGAATGTATGAGAGAAGGTGTTATTTCACCCTGTTTTTATGTGTATGGCAAGGTGCATGAAAAAATTAGTTGTTCAAGTCAGCCAAGACTCCATTCTGTCCTCTGCCTTCTTGCATGCTTGCAAGAGTTGTGAAAAGGCTGTGCATTGGATGTGCTACAAGAAGAAGGTGTGTTTCCACCCATCCTTGTTTCCCCACTCAAGTAAAGCAAGATAATGACACTCATCTCCTATTTAGTGCATGAGTTTTTTTTCATTCTTTTTAATAGTCTTTGACTTCAAGCCTAGCTTATAAATATTCGTACATGTCGAAGTGCGCTGGCCTGTATGTAAATCTCCAAAGGTTGTAAAATAATAGAAGTTGATTAGATCTCAAGTGAAACAACTCAGTGGTAAAATGTAGTTTTGAGGCATCCAAGACATTTGCAGAATATATTTTTAAACAATATGGATGTAAACAGATTAGTTGAAGGCAACTTCAGCAAAGATCACTTTCTTGAACCATCTACAGACATCAAAGAAAGCTGAACTATGACTAATTCTGTGAGTGGTATGAATTATTAGGTGATGAATTTTAAAAGTAGTGTCCAGATGTAAATAATGAAAGCATCCAAAATATTACTCAGCAGCTGCAAAAGCTATAGGAAAAGCTGACATGACAAATATAGTCATTTCTTAATCACTTTCGTTAGGCGGTATTGTTAGTTCAAAGAGGGAAATTTTCATCTTGATTTACGCCTATAATAGAAATAGCTGAAAACTGAAAAGTTCTCAGAACTGTTTACTTACAAAACACCTTTTCTGTCATTTTGGAAACTTCCTATGATCTAGTAGTAATGTTCTTTACATATGGGAATTAAAAAAATACACTTATAGACAGCTTGTATCAACAAAGAATTTTTTTCCACCCAAAAAAAGCGACCTTAACCTGAGCAAGTGGCAAAATCTGCCTTAAATGCATTATTTACAGCTATATCAAAATGTATTAATTAGTTACCTTTGGTTTAAATAAAATTGATTGTTAAAGCAGAAAGTAGAGGTCGCTATGAATTCTATTCTGCAGTAGCTTTCAGATAAAAGAATCAGTGACCCAACTCATTAGCCCTTTGATTTAATATATTGACACTTGGGTACGAATAATTCCGTTTAGTGGCTTTTGCTTCCCAGGGATCAATTTAATTAGTTATAAAATGTGACTTCATGTCAGGAGCCCGAAGAAATGCTGACGTTAAATAAAGTCATATGCAATTTAAACAATAAAGCTATCGATGCCTGGTTAAAAGTTAATGATGCACAAAAAATGGCTTAATAGAGACAACCTCAGCAATGAAAGTGATGGTAGGAAAATTAAGCTAACTGGATGAATGAGAAATGGTGATGTTGTTGGATTGTTAAAACAAATTCATGGATGGCCTGATGGTTCATTTTAAAGTGCAATATGATTTAAATACATGTTTGAGGGTAATCCTGTATTTTAATATTAGGAATGACAAGAAATAGTCTGAAATCTTTCTCCTTTAAATGCTAGAGAAGGACAGATAATTTACCTGTACACATTCATTTTGATGAAGATATCCCCTGGGATATCTTGGGATGACCCAGTATTAACCATAATGACCTCTTATTATAACATTACAAGTACTAATATTTGCACAGTTTGTTGAGACCCCAGTTAGGATCAGAGTCTTATTATGCTAGGTGCTGTTTATATACTGTACAAATAAGAAAGGACAGTTTCTTCCCCGAAGAAGGGTCGAAGCTAATGTTAAAGCACCCTGTCCTCTCAAAAGCCATTTAATGCTGTAGATATAATCTACTTATGTCATCTAAGCAAAGCAAGAAGACTTAGTGGAGAAAATAGCAACACATAAAATTATTGAAGGTACAATTCATCCTTCATTTTTCCTTCTGTTGCACCATGTGAACACACAGATACACCAGAGCTCTTCAAGAATTAGGGTTTCATTGTTCTCATGTTTCCTAGTTGCTTTGAGCATAGCAAGGGAAAATCCATGCTAGGTGTCTTCAATAAGAACCTGCAAATCCATATTCAGTCATTGGGTCAAATTAATAAAACACAATTATCAGCTTCTTATGAGCAGCATACAGCGATTTTTTAAGTCATGGCTTAAGACAGCACTCATATTTAATAGTCAATTGATATGATCACTTCATTTAAAGTTGTATAGACATTTAGCTGCAGAGCCTGAATAGATGCTAGGTCAAAAGAAAGTACAGAGAAATGTAATTCCTTAAAATTATTTGTTAGTCAAATGGTCTCTGACATAGAATTTACTATTAAAAATAAGCAAACAATATTTTTATTTGCCTGTAGTTTATCATTGTTCAGATGAGACTGGAGTTAGTTCACCTGTGAGGAAAAAAACTGGTATCAAAATGACACAATGTGGAACTAAGCCGTGTTATGTTTTCATTGATATTAATCCCTTCAGGAACAGATGGATTCTGATTAGGAAGACCAATCGGTAGAAGAGACAGTAGTAAATTAAACAGTTAGGTAATACTGTTTTTTAAAAATTGTGCACAATCAGGATCATCTATAGACTCTGAGAAAGCCTGACGTCGAGCAGCAGGCAGTGGTTATTACCTGCTAAAAGCATTAACAGTAGCTACGGTAACTTACCAAAGGATACAGGGGATATATCTTAGAATAAAACCTCTGTATGTCAGAGGGATTTTAGGACTGTACAAGAATTATGTTTTTTTTACTAATGTTAGGCAAACTGTTTTGTCTTTGTATTGACTTTACATTGGCCACAGCCTACACAGAGGGAACTGCTGGAAAAAAGGGGAGCATTAATACTTTTTACTGTGTGCGGGCCAGCCAGTAGTTAGAGAAGGGGGCCCATGTTTTCTTAGGGCTCAGATGGCAAAGCTAAGTATTCAGCCTACGGCAGGAAAAAAGTGCCTATTTTGTTTTCTGACTGGAGAGTTGAAGCATTCCCAAAGGAACACAATGAATGGCCCATTTTGTCTGACACTGTTTCGTAGACATAGAATTCTTGTTTTTTCATAATTATTCTTGCCCGTCACTGGGTGTGCACATGACATTTGAGCGTGTTTTAAAGTCTTAACACACTCATGTGCCTGCAATAAAGTTACTCATAACAATCCAGGCTTTTTGCAGACAACAGAGCAGGGTCTGTTGTTTTCACAAGTCACAGCAGCTGGGAGGCAATTGTGAAGACAACAGCTTAATCTAGCTGGAAAATACAGGAAGAAGAGAATATACACTCAATTTCCTTCCATATTATTGCAAACAATGCAGAGGGCTTTTTTGTTGTGGCTTTTTCTTTTCTTTGCTCTGGGTGGTCTGACTGAAAATGTGAGTAGCATAAAATACACTAGTAAATGTACTTTGAAATTTCAACTTGTTGCATTTCTGTATTCATGCTGATGTGCCTCAATCTGTTAAAGAGCAAGAATATTAATCTACATGTGCACTTTAAAAATCATACAATAATAGCCTTATTTTGACTTCATCTATGCAGTGTTTATACTGGTGTTAGTTTACAACATATGTTGCAGTTGCTTCTGAGTTACACTACTAGTATAAATGAAACTGGAATCAGGAACTTAGAGAAAACTTGATTGCTGAAAACTTCCATTTGAAACAACATTAGTCAAGGAAAAAAATAAAGCTAGGCACCCTTAGATGTTTGGAAGTTGTATTTTAGCTTCTGTGAAAAAGGATAAGGGTACTTAGTAATTTGTTTCTTTATTGCGTGCTTCTGAATCTGTAGATTAATCATATTTGTAAATGCTTCATTAATTTCAGAAGCACATTTACAAACAAAGCATGCAATAAATTAACATGCAAACTCAGTTAAGAAGCATCATAAATAGGCACTGATCAGATAGTTTTTTTACCCTGGCTATATTTGCTGATGAAGTTTTGTGAAATATTAGGAAGCTAGGTTTTGTTGGTTTTTTTTGATTTTTTTTTGCCTTCATGTCAGAGATAAAAAGTGAAGAGGAACATATCCTTCACTTATTATGTCAAAACAAGAAATAGTAAAATTAACATCAATTCAATTGGAAGGGGGGATGTAGCTTAGTAGTCACCATTAGACGTGGCTTCGATGAGGGTAGATGGTCCTTTTAAAGAAAAGACAATATTTATCCAATTGCAGTAAAAGTACCTTCCATTCCTGCTCCTGGGAATGCTACATACAGCAGATTTCCAGTAACCATAGCAGACAACTCAGATGAGAAAAATTTTTATTATGCATAGCACAGAGGTTATAGCAGCGGTTGGTAACAGCAAAGGCCAGTCAGACAGTGAGTATGGAAAACAAATGAGTAATTTGCACATGGTCCAGATTTCCAGGAGAGAGAATCAAGATCAGGTTGACTTATACTGAAAAAATACAAAGTGAATGCTGAGATGACTTATATGTACACTGCGGTTTGTAACAGAGCTGCAAATAGTGCATTACCACATGCACCCTCCACCTCTGGGGCAGTGGTAAGGGGGATGCGTGCACTGTTGAAAATACAGTGGGTATTACTCTATTCAGCCACAAAATAAAGCAAATAGATGATAATAATATCACATGTACATCCCATCAATTTTAAAAGCAGATATGTGGATTTCAGGGTCAAAGTATTAAATCATTTAGCTTGCCTTAAGAATAAGCAAAATATCTTCCTTTCCCCTTAAAATAAAATGCTACACCTCTGCTCTCCATTTCTCTTAAAAATACAGTACCAGCGTGGTCCCAAATAAATGTACAGATGAGTTGGTCTGTACATCTCACATTAATCCTTTTCCACTCTATTGCCCTCACATCTCAGGAACCTTATACTGATGTCATATTTTCTTGTCTCTTCTTTTGTTGCAATCGTGGAATTAGACAAAAAAAAAAAAAACAAAACAACAAAACAACCTGAAAAATATTTTGAGAAATGAATCTAAACTGAAATGGAAAAGTATATCTGGAATACTCTTTATTTACCTGAAAAGACAGTGGAGAAAGTATATGCTAGAGAAGAAGAGCAGTGGGGAGGAGTATTGTTTACTCTGAAGACCCTTGAGTACACTGAAAGGGCCTTAGGAAAACATGGTTTTAATTTGTTTCAGCTGCATGTGTCTATCTTAACAAAAATAAGATATTTGTGGATGTCGTAATTTGCTTGATATGATGTTGCTTTTGTGTCCAAGCTTTTATTGTGTTTGTGACAATGACCTTCCTAAAGCCAAGTAAGACAAATGTGCTTCACTATGTTCTCTTTCCTTATGATGGAAGTGTATTGACAGCTTTTTGGCATTAATTTCTTACTGTCAGTGGCCTGGAAAGGCAAATTTACTGTCAAATAGCTACCTTGTACACATACAAATACTCTCCAAAAGAGATGAAGTGAGTGCTGGAAGTTTTGCAAGGGAGCTGAAGGTGAGGAGTGAAAAGATTAAGTGAAGGAGAAAAAAAAAATAGAAGAGACAGAAAGAAATCCAGCAATAATAGAGGTGAGTGATAGAGTGATTTCAAAATGACTTTTTTGTTACTCAAGTTGTCTAAAATTAGCCCCACTGGCTTGGTGATTTCTTCACTCAGCAGTGAACCTGTTAAAGGTATCATGCTCAAAGTCTATCTTTTACAGAGATAGAGGTGGTCTTCCCAGAGTAAGCATTTAAGGAACACAGGTTTTGTGTGTCAAAGAAAGTAATTCAGATGGCAATGATTCTTGAGTGCAGAAAGCTAGTTGTATAGCCAGGTGGGTCTAAGAACACTGAAATCCCAAGTGAGAGATTTACAAATTGAATTTTACACACATATACATATGTGTGTGTTTATTTATCTATGTATATTTAAAAATATTTATACAAAACGTGTATAAATGTATATATGTGTATTCTACATATATATAATCTATGTGCATATGTATATATATAGAATATGCTTTTCTCTTTGTAATGTAAAATACAGAAGTATATTTCTATACTTATGTATTTATATAGAGAACAAGACATTCACTTTCACCTTAAGAAAATGTCTAATTTGAAAGTTTCTGCTTGTTAAGATGTATGGCTTCAAAATGGCATCTCCTACACACTGACTTCCAAAGTGCATCCTTTTTAAGAATCATTTCCTAATCAGTAAACAAATTTCCACAAAGGTACCTTCAGCATACTTAAACATTGTCCACATGGGGACATCATGCAGAAGAACTAAGATATTAAAAATACATATATTGACACAGTGTGAGGTTGTTTCCAGTATAGTTGAATCCTAAAGCAGAGCTTCAGAATGGAGCCCAGTGTCTTAAAAGTAAACTGTAGATGTAAGACTGAACAAAGCTATCAGAAGAAGCCTTTTGTCTTCTCTGATTTTGGTAGTCTGTTTGCACAGACATTTTTGCAGAGTTCTTTCTCATGTTTTCTTGCTACCTGACCAAATGATCAAAAGTATCAAAAGTACTTTTTGGATCTGGCTGTCACAAGGGCATGCTATTGCAGCTCACAGTTTTGCAAGACGTTATTATGTTAGATTAATATGTTAGACTATGATTGTACCAAGTCAGCATTCATCCATACTCTTAGCTGTTTTTTTAATCCCTTTCTCTATATTCTTTAAGTCCTGTTCCAATGTATGTAAAAGTCTCAGCACTAACTAGTTTCTGCTTTGGAAAAAAAGATAACACTTCAGCTGCTCCTGCAAATTCTTTCACCCTCTGAGCAGTGATTAATATACAGGTTTAAGAAGAATTTCTAAACAACACCTGGAAAAAAAGGAAAAGAGCAAATATGCAGGCTAATGGTGTACCCTGAGGTGAGCAAAATGCATTTTTTTAACAAGCCAAGCATAGCAAAAAAGCTATTCTACAGTGAAATTAATAATTACCAAAAAGATTTGCTAGCATTATTGTTGTATCCTTTATGAGATTATGGGTAATGTGTTTAAAAAACATGGGAAGTGTGAATCAAAGCCCAAGGATTCAAACTGGTCTCTAATTTTTAATGTGAATTCTGTTCATATGCCCCTAGTGCATAGACTGAAATACAGTCTGTGGATAACAACTGTCTTTAAAGCAGTGCCACTTCACCTGAAAATCGTATCTGTTCCTCTGATAGCATGGGTTTCTAATTTTCTTTACCGGAGAAAAGCTTTGTTTTAACAAAGCTTTAGGGTAGAAGGGCATCTTAGTGCCACATGTAGTAGATGCTTGGCTATAATACGTGATTTCAGCCCCAAATATTTTCCAAAGGCAAGGTTTGTTTATTAACTGAACCCCATGCTGAGATTCAATCAATCTAAAACAGTGAGTTTGAAGTTGAACATTCAAACGTATGCCTATACATCTTGGGCATATATCTTACATAATGATGTTGGCCTCAGACATCTTTCTGGGTTTGTTTATGTCTGTTATGGATTCCCCTCATTATCCATGCTGTTTGAGGAATTCCCTATGGATTCAGCCAGTTTATTGCATACTTTTTTAATTTTATGCCAAACTGACTGTTCTGAGTGGCAGCTTGTATGGTAGCTCCATACTGCTTCCTCTCAAGTCCAGAGACGAATGCTGATTAAGGTTAAATAAAGTAATATGGAAACCAACGTGCTGCAAAAGGGTGTGTAAGAGGATGCCCCAGGAGAGGCAAGAGGGTTATAGAAGTAAAGTGAATGATAAACCATTAAGATGTTGACTACTATTTATTTTCCTTTTAATTATGGTTAACCATTAGAGCAACAATTCTGTGATTTACAAGGTCTTCCTTATAGAGCATCCATAGTAACAACACTGGGAAAATTCATTTATTAAATTTCATCATATTGAGGGAACATTTTAATATGCCAGTCGCTAAACACATCTGTGTGTGCACACAGCTCCCAGTAACATTAATTGGAGTTGTATATGCAGATCAGCCGCAGAACAGAGTCTTAAATATAGAAAGCAGAGATTGGTATGGGCCATGCTCTGTTCTCAGGAGTGTGTCCTGCTCCACTGAAGTAAGTGGAGTTTCTGAGGCTCTCCTCCTGAGACGAACATTGCCCTTCTCATATTCAGTGCAAAGTACCCATTTAATTTTTGTAGGAGAGTTTACTAGGAGTAATATATGGCCAGGAGAAACTAAGGCTAAAAGACAGGTTTTTCTTATAAAACCTTTGCATTATGAAAAGTTGTTTTCAATCTGAAAACTCAGATTTATAAACACTTAATTCATCAGTTCCCTGTGCCTTTCATTTGAAATAAACAGCCAGAAATATTATTTTAAAATAAAGCAGAAGGTGTAACAAAAATGAAGTAATGTTTTGAGAAATATGTGATTGATGATTAAAAAGCAGAGAGAGAAGGGGTGGGGGGGGTGTCAGTCCAGCATTCATTAGTCAAGCAAAACTTCTATTTGAGCATGCATTAAGACAGGAAGACCAGACAGTCTGTCTGGAAAATTATTCTTTCTTTGAGAAATAGTCTCTGAAAAATATTCCCTTGTTTCTTAAATCTGAAGGCATCTTTTGACCAACTTAGTTATTTTATGTCTATTGATGCTAGAGAAAACAAAAGAAACCTTAAAACCTGGAAACATAAACATCATTGAACCACTTAAAAAAAGAAAAAAAAAAAGAAAGAAATCACAGTGGATGTTTTCCAGGAGAGAACATGTTACACTGTGTAAAGGGAGCTAGTGTAACAAGAAGTCATCTATATTCTTGATTTCTTTAGACAGCTAGAGCTTTGTGCCTTGTCTAGTTTCTACATTTTAAGAGCTTGTTCTGTGTAGCAGAAATAATACAATAAATGGGTTTAACCACATTTGTCTCAGCTAGACAGTCTGCTTTGTCAAAGATTGCTGGTACAACATAAACAAATTATGTGTTTGTAGTGCTTTTCAATGAAAGCCTATCTAACAGAGCGGAGATTGTGTTTCGGCAGCTGTAGATTTAATCTCCTACCTGTCAGTTAAAGCAGGCATTTCCTGAGCAGATAAGGCCTGGCTGCAGAGGGGAGGCAGCCACAGCTGGACAAAGGGCCATTGTTATGGACCTTAATTCTATGTAGATTTGACTGAGCATTTCATCACTGACTCTGGCACTGTTATGGTTGCAGAGAAGCTGGCCTTTTGCTGAGCAGAAAGAGAATTGCAGCACAGCTTTGTGTTGACTCCCACCAATTTGTCATGAGTAACTGAAAAAAAAAATCCCAACTTTGAAAGCAGCATCACTCTAGTGTGAGTGTGATGATAGGATTCATGGCAAGGTTCTAATTGCAAGCCGAAAGCACATTTTAAGTATCACTGGAATTCTGACAAATCAGGGAAAGACAAAAAATGGGAAGACTGGCATTCCTTCTTGAGTATCAGGATGCTCTGAAGAAAGGCAGCACAGCAGTGTGGATGGATTTATGTCTGAAGTATGACTGTTGCTGGAATTTCAACACTCAAAATTGGATAGGAAATACCTAATGTTTATTTAAAATATGAGTTTCCTGGTTTTCTGCTTTATTTTACCTTTCTAGCAATTTTGTTCTTTCAGAATGTTTTTCTAGATGACTCATAAATGCTGTAGAGAGTTGAGAAGCCAATGTCACTGATTTGAGCCAGATACAGTTGGCATAGAAAGGAAGGAGGCTGTGCATATGTCACTGAAAGTTTAGAAACTCTGTTGCTTACTCTCAGATCTGCAATAATTACTGTATACCTAGCAGTGACAATCACCTCAGTCATACTGTGCAAACACACCAGTGTCTTGGAGCCTTTACTGAGTAAAGATGGTCAGATCATGTCAAAATCCAAGGAATCCTGGGAAGAGATGGAACAAATTAATTTTTGCATGCAATCAATATTCTGATTTGACTTTGATCTCTAGACACAGGAGTTTTCTGCATTAAACTAGTTCTCCACATAATTGCCTTTGATAACCCTTTGTGGTTCGATCTAGATGCTCCATAAACATCATGTCATTTCTGGAAGTTATCTAGGTTACTATTCTGCATTAAATCTCTTTCAAAAAATACAGAGAAACAAGAATATTCTCGATGATGTGAATATCTCCTCTGACCTAGTCTCTTGAATATTATCCATTCAGGCTTGAAGAAAAAAAAAATCAATACTTGTCTTTCTAATAAAGAAGAGTAAATTCACAGAGGAGTAAATATGTGAACAAATCTGCCAGTAGGTTGGAAAGGGTGTCTCCTTTTCACATCTGTGACTCACCTCTACCCGTGTACTCTGCCAGTATTCAAGTTAAGGGTTAAACTGTGTGTTGCTGATATGTACTGGTTCAAAAGCTGCCTCATTTCTACACAGTGTGTCCTCTGTTAGCCATAACTCAGCATTTTTGGTTAGGTCTTTAGGCAACTGTGCAACAAGCTATAAGGGTTACAAGCAGCAGATTACGGTAGAATTGATTTCTGCCCACTATGCATTGTTACTTCTGTGACGGAAAAAGAAAGTAATGCCTCTTTGAGCGCCCTCCTGTGTAAACTATAGATGCACTACTGTCCTCTGAATGAGTGAATTAATAATTGTGAAGTTTTCAAAAGCTCTAATTGCTTATATAGTTACAATACATTGTAGTTAAAAATCTTGGAATATCAGTGAAAATACAGAAAGCTTTAAGAAACTGTGTGCTGATTAGGAAGAAATTCTTCTGGTAGTGAAATGAATAGCAGAACTCCTGTTAGCATCACTGACAACCTGGATTTCAGATATATTCTCTGTTGATTAGGATAGAAAAACCCCAACCTACTCTTCTGTTGTACCTTTTTTTACCACTATAGGTACAGGAAGTTGTTATCAAAGGCATTGAAAAATATATCTGTTTTCATTCCCACTTCTGATGGAGCTATTCTTGAAAGTGAAAGACAATCCTTCATTTAGCAGTCATTGATGTTCTGGTCTTAGATAATTTTTCCTTTCTAGTGAGGGAATTAGTTTCATGTTAGTGATGGCTACTGTTCAGAAAAAGAACTGTCTTGAAAAAATGTGGGGGGGTAACTCTGCTTGAAAGCACCAAGTGAAATGCAAATTTTAAAGCATCTCTGGCTCTAAGTTTTTCCATCAACAGGAAATTTCAATGTCTTCCAAAAATTTTGAACATTTTGATATTACCATAAAACCATAAGCTAATAAGGAATTTCTGACATTATTGATTAGAGCTGAAGTAATGGAGCTTCCACATATAAAATATCAACAAGTATCATTAGGCTGCAATATTTTTCTTATTTTGTCATGAATAAGACAAGGTGCAAATGAGAAACATATATCTTCACTAGTCTTTGGAAATATCTGAAATAATTGACTTGCTCAGTCTTCTGTGATGGCTTGGTGACCACTAACTGTGACAATTTGCATAATAGTCAACTCTTCACTTCTGTAGAGATAACTGTTTGTATCTGATTAAAATTAGGACTGTTTTAGTTCTCTTGACTTTTCCAGAAGTTGCAGAAATAGAGATTTGCTGTTATGCTTTAACCAAACAAATGCACACATGGGGATAACAATATGCTGAGTTTATGCAGATTTTACAACACAAATCTGAATAAAATACCCACTAATAGACCCTTAAGGAGTAATAAACACACATGAATTTTCCTTAGTTGCACTTTAAAGTGATTTTAACATACCACTAGACCTTAACAATAATATTTAATTGACAAGATTATGCATTTGTATGGATTGAAAAGGTGGTGGATCTCTAATTCCAAATGAAGTATAAATTCACTTTTGCATAACATGTTTTATTTATTTCTCTATAGCAGAGATGCTCTTCATCCCTCCTAGTGAGAGTTTCTTAAAATACAGACAATTTAAATAGATTTAATTATCATTTATCATACTCTTAACTTTCTGAGATCATCTTTAGTTGAATTCTGTATTTCCAGGTAGTGAAGAAGCTAGATAAAAACAGAGCAATACAATGAGAAGCTGATAGAAATTAAATGGCTGCTAGTGTTTGAAACAATTTGTTTTGGTTTGGTTTACAGTATTTTTCTGTTTCCAAAGTAGATGGAATTTAAATTCAGTTAATTTAAGGTTTCAAAGAGATGAGGGAGAAATAATAAAAAATAAGAGTTCTCTGTTTTGCTCTGTTATCATGGCTGCAGTTTTCATATTAATGTGTGGTCACTGCAATAGACTTAAATCTCGAAATCATTCTGAACCATTGGACAAACAGAAAAAATGGTAGGGGAAAAGAAAGAAAATAGCAGCTATGATTCCTTTGCAAGTGCAGTAGTGGGCTACATATTTTTCTTATTTTCCATATGATGTGTTCTCCCTTTGCTAGTCTATGGTATCTTTTATATAGTTATTTGCCAACACTTCCCCTGGGATCTCATTGGCAGACATTTTCTTTGTGGCTCATGTACTTTCACTAAGAAGAAATATTTTTCAATTAGACTGTAGATAATTAGATGGCAGATAAATTAGAACATAATATACCTCCCTTTCTGGTTATAGCTCCAGTGATTCTATATTGTTAAGAGGAGCAGAAAGTAGTAGAATAATTTTCAGTGTGGGAGCTATGTCAACAAGGTTTTCAGTGTCTTAGCTACAATGCAGTGCCTGTGTGATCACTTTGGGTTGTTAGAGCCCACCTTCCTTCAGTTGCCATTCCTCCTCACACAGAGTCACAGTTGCTTCCCTGTGATTATTTATGCTAGAGGGGTTTTCTCACTTGAGTGTTTGGGTCCACTTTCATGGGTTATCTTTACATTAGAGAATGTTAGGCATTGATGGCGCATTAATTCTAAGCCTTGAGAGTTCATTTGTTACATTTCTGAGCTCAGAACAAAAGGCCCAGCCACCCCTTGCACATAAAGTAGCCAGATCTTTTATAATTGAACTGGTCAGTTAACCCAGCTTTACAGTCACTTTACTTCATCAGAACAGCACAAATAAAACAGCCAGACAATTCATTTATAACCAAAGAGACTTTAAAAAAATTTTTTTTGAACAATTCCTCTGCAATTTTTCTAAATAGATCATTTTTGGGACCAGAAAAGGGCTCAGTCATGGCATGACTTCATTACAACATTGACAGAGTTGGGGAGGAGATTTGAGCCCAAACCTGCAAAAAACTTAGCACATGGCTGCTTTTAAGCAATCGAGTGACCCCACTAGCTGTATTCATAGACATCCCTATTTCTTTGTGCAACGTAGTGTTTGCTTTCTAGCAGAATCACCAAAATGACCTAATAAAAATAAAATCTGAATTAACAGAACTTCTTATATTTCTGTCCTTACAAAGAACAACAAAGCCCAAAGATAGTATTAAAATTAAAAAAAAAAAAAAAAAAACAAGAATCCAATGGTTGTATGAAAATAATAGTGCAATGCATTGTATACAGACTTTAAAATGCAGATGAGATATGTAATATGCAGAGTATCTAAAAACTTGCACTAGTAGTACCCGGGGCACAAACAGTGCTTCTGGAGCCATTAAGGTCTTGAAAATGAATAAACATAAAACCTGACCTGTTGAGCTGTCAGATATAGTTATTTTCTTCTGTCATACAAATACATGCAAATGCATATACTTATTTGAGACACCGCCATGACCTGGGAAACTCTTCTGTTACACTATAGTTTTCAATGAGAGAGTAGAGAATTTCAAACCCGTTTTTACTATGGAAATTAAAAACTTAATGATTACTTGGAAAGGTTAAAGTTGTAGTCTGGATATACCAATTAATCAAGAAATAAAAAAAAATAGGTAGAAATTCAGGTTTAAACTATGAAAATTTTAAACTTGCTTATGAATGAATTGGGTTCTCACAGAGGCTGCAACATCACAAGGACAAATGTCAATTCAGTAATTCAAAGATTGATTTCCCAGCTAATATGCATTGGAATAGTCAGTTAGAATCAATAGAAATCTCAAGATTTCTATAAGCTGAGAACAGGGTCCAGAGATTTTACTGGTGGCAGAACTTGGGGGCAATTATTTCAAATCATAATATTGGCGTTGTCTGGGCAATTACAGGATATCTAACCTATCACACTGTTTTATACTAGTTAGTGCTGGTTGTAATAATAATGATAGAAAAAGCTTTAAGGAATAAAATATTATAACGATTGTGATCACTGTCTCTCAAAAAGATGGCAGTTCATGCTCCCCTTTACCGAAGTAAACTGTGCAACAGAAAGGCAACTTGTCAAATTTGCAAGGAATTCAGTGCCATTACAGTGGGATTTTCTTCTTCTCCTGAAACCTGTGCTTCTCACAGCGAAGCAGAAATGTGTGAGCTGCCCTTTTGCACTGCTACCTTCGTTTCCTCTGAATACCTTTACTTCTCTCGTTGCAATGTTAGTTGTGGTAGAGGCAGCTTTGGATTTTCAACAGAACCCTTCCTCTTCCTTAGTTTCACTACATACTGTGTCCTTTATCCAAAAGAGGCAGATCATTTTCATTCAAGGCATCATTTTTGTATGCCTTATTGCTTTGTCTTCCATTTTCAATGCACAACACTAACCATCAACGTCTTTTTAACAAGGAGGATTGTCCAGCCAGCTTCTGAGATTAGTATTCACATGACTGTGGGACAAAGTGCTGCAGATTTCCCCAGCTTATCAAACGGACCACCAGCTTTTATTATTTCAGGGAGAATAAAATTGGAAGTTGCTTCTTGAACTAATCAGGGCTGATTTGCTCTAAAGTTGCTTCCTGACTTAGATCTCAGGCAAGGAAGTGCTGTAATCAGTTCCCAAGGGCTGTCTGAGTTGTGATGGGATATTAAAGGAACGTTACACTACCTTTTAAGAGTTCCTTATTGTTGATGACTTCTCATGTTTAACACAGTCAAACCTGAGCTGAGTATTGTATAAAAATAAAGATTAGTTTTATGACATAGCTTTATATAAGATGATTTTACTCAAGGTTGCAGAACTGAAAATTGTAAAGAATATACCCAGATTTCCTCTAAGGTTTTATAGTTCAGTTAAAGAGATAGACTGGCAGAACTGTTCAGAACTAAACATTTACTAACTGTCACAAAAACAACAAAAAAATCTTCATGAAAGAGAAAATGAGTCCCCTTGAGTGTCACTGTTTCCATATTAGCCCATAGTCCGGGCTCTGCCAAGTTACTCTCTGACTGACTGCTGCAGATGCTCTTTCTCAAGTATTCTGAGTGAGATCTTTAGTGCAAGTCTTCAGGGACAAACAATAGCACCTGTTCCTCACAAGATAGCAGCCCAGTTAGTCCATTCATGTATCTTTAATGAAGCTCTGGGGCAGATGGCAAAAAATGGCATCATCAACAACTTAGCACAGAGGAGACAAAAGGGGAAAGTGCCCATCCAACAATACGCTATTTTTACGAATGGGAAGAGACAGAGTCAGAGCGTTTCTCCAGCATCTGCTACAGTCTTGGTTTTCAGAAAGACCTGAGTAATATATCAGCAATTAAAATTTCTGGACATTCAGCTGCTTTTATGAAGTACATCAACCAGCATCTCCTCCCAGTTTTCCCTCTCTAATAATAATAATACCACCAACACACTCAGGAAAAAAATTGTCAAAAATTAAGGTGTCTACTGTTTTTTTGGCATTCATTTTACATCTTTAATAATTCAATGATCAGTGAAACTTGTACATTTTCTCCTTTTGAATGCTTATTTGTGCTTGTCTGTTGCTTTGTGCTGAAAAATTGACACCCACACATATAATAATTCTGGGTGAATTTACCCCAAAAATAGTGTTTAATATGTGTCAGAGGGAAGACCTAGGGAAGAGGATGGTATAACTGACTGTAAGTGTAAATTCATACTTAGACTCTAAATGTTAGCCAAAGTTACCTTGATTTATGTAGACAGAGGACCTGATCCAACATTTGAAGTAGTATTTTAAGGGAGAATAGCAGCTAGCCAGAGCATATTATGGTTGATCACCACACTTACAGAATAGCTTTTATTTGAGAGTTTTAAAAAAATTTGTCTTTTAGGATATGATGGAGTGGATCCAACTATATAGGACTGAATTTCAGAACAACCATTGTAGGATTTGGTTATATTACATTTCAGATAATTTTCATTCATTTTCATTTCTTCTGTGTCTTGTGATATTGTGTGGGTGTCCTGTACCTTTGCACCTCCACAGAAATACTTTCTGTGTGTGGTGGCTGAAAGATTTCTTAAGCCTGGGGTTCATTTCACTAGATTGTAGTTGAGAACTACCAAAAATGATTGTAAATTGTATTGTGCTGAATTCTTTCCAATATATCCCATAGCAGTTTCTATCAGACAATGTCTATAGTTTTAATTTACTCTACTCCCATAGAGCCATTGTAAAGGAACACCATGCAGCAAAACTAGCACAATTTTTGTCAGAGGCAAGTGCCTGTGCTGGGCTTATGGGGCTCAACTTCAATCTAACCAAGTTTAACTCACATCCTAAAATGCAAAGCCAGGCTTACCTCAGCTAAAATAAGAGAAATAGCTGCTCAAAGCTAGTTTCTTTCACGCCCTAGTGCCATAAAAGTAATTGCACAAAGACCTTTTTATTATAAGTTGATTTTCCTGAGAAATGGATTTAAAAAAAAAAATCCGTAAAGTGTTTATTTTTTGCTTGACCTTTATTAACCTACATCTTAGGCTTTCCCAAGAGAAAAGTTGTTGGTAAATTAACCGTCATAGACACACACAGTAGCATTTCTGCACTGCATCAATGGTTGTGAAAGTAATGGAGATATGACAAGAAAATCTGACACTATTTAAACAGTGTCATAGGTCAACATATGGGATTTGACCAAAAAAGATTTTTTAGGAATTAAATGAAAAAAACCCTACTTGAAGTGTACTTTAACTTTTTAATAGTATTTAATGCCACCAATTTATGGAAGGATGAGGCCAACATTTTTTTTCCTGCCTAAAACCCCATTTTCTTCCCACATGTACTGGTTTTGATATATGGCCATTATATGTTTACTTAACTACCAATCAGAAAAATCATAGTCAAACCTTTGGGTACTTCTGATGTTAGAGAATGATGGATAAAAGCTCTTTGTGATCCTAACCACTGTTTCTGAAACACATGTAACATAAATTAAGGAACTAGGAAATTAATGTGTGGATTTAACAGACATGATTCTATTATATCTCCTATTTTCTCTATGTTGAATACAAATGCTGGTATAAGGTGAAGAATTTTTTGCTTTTGCATATTTGTGCTTTTTGACATATTTTTTAAGGTCAAATTAAATTTGATATAGTAGGTTTTATTCTGAAATGGTCTCTGAATACAGCTCCATAATTACCATGCTACATGATAGTGCATAAAGCTATAAAACTGCTTAGACAGACAAGCAATTTATATATTATAGTGAGGTGTCTATGGCAAAGGATGTTACTTTAATTGGGAGACAAGATGTTGGGGCCTTAAATCTTAAGAGCTGGGGTGTTGACTAGAAGACTATTTAATACTGTGGTGAGGTTTTGAAATAACATACCTGAGTTGTTGGTATATATACGAACAATACAATGTTGTAAGATCTCAAAATTAAAATTACCCTAAGGATACTAAAATTTTGAACATCAAAGTAACTACTGCAGTCTTAGGTTACTTCTAAAATGCTTGTCACGCTACTGTCTGTGACTAAAGATGAGAAAACTTGTGAAAAATTAATTCAAATATGTATCACCTCTTTTTAAAGAACCTATGGTATTTTTGAAAGGTTTTGTAACTTTTTACCTTGTGCTGTGACAGAGAATATTAATTAAAAAAAAAAATAGAGAACCAAGAAGATGTAGGAAAACGTGCAGTTCACTGAGACTGTTACACCTTTGACACTAAGGGAAAACAATGTTAGTGAGGGCTTTGATGTGATAATGTGAAATTGGCAGGGATTACATTAAGGCGAAGGTTCTGTGGGACTGTGTGAACACAAGAACACTATCAGTACTGGAGAAATACCTGTCAAGACAAATTTGTGCTATTTCTGATCAGAGGCTCTCTTCTGTTTAGCAGGTTCAGGGTCACATGCCTCCGCTCATGATCCCAATTTTTCCACACGACCAGCGGACGCTGGCAGCGGCTGCTGCAGCCCAGCAGGGATTCCTCTTCCCCCCAGGAATAACTTACAAGCCAGGTAAGCTGATAGGGTTGTGAAGCTATTTAACATGATATTAACTGTAACTTCTTGTGTGATCTATCTCATGTAGATGATGTTACACAACAGCTCTAGCTGGCTGGAAATAATGTGAAATTTTGCAATTCTTCTTGAAAAAAAATCTAATTCCTGATAGAAGGATGGCATGTTGTTTATTGAGAATCATGGGGGTTTTTACGTTTTTTTTTTCCCCAAAAATCTTTAGCTCTAAATATATTCGGTCACTTGCCTTATAATTTGCATCTTGTCTGCCCTTTGTTATTATACAAAAGCTACATATCTTTAATTAATTCTATCATCTTCAGTATGCTTGTCTTTTGAGCAAAAATTCTTACTCTTAATTAGTGCTTAAAAGTCAGGGGAAGTATAATTTAATTAGCAGGCTTCAAATGGACAACTTTTTGTTTGATTTTGATCTGAATAATGAAAGGTTTCAGTAGTTCAATCCCAGTCATCGTTCAGACTTGTAACAGGTCACACAACCTTGCAGTGAAATATGTTTTAAGATGATTTAGCAAATGTTATGATTTCTTTCTTTTTTCCTCCAAGTTTACAGGACTCCTGGGGAATTCAATTAGGGATATAATGGTTTGAAGCTACTTTCAGTGCCTCCTTGTAAACAGGGCTTTAAATGTTTAAAGACACATTGCCAAAGGAATTCAATGTAGGAAGATAGTTAAGTAAATAAAAGTCAACCTTATTTTCATTTGTACATTCTTTGTAAATGACCTCAGTCCAGAAGCTGCAACCTTATTTTACTCATTAATAGTATTCCCTGTCAAACTGCCTTTAGTATATTAACCTGATAACTAATAACTATGAAACATAAATACCAGGGTTGGTTTTTTTTTTTTTCATTAAATGTAAAATGTACAAAGTAAGGCATTGATCCTGTTCCCACTGACGTTATTAGTGTTTTTGCCATTGACTGCAGCAGGAACAGATTCAAATCCAAAGTAAAGTCTCATAACAGATGATGTAAACAGCATACTAATTAAAAGCCAGGTTGAACCTAAATAGTTTTCTAGCAAGTTTACTTCATATTAGATGAAGTGAGGCCAAGCAGGTTTTCAGCAAGTATTTCTGTTTGTCCCACTCCCTTCAGTCTAATCTAGAGACATTCTGTTTAAGCACAGAATCTTTTTTCAGTTATTTCCAGTTTTAGAAATTTAGAAAGTTTTTTTTTGCAATTTGACAAACTGGTGCACTGTATGAAGGAACCAGTGATGAAGCTCTGAATAGCAGCTGACTCTAGACAGCACAGGATGATGGCTATTCACACACATCACCATCACACAACAGTTGGGAACCAAAGTGAAGAATATTTTGTCTCCAAAGACATGAGTTGCTAATTGTGGAAATTGTCTACAACACCCTGGCTAATACCTTTCTTCTCACAGACAACAGGAAACATATGCTTTAGTTCCCTTGATTTTCCCATTTTAATCTGAGGTGCTTTCTGAATAGTGACTATTAATGATTAAGCTGTAGTTGTGCTTCCTGCTGAAAGGTGCTATGTCAAATCACATCATGTTGATTTTTGGCTCTGTAGGCTACTTGGTACAATAACAACTCAGGAAGAAGAGTACCAGCACAATTTCATGCACAAGAATAGATTTCTGCACTTATTCAAAAGTATTCCTTACAGAACCTACCCAAACACTTTATCAAGTTTATGCTGCTTTACCTGTGATCCTATTTACCTCATAATAGAGGATGATACAGCCTTGGGGCAATTTTTTTACTTGCTGGAATGCAAAAAAAGAGATCCATAACAAATGTAAGAATTAAGTGCGGTCAGAAGTCAAGGCCTAAATATCTCAGAACACAGCTAAGCTGTTTGCTAATATGTTAGTAAAGATCAGAAGTCACAATGATGTGATTATATTCAAGGACTTGCGAGAAATGAGAATATTTATTTTTTAATATATTTATTTAAATTCTACAGCATGTGTGGCAAAAGTAGCTGGGCAGGTTAGTAGATCTTGTTGGAGAGACATCATGATAAAAAAAACCTACTGTAACTACACTTTCTATTGATTAATTCCTATTTTTGGCACTTTCGGCACAGTAGTTAAGGAATTAATGAAACTTGAGATTAAGCTACTATCTTTCATAGAGAGGGTTCTTCAAAGTAATTTCTGAGGAATATTTATGAACTTCACTGCTACTACTTGTACTCTTTTACTTTTGTGAGAAATGAAACTTTCACCTCTAGAACTGTCAGTTTAGACTTGCTCTTCTGAAGAAAGGTATGAGGTGGATCAATACTTAAGACACCATTTTCTTTTTGGTTGCCTGTTTAGTTTCTGTTCATTTTACTTCAGTTCGATATTGGCAAGACTGTGTTTTGACATTGCCAGTTTTCCTTGGTGTTCAGAAAATACAGTGAGATAGATTTTAATAACAGGAGCTGTGGGAACTGAGTACTTTTAAACTGTCTGTGTCATTTAGGGAATGTCAAATACCATGTGCATGGCAACTTAATTTGCTTTGCCCACAAAATGGACTGGATATAAGCTAGCTTTGACTTGGAAGTGGGGTTTCAGTGTTAGTATTACAGTGCAGCCAAGATGAGAAGTTTTGCCTTGATGTACGAACAGGGCATGATTATGTGCATGTGTCCATGCAGCTATATCTTCATGGACTAAGTGGGAAACAGTTTCGTAGCTATTTAGTTCAATGCCAACAGTTACCAAAAACTGTTGCAAGTCTGCACATAAGCTCTGTGCCTTCTAGTAAGAAAACGGTATTCCTATAGCAAACTACACTAAGTCATGCCCTCCATGGAAGGATCTACAGAAGAGAGGAGAATTTGTTAGCTTTTGAGGCCCTTCCAGTACATTTCTTAGTTTCTTCTGAACTGCTGAGCTCAGAAAGTAATTATGAATAGAAAACTTGAGGAATTGCTGATATACAGCTGTAATTTGTATCAAAGCCTGATGGGACAGTTTCCTATTGCCTGGCAGGATCTATTACATTGAGGTCGCTTGAGCCCTTTCCCCCATATTTTGGAGCTCTAGAAGTTGAAACGGGCCAAAGTTAGCAAGTGCTGATGACAAGTAATAATTACATTAAAAAAAAAGAATCCTCAAAGTCCCATGCTTCCTTATGTATCTCAAAGTCATGTAATATAATTTTCCGGCATGGTAAGTACTAATTGAGAAATCAGAGCTGCATAGGCCACCTAATTAATTTTTTATACATATTTCAGTATTTATACTGTATGCTGGATTAATTAAAACTTTAGGGCGCTGTGCATCTCAAATGACTGTTGTGACTATTGACCTGCAGGCACTTGACGAGCCTTGTAGAGTATCTGGTTATGGGGGTTGCCATTTATTCCAGTGGGAAGCTGAGAGCAGCAGCTGTTAGGAAGCTAGTACTTACACAGAGATGCTACACAGTTAATGTAATTATTTTTCATTCCAAGTACAGAAAAGCAAATGCCCTGGCTTTCTGACTGTGACCACTATACTTACTACTTGGAACTGGTGGGTAACATAAGTACCATTATACCTCCTCTCTCGGTGCAAATTTCCTTTCATTTAATCAACCACTCACATCCAGGAAAAGTTAGTGGGCTGGAGTATCCTTGAATGTCATTAGCATGTCCCCATTGGGGCCCTGGGTCAAGACAGTGTGTAGGATAAAGAGGAAGATAGTACCTTCCTCCATCTTTAAGTGAAGGAACTATTACTTCCTTCAAATTTTGTGAATAAGAGGGAATGGGAAGTAGAATGACAACAAAGTAAAGACATACAGTGGTGCTGGACAGAAGCCAAACCATACGTTGAGCAGACCTGAAATAGAAATATGTTTTGCTCTGAGCAGAGAGTGGGAGGACTGCTCTCCATGCTGGCTGACTAACGGCAACCCACAACTTGGAAATGAATGATCACTTTTGCTTGATAGTCCTCTGAAAATATTTTGTATTATATCAGTTCTTCACCAGATGTGGAAAGTATCTCTGAAAAAGATTATTCAAAATAGAGATGTGGAGATTTGTGGAGTGATACACTGCAGTGTATTTTTTAAGCGTTTCTAGAATGGCTAAGAAAGAACTCTGCCTGCCTACCTATGTCATTCTGCTTTATACACAAAAATAATTTACAAGAGATTTTGCTATTCTGGCAATACAGTGAAATGTGAAAATGAAGACTATTTCCTAGACTGATGGTAAAAATAATGAGAAATGGAGTCAACATTTTGGCCTGATTCTGTTCCTATGGATTGATTGATTGGGGCGAATCAACAGTAGCTCCTTTGAAATCAATGAAAGTAGACTTAGATAAAGGATGACAAAAAGATTCATCAGACTTCCGTCATCCAGCTAGTCCTCAGACCATAACAATACTGTGAGATATTTTTCATCAAACTAATTAAACTCCTTGATTACAGTAGCTAATCCACATAATTAATATCATTTTATATCTGCCGAATTTCACTGAAATCCGTCATTGCAGTCTTACATAGCACAGTACCCTATTTTCAGTAGGCTGCTGTTCCCCTTGGCAGGTGATAACAGAAAGCATACATCAAATCAACTGTGTACTGAGTTGACTGTGTGCTTTTGAATGACAGAGGTGCTGCATGAGTCTTGTTTCTAATGGAAATTCCCCAAGACTGAGTTAAAGTTGATCATGTGTTCCCTTTTGGGTTTTACTGGTTGGAACAAGGAATTCATAACCTCAGGATTTGTTGTAGCAATCCATGTGTGCCTCACTCTTGAATGTTGAGGTAAGAGCTGGAGGTAGTAGTAGGCAGTTGAATATTTTCAACTGGGATTTTACGCTGAAGTTCTTTACCCATAGACAGAGAATCGCTGAGGCAACTGATTGGCTGTGACATGAGGATGGCAATCAGGCAGTGTTGTGGCAAACCCTGCTTAGAACAAAGATGGAACTGAGGTAGTGTCATCGGATAGAGGAGGTGCTCCATAGATTTGTCGTAGCTGGTTACATCTATTAACATCTTCTTCAATCCTGATACCTCTGCACAAACAAAATGCATGCTCTATGTGGGAATATTACTGGAGTGGGCAGCTGCATCCTTGCTGTGTCCTGACTGCACTCTGAGGAGAGGTAGCCTTTCCTTTCATTGTGCGTGAGAGAGCAGAGCCCTGGAATTTGTCATCTCTTGCCTCTATCCATGCGTGAAGAGACAGATTTTAAGATACAATCCCAAAATGGGGGAAACCACAATCAAAACAAAAACTTTTAAAGTCAGATGAGGAGAGTCAGCCTGTGTCTTACAATTGTGTTTTAGGAAAGAGTAACGCCTCTAAGAAGGCAACACCTTCCCTCTACCTTGAGTCTCACAAGAGACAGACATCCTTCTGTCGTCACAGCTCCCAAAGCCTTGATCTGGAATGTCTGTAAATCCCATAAATAAAGTCCACTAAGCTTCATCACTTCATCCAAGATAAAAAGAAACATTTTCATTATTTCTATGTAGAATAGTACGGTGCCATGGCTTGCTGTTTTTATTCATTTGGAAATGTTGCTCAACCTGACAAATGAAACAGAAGTCTGGCATACTTTTCCATGGCTTGTAAACACCAATTTATATATAAACAACAGCAGCCAAATGTAAATAGACAATCAACACAGCAAGGAGATTGAAGAGATCAGTTTGCAAAACATGACAGATTTTCTTCTTCCGGCATTCTTCTCACTCCTGGTTATCAAAGGCCTCAAGCAGACCTGTTTGAACGTGTTCTGTTGCCTTTTGTACAAATTTAAAAGAATGATTCCTCACGCAAGCATTCCAAATCAAGAAACAAATTTGAAAAAAAATTGCTACAATACATTGACTGATTTCTTGCCAAGACAGCTATGGAGAAGCTTCTTGATCCATTCTTTTACTGAGAAAATGTACCTTCTGTAATTAAAAATTAAAACCAGCCCATTCTCTGCATGCTCAGTTTTGTCAATGGAGAAAAAAATAGCTTTATGCTGCTTTTACTGCTTGGTGTCAGCAAAGTGCTCGAAAGCTGAATGAATATCATTTTTTGTTCTCGGCACAATGATACTGCTAACATACCAGGACTTAGCCATAACTTAACCTGTCAAAATGAGAGGGAAAGGGACAGTATTATGTTCAACAAATAAATGGCATAGCTGAAAAAATATTTTTCCTGTAAAAAGAGAAAAAAAACATTAGCCAGCAGGTGAGCAAGAGAACACTACAGGGTGTGGTAGAGATACTAGTAAATTAACTGTGAAAACAAAAACTCTGTGTGTGTGTGTGTGTGTGTATAAAATATCTGGCTATTTCAAACCAGAGGAGCATGACAGCTGTGAAAAAGGAGTGCCACAGGGAATTCTTTTAGAGTTTGATTTTTTAAAAAATATATTTGACATGGAAAATGTTTTAGTACAAATAAAGCAACTGGTATTGAACTTAAAAACTGTATGTGGAGGGGGAAGGAGAAAGAAGAGATTACTGCGTGGAACAGGAATGAATAATTCATGATATTTAAAGAAAGAATGCCTCCGAAATGTTCTGCAAGGCAGTCCATGCTGATAACTCAGATGCTTATTTTCCCCCCCATTTAAAGCATCATTAATTCAACATCTTTGTGATTTTTTAAAAAACCTTGTAAGATATTTTTGAAAGAAACATTATTTAACTTAGATTAGGATCTTATTTATTCAGATAATTTCTTACAAATATCAAAGAGATGAATAGAATTATTTAACCATAAAAAGACAGCTTTAGTACTTTAAGAAGAGGACCTAGGGTTTTTCCTTGAGCTTGACATCATTTCAAGCTAAAACCAGCCTCATGGAAGGGGAAAAATAAGAGGAGATATTTTGAACATTACTCTGTAGGACACCAGTACAATATAGTCTTAGCAATTGCATTGTAGCAGAGCTCCATATGCAATCAGAATCCAATTGTTACTGGACTGTGTACAAGTGCATACTGTGCTCAATGGTCTGATGAGGTATTATGGATACGATGCAAAGAGACCTTGTGGATTAGACATGTACAATTTATTAAAAAAAGTGAAACAATTGAACATTTAAACTGAGCTGAATACAATGGCACTCCAGGTGGTAAAAAGGGAGAGTTCTGAGGAATGCAGTGACTGCAAAGACTTCAGTTATTGTTATTTATTTGAGAGGGCTGATAGAAAAAAAATCCTAACTCCTGGAATGTCCTGATTATATTATTTTGGATTTCTGTATTTTCACTCATTGCCACATTCTGCTTTCAATGTGGACAAGTTCATGTAAAACAAACTGATTACAGTAAATCTCAAAAATGTGCAGAGGAAGCAGCCTGTTAATATGTAGCCTACAGATAGCACATAACATTGACTTTAAATAAGCAGTTTGAGCCAAAGTGATGTTCCATTAAATAATAGCTACTGCATAATTTATTCATCACTATATTAATTTTTATGTTACAGATTACACTGCTAAATTATTTCAACCTTCCTTCATTCTCTACATTGACTAAGAGTCTCAATGGCACTGTGTGATGCATAGTTGAACATTCATAGATGCTGTAAAATATAAGAGTGCAAAGCTCATTTTGGATCAATAGTGTCTCTTTGTTTTCTGGAGTATTTTTTTGGTCCCCTCAATATGAGGGGAACACAATTTCAGTTTCCACTGAAAGTAGTACTGAAGTAGTGACCACTACTTGAATCTTCATGAAACTGAACAACTACCTAATTTACAACTTCAGTGGGGTTCCAGATCTAAGAATCTATGGCTACCTTACCAAGACAGAGAACCTCAAAGCAAAAAAGTCCCAAAAACCTAAACCCAAACCAACAACCTTTTTTTTTTTTTTTTCCCTTGAGTTATGACAAATTTCTCCTCTTTTAAGAAAAATGTGGTGATTTTTATTTTTTTTCCTCTGGGAACCACTGAGGTTTCCTGGGGTATCTTATCTGTGTGTCTGTGGTCAATGTTGTGCCCTAGCTTATACACTTGATTTTAACATTTGTTTTTGAAAATGAAAATCACAAGTATCACGTCTATCTTTTGCCAGTTTGCCTACCAGCTATCTGCTAATGTGAAAGCTCCAAGAGAGTATGGCATGTCCGTGCCCAGCAAAGCCTTTTGTTTTTGCAGATGTTTAGGCTTAGAGGAGTGCTGTGGAGCACAGGCAATCCTAGATCCATGTTTGCACTTGTCTGCTGCTATTCTCTGCTCATTGTCTGAACCTGCACGCATTGTTCTCCCGACAGGTGATAACTACCCTGTGCAGTTCATTCCATCAACAATGGCAGCTGCTGCTGCTTCTGGACTCAGCCCTTTACAGCTCCAGGTATGTGCCAGAACAAAAAAATGTGGGAATGAAGCCAACATTTTAGGGGAAAACTGCTAACCAGCTGTATGCTAAATAATAGTCTGAATGTTAAATAATTTTTGAGCACAGCCCAGGAGGATTAACACCTTATGTACTTACAGTACTGCAAATACAGCAACATGCAGCCAACCTTGATACTGTGTGAGTGAAAGATATTCTGTGTGTTTTATATTGGCAGAGTTTATGGTAAATTTTTAATTATATGACCAGTTGATGGGAGATATGTTCAAAGATCTTTTTGTACTTTACTTTCATTTAGTCTTTCCCCTGTAGCTGCAGTGCACTACCTTTAATTGGAGCAATGAGTGTATCAGAAAAAAAATGTGTTATTGAGGTTTTTTTCTCCTTTTTTTCAGACAGTGTGGTGCTGACCATACAATAAATTGCAAACTCTTTCAGCTTCTGTATTTAGGTAATCTCAACCTTTCCGTGCATTAAGCTGGTCAGATGCCAAGCAGGCCAGGAGCCTTGGTTTGGTCATTTATTTGTTTTTGGCATATATAGAATGAAATGTTGTGAAAGAAAGATTTATGTGCCATATTATTAGCCAGCTTTTTGTGGCAAGAAGTTTTTAATTTCACAAGAAAAGACACAACAATATCATAAATAATGAAGAAACAGTCAAAAGCTTTCAGAGTTAAAATGTGTGGAAAGGAAGTGACAGTGAACATGAGAGGAAAGGCCATTAAAGATGCATGTAACTATTTGCAAGTAAACCTTTGAAACCTCTGTTTGAGCTAGATTAGAGTTGGATTCAGATGTGATGTAGGAATAAATTGTGCCTAGAGTAGCAGAGTACCACCACGTTAATATCCATATATCTACTTTGCTTACCCTTCTGTAATTATATCATTTTCCAGAGGGGCTAAAGCAAATTAGAAACCCTCTCATGTTTACCCAGTGCTGATATTCTTCTCGCCAAGTTAACTTACAGTAAAGTGAGACCAGAACTCGCTGTTCACTGATGATCCAGAAATAGTGAAAAAGACTCCTTGAGCTTATATCTGACATAATGCGCAATCAAAACTTGAAAATAGAATAACTTGATACTGTAGGGAGAGAACTCCAAAAAATTCTTTTGGGTCATGATAGTATTATGTTAATGCTGTACGTTGGACATGCTTCAAACCAAAGAGGAGTTTTTCAAGAGGAAAAATAGCAGTTATCCTTTGAAAATCTGTATTTAAATACAAAAGTCTCGTTAGCTTTAGCTGAGAAAAAATTCAGAAGTTAACTTTGTGAATGGAGAGTCTATTTTTGCAATACAAAAAAACCCTTATGCAGGACTAAGGCAGGAAAGTATGAAAACTGTTCAAATACAACAGAAGTGGGATCTAAACCACAGACATTACTGATTCTTTTCTTTTAAAAGATCCATTTATTGGTTGACTCACAGATCTATTTGCACATCAGCCATGATCAGAACCTGCAATAGTAGTGCAATTTCATTTATTTGCAGGAATGATGGACTGAGATGCTAAACGCCATGAGCACAATCAGAGAAAAAAAAAGAGAACAACCAGCAAAGAAACTGGTGCTAATAGATTCAGAAATATTTGAATGCTTGAGGGCAAGAGTTGACCTTCTGATATAATTGTTGTATTTGGGTGTGTTTGTTGGAGGGAATTTGTTGTTATACCTGATATCTCACAAAGACTGTTAGGGGTGTAGCATTTCAGCTTATTTTGCCCATCTTTGCTTCCCTCACCTCTTTCTCTGTTTTGCTTCCTTTCTTCCATGCACCCCACCCACTTATTTATTTACATGACTGCTGTGCCCATGGTATCTGAGTATTTCCCAAGTGCTTAAAACTACTGATCACAAAACTAATCTCTGTTCCTTTCAGCCAGTGGGATAAATAGCTAACTCATTTGCAGGTTTGGTTTTGTTTCTACATGTGAGCGTGTGTGTTATGTCTATGAGGAACTTGGGGAATGAAGGCTATTTCAATTAAAAAAGCTTTGCAGTAGTTTTAACATTTCAACTTTACCAAGGCTTTATTATTAGTTCCAAAATTATATTCCAGAATCCATATGGAGTGGAATTTCTGTCCACTTCAATTTAAAGTCTCTCCTTTTCACTTACTTTTTTTTCAGGATGATCATGCTTCAGGTAGGAACTAGCAGCAATTTTGTGTTCTCATCTTTTGATGTGTTAGGACAACTTTTATGGAAGCTCTGAATCTAATAGCACAGAAAACAGTATATTCACCAGTATATCATATAATGATAGCAATTATTCCACAGAGGATGTTTCTCTAGTCGACAATTTGTAGTTAATGATTCACTCATCTTATTCATCTATTTAGCACATAGATATCAAAATTTATTTTCACTGAATTATATGTTTGTATTCACCAGTGTATTACATATCTCTGTGAGCTAAAAAACTTTACTGAAATAATATCTAGGGATTTATAAAGTAATAAGCTTCACTCTCATGGTCCTTGCATTTAAAAAAAAAAAGTTCTCCTTCAGCAACAAACCTGCTTGACTCATCTACTCTAAAGATTTTTACATCACAGTGATCAGCTAGTCATAAAATGCAATTAATATGATCTTGTGGCTTTGAGTATCCTGAAATTAGTAACTGCCAGACTTTTACACCAGTCCATGTTCACAAAGTGATGACTTATTCTGTTTTGTGTTGACATCAGATAGCTTGTTTTCATTAGTATACTGATCTCATGGGAGTGGCATTGATGATATTGTTGGCAAAAAGACTTAAAACTCTGTGTTCCACACTACCCATTGATAGCTCAACGGCATCTCAGCAGTTTTCTAAGCAATTTAACCAAAATTTAAATAGTATGTGTGATAGGACCAAACCTTGTTAGAACTCTTGGTATGAGGGAAAGTCTTGCTGATGAGGGAACAGTTCTGTAGGTATGATCTAAGAAGGACTATGCTATATCTGTTCACTGCTCCACCTTCAAGCAACTTGGAGTGAATCCCATCAAATTGAAACTTTTGCTAAATAGGGTACAGATATATTACAGAAAAACACCTGTACCAGGTATGAATGGTGGTGTGTGAACCAGTTCTGATACATGTGTGTAACAAAAACATGTTCTTTTAAATAACCAGTGTGAGCAGTAAAATCTGCCCATAGCTTTCTCTTTGCCTCTCATTTTTATATCCACCTTCTCTTGAGTTTCTCTCCTTTCCTATTTCCTGATTTTTTTTTTTCCCTAGTTGTCAAATGATTGTACTGATATTACCTGCTTCTTAATATGTGAGCCTGATAATCTTGGTAAATGAGTGAACTTGCTCATGTAGTGGGTTTTCCCAGCTCTCGTGCTGGTGGCAGTAATGTAGTTACTGGAAAGTCCCAGTAATAAGAGAAATGACACCTATATGTCTTTTCAAACAAGGAATGTTACTATATGTTCTTTACTGTTTAAAAAAAACCTACCCTCATTCTTAGCTATTTCTACAAAGTAGTGGATGCAGTAAATAAGGAAATGTTGCAACTCTCTCAACCACTACTGATAAACTGTTGATAGAAATGGAGGCACTACAATAATGCTAGCTAGAGTTATTCCTAAACAAAGTGAGTTCTAGGAAAAAAAAGCAAAACGAAAAACCTTTCGTCCATGACTCTTTCCCCAAACTATTTGTGTAATTTGTCCTTCAAAATTTATTCTTTATAATAATAATGAACCTTGGCAGGTCTTAACAATAGTTGCAGCTGTGTTTTTGAAGCCTGAAGTTTCTATAATCCATTTAAAAAGGTAAATTTTAACTAAACATATATTTGTCTATTTCTTTTTCCCCTTTCCATCTCATCCTACTCCTTCATACTCTCTTCTAATTGCAGACAAAGTAAATGACCTTTTTTTTTTTTTATACTACTGGGTGTGAAACCAGTGTGCTGCTGAAGCATTGCACTGCTGAAGCATTGCACAGCCCGCCTCAGGGGCACAATATTAGTTGAGGGAAGGCCAAAGAATGCTATTTTTAGTTGAACAGTCCAGCAGATGGAGGCATGAATACTCATATATCTGAAGGTTGAGGGGTTTGAACCATTAATTTTGATAATGTATTTAACTCTGGGAATAATCAGAAACTGTAACTCTAAGGTTACAATGCTTTTGACCTTTAGAGAACAGAGGGCACTTGGTACAGTAAACAATATATTACATTTCTACTTATTCTAATTCTCTCACACATATAAATTTCAGGACATAGTTGACATTTGCTTTCCTCAGCTATTTTAGTGCTGGTCCTTAAAGTAAGTCAGGAAGAATGTTCAGGAAGGAGGCCAATGTAATGTGACAGTCATGTAAATATGGCCTTTAAATAGCTAAGATGTTAAATGTGGCCTTTTATGAAGAAATATTATTCTCATGAACTAGAATCTTGGTGACTGATTATTTCAATGAAAAAGTTGTGTTAGTGGACTGCTGCTGTTATGGAGTTTTCTCTGTATGTTATAAGCTTAAAGCAATTTTTTAGTGGGGCTAACGTGATCTGATAGTGATAGCTCACACTGGAGGTGATTTGGTCTCACTCTGGTACCACATCATGCAAAGTGATGTACCTGCCTTATGTCTTATCAAATGATGCATGCTCCTCTTCAACAAATATAGCAGTTAAATATCGCACAGCTTAAGTATTTCTAATTAAAATATCTCCATGTGTCAGCATATCGGTAATGTATTATTTTAATCCATTTATTTTGTTTATGAAACAGTGACATATGTTTAGATTGTGAAATATATGAGCCTTAAAAAAACACTTTATTGAAGAAAATTAATTTCTACAATGCTGTCTCAGTAATGTGTTCACTCACCCAGTCAGTCACTGGCAGGGCTGCCAGTCTTAATGTTGGTTAGACACAGTTTAACAGTTTTATCTGACATAACACTCTCGGATGTAATAATTTTTTCAAATGCAAAAACTGTGGGTTTTCCTTTTTTTTTTAAAAAAAAAAAAATCTTTAGTACAATGAAGAATGGGGATTGGGTAAACGTGGAAGAGATTTGATGAGACCAATCCAAATTAAAAGCAACTAGTTACCTTTTCAAAGTTAGACACTGTAATTTGTTTGTCAGCAGGTAGATGTTTGGGTCAGCACTGTGAGTGAGTGACTGTCAGCAGGAATTCCTATAAGACAAGTAATTTCCCTCAATGTATTACTGACAGATTGCTCACTTCTTCGAATCACTAGAGAAAACAAACTTAATATTGTTACAGGCAGAGTTTCTGTCTTCATTAGCCTTATAGAATGATTTCATCTAGCATTCAAAGACTATTGAGCTCTAGGTGGGCATATTTTAACAGAATATTCCTTATTATGATACAGTGAATAGTGGCCTAAATTAAGGGAATGGTGTGTGCAAATTTCAGTATGTGGAAGTACTAAATTAAATATTTTGGTCCTTATGTAGAAATTTAGGTTGTGGCAGAGAAAGGAAAGGGGTTGGAAGAAGATTTTATTAGAGCTCTGAAAGACCAAGCAAGCTCTTTAATAAAAATAAAATTAAAAATATGCCAACCTTGCAATATTGAGGAAAATTTAATTAAAATCAATGAAATAGTTATACTTGTGCCTTTCCCCACTTGAATGTTTATGTCTCTGTATGTAATATCTGTGTTATCAAGTTGAATTATATCAGTGGTAGTATCAATGAAAATGATGTCATTGAGACAGTATTTTACCATATGACCTCCTTTCTTTGCAGAATTTCTTAATACTTCATCTTCTCCTACTCCTTCATTCCAAAATTATCTGGCAAAGTGATTTTCAGCAGGAAAAGAGAGCCCATCAAAATTGAGATATTTTGCAGTAAAATATAAATTCTAAGGAAATTTCTGTCAGGAAGATTTTCCTAGCTCCCCTAGTAATGACACCTTTGGTCAAAATAAGAGAGAGTCTCTCTGTTCTCTTGAATTTAGTAAAAATGGACAGAGAAACAGACAGACAATAGCTTTAGCTAGAATAATCAGCCTAGTACAGCAGGATTACAGCTACAAGCCCCTTTTCCCACCTATTTAATATCCCACGTCTCCAGGGAATGCTTTAGACAACACATATTTCTTACTTTCATTCTTGCTTGATGGAACAGTGTCACATTATTTAATAAAAAAATTGTAGGAAAGTTTAAGAAGGAGACTGTTTCTATAGTTGGTAGAAGTCTTGAATGTAGCAAGCCTAAGTCCAGTCCCGGGCTTGTGTTTCCACCTTTTGCAGGAAGGACCCTAGTCACTGGACTGTCACCCACTCTGGCATAGCTCTCTGTTTCTGAGCCCTTTAGTTGACCAACCCCACTTTTGCTTTGGGCAGTGCCCCCGTGCTACTCTTGCTCTCATCTTCCAAGAGAGAAGACTTTTCAGTCTGGCTGCTATGGATCAGGCTCCTGGCATGATTCTTATCTTTTGCACCTTTGGATCTCACCAAGCAGGACATCTGCCTTCCAGGCCAATGTGCTCTGTTCCAGAGGGAATTTACCCTTGAGATAATAAATGACCTGGACATAAGCTCACTTATCATGAAACTTGTGTGTTTAAAAGGATGTCATAGTTATAGCCTGGATTGCAGGAGGTTTTTTGTGTCTCTTCATTCTGTATCAAGGCAGAAACTCGAACCCACGTGACTGGAGGAGGCTGAGTGCCCCCAGCATCAACATAACATTCTCCCTGCCTTCACCACTGGCTACCCCTCACTGAAAGCCCAGGCTCTATTTTAAAATAATTGTGCTTTGCAAAGTTTCTTCCCTGGAGTATGTATTCACTCAGAAGCCAGTAAGAAGCAAATAAGTTACTGTTGCATTTACTGACAGAGCACCAGAGGCACCAGTACTACAGAGTGCCATCAGGGGATGAGCACTTTTTTTAAAGCTCCTTTAAAAATGTGGCATCTCTTTGGGGAATAGACTGACTGTGAGGCATACTCTGAGCTGGCAATTGAATTCGTTCAAGCTTTCTAGAAATGCATATGGTGTACGCCTTACAGGAATTAGCTGCAAGTGAATAAGTTTCTGGAATTTTATTATACTTCTGATAACCATAGAATAAGCTACTTAATTTGGCTACAAATTACAAACACAAAGCATTTTTTTTTCCTGTGAAGATGTTAACATATTTGAATGTTTAGGAATTTAGCAGCAATCAGATTAAAGCCAAAAATGCCTTTTAAGTCGGATCTATATACAAAGGAAAATAGTACACCTCTATATCAACATTCTTTCCTGACTAATTGCTACAGAAAAAGAAAACTTAATAACTCACCTTTCATCAGAAATAGAAGTTATAAGAATAAGAATGTTTAGATGAGAGCTTCTAGATGTATACACACACACACAGACACATGTACTCAAGGGAAGCAGAAGAATTCTCTTAAAAATGTGTGAATTAGAAAGATATCATCACCTGCCTTATTTTTGAGGGTCTCACATTATAAGAAAGTATTCCCTCTCACTGACCCAATTCAGAAAGAAGAGAAATTCATAGAAATTGAGGTAGAACTCATCAAATAAATGTGTATGCTTTGCTATAATTGAAAATGATCTTTTTAGGTGATGAAATATGAATGGTATTGCCTCCAACACCCTGCTTTTCAAATATGTGTGTGTATTTGGTCTGTGATGTTTTTAGAATCCATATGATTCAGAAAGTAGAAAAGTGTCCTAAATCACAGAAAGTATTGGAATCATCTGTCTGTTCTTAAGACAGCATGAAGGCTGCATATGGCTATGGGGCACAACAGAAGGCTTGCATATCAGTCATGGAAAAAAAAATAGAGACTGGGGGAGAAGCATCTTAAGGAATAGAGGAAGAAAACTACATCATGCTTAAATGTCAATATTAAGGGATTATTCAAGAATTCAAGGAATTATTCGCAAAATCTAGTGAAGTAAGCACAATAGAGGACATATTTTCTTCTAGTGCCTGAATTACAAATGAAGAAATGTTTTAGGTGCAGAAATAGTGAGTGTCATGTCTACTGATATTTTTGGAAGAGAAACGAGAAAAGAAAGAGGTAAAGTCCTTTGAAGTGTTGTCCTACACTTTAAAAAAGAGATCAAGTCACTAGGTTTCACTAGTGAAAAGGCCTCATAATCATTTTAATCTGATCCCAGCACTGGGGACCAGTTGCTGAAATATCACACCCACTGCAGTTCAGAAAGCATGTCAGTTTTATGCTAAATTCACATTTACTTGTATAAAATACATCAGCTTACAATGAATTTGTAATAGTAAGTTCCCAGTTACCTGGTTTTGAGGTGCTAATGTGAATTTTTTTTAGATGTAATTTTTATAAGCCTATTTGAATATGTTTTGCATAATTTTGTGTGCACTTCCTTTAAGGAAATTATTTAATTTTGCTTGAAGGTGCATAAAAGTTCTAAATATACAGTAAAAGATCAGTGTGAGAGATCTGCTAAACAGCCTGTAAAGCACAATTATTTCTAATGCTTTTAAATACTGTAAGCTGGGCTTGTTTTCTATTTCACAAAGAAAACATTTCACTGTTTTCTGCATTTAAATATACATTTAAAATATGTTGACTTATCAGGTAACGCAGCAGGCTGAACGGGGAAAAAACATTTTTAATGGTATGTTAATTGAATGGGATGCTGGAGATGCACCCGAGTGACTTTTTTCCCAGATGTGTCCCAGCTGACTGATAAAGCTTCTCCTGATCAGTAGAGCCAGTACGTATTTATTATATCCTTGTCTTTCATTCATTCTTGCTAGTGAAAATAACAGAATGGCTACAAGCTACCACATGAACTGTCTGTCTCTTATAAGAGATTAAGAAAACATTATGGTTTCAAACCCCAAGCAGCACTTCCAAAAATTTGTCTCTTAACATAGAGCTGCCTCAGCATCTTCTCACAAGATGAAGATTCAGATGAGGGAACTGAGAGAGGTAGTTTAAATGGGACTCCTCCTTTTTCCTGACTTATACCCATTAGTTTTCAGGATGTTGTCTTGTTACTCTGTCATGGGAGCCTACGCAAGTTTAATTTGTAGTGCTTTTGCCTTTCAGTACGATTAGCAGTGGTAGGTGAGTGTTCAGTTTTCTTGTTCTGTGTCTGTATAATTCTACACAGGAAAATACAATCACTTGTATATTTGACAATTTCTCTATCTGGGTGGTCAGACAGTGACTAAACTTACCAACCTATGCCAGATCTTAAGAAATATTTCTAGAAAAAATTAATTGCCATTTATTTTTTTCATGCATTGATTCTTTTTCTTTTAGCCGTGCCTGTTTTACTAACTGCTGCCAAGTTCAAAAATCTATGTGGTCTACACTAGAAGCAGCAATTGTGCAACCATCTTCTGTCCTAAACTGATTTTATCCCCTGTAGCATTAGGAGAATAGTTATGGTTTATGCCCCTTCCACTAAGAATGTCTACGTTACTGGCAATTGTACCAGTGACATGGACATGTGCTTAATAGGAAACTCATTCACCAAATCATTTCACACAGCTGAACAACCAGATACTCATAATTGCTTGTAATTCTGCTGACATGAGCTTGAATGAAACTCCCGACTTCTCTCATAAAGCCCATCTATGTGTTAACATTAAAAAAAATGGAATTCTGAAATGCAAGGTTTGATAAGCTTTGATAGCTATTACCCGTTCAGAAAACTTACTGTAATTAATTGCTTTTCAATCATTTCATTGTATTTCCTGTATCACGGGGGCTCTTTTTAAGCAACTCCTTCTTTCTACACTAGATCTAGTCCTGAACACATTTGTACATTAACTGCTCTTCATATAGAGCTCCCACATTTATTGTTAAAGATATTTTACATTAGCAGTAAGGAATAAAAACTTTCTTTTTGGAAGAGCTTCTAAAAGAATATCAGAGAACATTTCCAATTCTTTCTATGAATAATTTGATTTACAGTGTCAACAGAGAAGGTAATATTATGATAGCATAAAGTGAATGAGAATACTGTGCTCCAGTGCAACCATCTGGTTATATTTTCATATTTTCCTGATAGATCTGGTTATATTTTTATTTTAAATAACTGATTCTTATTTGCTTTCCTTGGATACAGGAGAATGAGTTTAAAATACTAGAGCCTTTGTTTGCAGGTGTCTTTGGAGCCATGCTTCGTGATTCTTACTTGGTTTCCTAGGTGAGCTTGTTACTCTGTTAACTTTAGGGCTATCAAAAATTTTGATGAGGTAGAATTTATGCTATAAAAATGCCCAAAGCAAACTCAAACAGAAGCAAACATATGAAAATCACATAAAGATTTATCTTCAGCGTTTCACTTTTTTTGTTGAATAACATTATCCATTGGAAACTAAAAATTACATTTCAAGCAAAATGCAGTTGTCCTTTGCTGTGACTGTCTTTCTACCAAAGCTAATTCGGCTTAAATGGACTTACATGTTATTTATCTGTTTTCTTTTACTTTAAATATACGATAGCTTTAAACAGAGTATGGCACAGTGATTTTACCAATTTGCAAGTTGTGTAGTACAGCATATAATCGGAATCACAAAGATAAGTTGATTGTGTTCTTTCCTGTGCAAGCTAAATAACAGAACTGTGATCAGAAAGTAACATGTCACTACTGTGAAAGAATTGTGACAGAATGTAGATCTTTGTGCTCAAAAGAAAGATTCTGTCAATATTTCTGCTGTTCTACTGCAGACGAAATGGCTATAGGCATTCGATGAAGTTTTTACGTCATTGCATTCTGTTATTTCTTGATATTTCTAATATTTTATTAAAATATCAAATTTTATTAATACTAACCCTTGTTCAGGCACTGTAGTAATGCAGCAACAGTGTGTCTTTTTTCTGAGCAGCACAAAGTAAATGGTGACTTGTTCACGTTCATGGAGGATGTTTTTAAATGGAAGGTCTGAGGAATGCTTCCTACACGTGTCCATCCCATACAGAGATGTGACAGAGAAGTATTTAGATCCGCCTGACTCTGTGCTCTTGGTTGCTGGCACACAGAGGTGAGCCACATTTCAAGGCTGACCACAGAAAAGACAGCCAGGAGCTTGCACTGTGAGAGTGTTCCAGCTCTGCAATTGTAGAGGAAGGCTCTTGGTTAAACTGCCTCTCATTAGGTCCTTCTCTAGAGAAAAAACAGTGAGAAAAAGATGCACTCACAGTTCAGGCTTTGATCATGCTTTCATAAATGACTCAAAGAATTTGCACAGTACCATGCAACTATTCCATTATCGTTGCTAGCAAAAATAGAGGAAAATAGATACACAAAGTAGATGAGAACAGTTAGTGCACTTTTATTCCTTGTCAGAACTCAATCTAGATCAACAGAAATGCTTACTGTTTTTGTAATGCCTCAGGATACAATGTCAAAGTTTGCATGTTCCTATCTTTTAGACAAAAGATGCTTATTGTAACTCAGAACTCCTGAGTTACTATTTATAGGAAATTATAAATATGTAATAAATGCCTCAATTCACCTCATTTTAAAGTATTTTGCATAAAGAACCATTGTTATAACCACAAGCAGCAATTTGTGTTACATACTTCTATATTTTTTTCTTCTTTTGTCCTTTACTTACACCATATAAAAAGGCTAAAATTAGTAGGATGAGAAGCTTAGGTGTTATGGCTTCTGCCTCATTAGGAGAAAAAAATGCAAAGCATATATTGTGAATAAAGGTTTGCTGTTTTTAAATTATCGCATTCTCCTTTCTGCTGTTCATCTAGATTTTTAGTCCAGAGAGATCTATTTGAGAAAGCAAATGATTGAGCTCAATTTTTGGGGTTCCAAGTATTTCATATGATTTTTTTGTGTCTGCATGGAGGTTTTTTTAGTAATATTTAGACTAATCTATGCAACTGCAGTATTCCAGCCACACTCTCGTTCAATTCCTTACTTTGTGCAGCAGTCTCAGTGTATTCAGCAGGTTGTATGCCAGCAGATGAAACAGATGTTTAGGCCATACTGGAATGGAGCGGCATGCTGCATCAGGACCTCGATATTCCTCTTGACATCTGGATGTGCTGGGCTGGGAAGCCTGCCTTAGGCCAGGAGGCTGTAGGAGCCTTGTGGCAGTGAACATAGGGTCCTCACTGCTCTTTAAGCGATTAGTTCACTGAAGCAGCAATAATGCTGAATTATCGCTTGGTTGCGTTCTTTTAAGGAATCTTGGGACAAAAGATAGTCAAGGAGGAGTATTTACAGTAAAGTCATGTTCAGAAAGACAAGACTAATTACCATGCATTAAAAAGCTTTCTTTCAGCTAATTTAATGGTAAAATTGTTATGAATATTTTAGGAAACTTTCTACAAAGCAGTAAACAATTAGCTTACAGAAAAACTTCTCTTTCTCATTTGAAATCATTAAGATGATAAAAGACAATTTCAGCAACTTTGCAATTTCATGGACTGGTCACGTTGTATGGAACAGACAATAAAATGTGACTGAAGACATGAAATTGAAGGTATACTAATGTTCATGCCTACTGGAGACAAAAATGTGAACTTCTAATAGCTGCAGGGAAGAGTATTAGATATGGAAGCTGTCTGACTTACACATTGATTCTTTACAGTTTCACTTTATCAAGTTGAAAATTATGCTGTATGTGCTGCTACAGCCTAAATTCTCTGCTGCAGCACTTTCCTTTATGTTGTGTGTTATTTAAACACAATAGACATAGTATATTGCTTGGAAATAGGTGTTTAATGTTTTGTGATTACTAGCTGTCAGGCAACATAGCATTTTAGTGTGCCCCCTCCCTCCCAATAAATTTTCATTGTTAAAACCAATGGGTTTAAACTAAGTCCCTCTCAAACAGACTAAAGCTTTTTGGAGAGGTAATATTTTGAAGATGACCAGTTTGTTGCTCTCATTTAACCTCCAGTATTCTAGAGGGGTTATGTTTAATTAACACTGGCTAAAGGCCTGACCTGAGAGGCAACCAAAAGTGATTGAACTGCATTTTCAGATCCAGGCTATAATCTGTTGGGAGAGGAATAATAATAATAAAAAATTAGAAAGCACCATTTACTGAAATTCTTTCTAACTAAGCTGTATTTCAATGGGCCATTTAATGCTCAGATGGACAAAGGTATTACTTCAATCACTGAGTTGTATCAAACCCTTTCTCAGAGGCCCAGTTTAAAAACTCTACAGGAAAAGTGGCTTAGCATTATATTCTCAGCAGACCAACACTCAGTCTGTTTCAAACGGGGTGGGGAAGAATGAAATGAGGTAAGACACAACTGCCAAGGCAGTGAAGATTTTTGCCTCTCCCCCCAGTCAGTGGCTGCACAAGGGAATTGCTCTTCAGAAAGCAAGAGCTCTGTGTTTGCTACAGAAAGCTTTCAATTTTTTTTTTTTTTTTTTTTTTTTTCCCTTTCATAGCTGTTATACTGTTCTCCCTGGTCAGTGTTTGGCCTGCCATTTGATATTTTCTGACATGGCAGAAATATAGTTTTCTTTCTACAGGACATAGGAGCAATATCAACATTTTACAGGGTTAGATTTTTGACTCATAGGAAGAAATGGGAAATCTCCACAGACTGTGACACTTGTGAGCTGGACAGTTCTTTTATTTCAGTAGAGCCAATGTTACATATATTCTATGATGATAAAAGATACCTGGTATACTGTTTGTACTTTAATTGTATAAAAATTTTAGTATACATATTTGAATTCCTATTGTTTTGCAGAGAGTAAACTTTCCTTTCACAATTTTGATGCTGTTCCCAGCAACCTTGCAGATTGATGAAGTGACATTATATCTTGGAAACTTCTCAAGATGCTGTAAAACTAATAAACCAACAGCTTTCCTTCCTAAGGGGAAACAAATACAGTATTACAGAGGCAACTGCAAGGTGCCAAATTATACACATTGTCTTAACTACTTGCAGTAATTGATAATTTATTTGAGCTCTAAACATTCTTTTGTGGCTTTGCTCATAGCTTTACAGTAAACAGGTTGTGAACAGGCAGTGTCTGAGAGATTATATTTGATTGTCATAATTTAATGAGATCAAAGCCATTTGATATCCAGGGGGATGATCTCAGGAACAATGCCTAAATGAGAGTTGCCTGTACATAGGCAGCAAAGCAAAGTGAGCCATTTTCTACCTCATTACGTCAAAGCAGGATGAGGTAAAAAAAATGAGAAAAACAGTTCGCGAACAAAGTGGAGTGATTTTAAGAGCACCTTAATGCACATGTGCCTGAAGGCAAGTTAGTTCTTTATTACACTGGTGCATAGAGTTCAACTCTGCAGCATTTCTCCACGTTTACATGTAGCTGAGAGAGACCTTAGGATTGGATGTATTTACTGTCAGGCCATAATGATAAACAGGTAACGATGGGGAAAAGTGGGTGAACAAGTAAGTCTCTAAATGTGGATCTTGCTGCAAGTATCTTCTCATTCTACTTTTCATGTTTGTTTTTTGATTTTTTTTTCTCCAAACATAAGCATGAGTCTTGAGATCAGAATGTATTATCTATAATGCCTTTATTCAAGAATAAGCAATGTTACTAACATTTAAAGATAAATTAGTCATGGTAATTTCACCTCTGGTTCTGTTACAAATTTACATTGATATTTTACAGCTGACAATACTTATTCAGGCTCTCCCAATAAAAGCTTGTACAATGATGAGTAAAAACCACACTTAAAATAATAGTGTAGCAACCACAGCATACAAGAATAAGTAATGGAAAAAAGGACGTATCATTTCTTGAGATCACATGCCAGTGCAATAATTTAGTCCATTAATATTTTGAGCAAGACCTATTATATCCACTGTTGGGGC
Organism: Urocolius indicus; assembly: GCA_013401255.1. NCBI lineage: Eukaryota > Metazoa > Chordata > Aves > Coliiformes > Coliidae > Urocolius > Urocolius indicus. Next base: position 374,326 of record WBNH01005174.1, on the reverse strand, counting down.
TCTTCTCTATCAAGTAATGAAAAGTCGCTTCTCAAAAGATGAGGCAAGAAATTAAACTCTATGATGAATAGATATGATTTTGCTAATTATTTTCCCCAGCAGAAGTCTGGGTCTTTGTCACTGACTTATTTAACAGATCCTGTTAACATCTGTCCAGCAGACTGTGGACTTTGCTAGCAGACAAGAGACCCACCAGATTTAGAGCCTGCTGGGTGCGTCTTCATCTTCACAGCTGTGGATTAACTCAGACTTTCCAGAAGAGGACAACCGTATGGGATAATTGGTGTCACTGGATAGCTAAAAAAAATATGAAGAAACAAATGTCGTCCAAACACAATTCGCTGTTTTTACAGCCACAATTACTAGTCTGTTTAAGAAATAAGAAAGGCAGCATTACACTAAAAAAAGAAAATCTATTCATATCTGTGTGGGAACCTAATCAGGCTCTTGTTTCCAATGACGATGGCTCCACAGTCGCACCAGGTCTGCGACAAGAATGCTCCTTTTGTGTGCCGATAATGTGGAAGCGATAAAATTTCCTATAAGAGACATATGTGTTTACATCACGAGATGTGTTATTTGACAAAACGCTTTGTTCTCTGCATATTTTCCATGCAGAGTTTCATGCTGGGTTGTTTTGCTGGAAAGCTTTGATTAGCTAGAATTAGTTGCTGAAGTAAAATAGACACTTTTGTTTTATGAGTCCTCTTGCTGAGCTGTAAATTATAGTAAAACATATAAGGACTGACAGAAAGAAGTGCTGATTTGAACCTCTGACCCATGATCGGCATAAAAACATAAGATAACTCTTTCAAAGGACTACTGAGAGCCATAAATATTCCATGGTCCACTTAAAGTTAGGCCCTTTTAACAAAATAAAGCTGCTATTCTGCATAAGGGGATCTTGCATCTGCAGCACTACAACAATACAAGCTGCAATATCTAAAATGTGTAGAGATTCTTTTACTTTTGGTATAGGTTGGCCATTATCTGCAGCAGGGCAGTAGAAGCAATGAGAGTGATTTTTCTTTTTCTGAACCAGTAGAATAAATTCTCAGTCACTAAAAGGAGCTGAATCAGCAGATGCTCAGTAGTGAAGTAAGGTATCTGTTACTTTGCAGCTTGAGCGAGAAGCAAGACTGGCGTATGTATCTTACAAGGAGATGGGAACTGAGTGGAATTTAGGCCCACATAAAAATTTCCCTTGACAATATATTTAGAATAGCAACTGACAGACACGGAAATTACTGGTGTTAATAGTTAAAAAAACACCCTGAAGTGAATGAATGTGAATAAGCGGTAACATCATTCTTTTAGCTGAGAAAGATTTTTTTTATGTAGATGCACACACCTGAACATATAGGGAAAACTGAAGGATTCTAACTCCATCTGTGACTACAAAATGTGTTATTTGTATTTTCAGAAATACATTTAGTGTGTTTGCACATATTGTGTTTTAATAGATCTGAGAGCACATTAGCCAGCAAGTATGTTAAATAGTCACTGCAACACTCTTTGTTATTATGACATTAGTTATGATAATTCATTAGCTGCTTCTTCTTGTTACACCTCAATGCCTGTTTGCAAAGGTATTTGGTATCATATTATAAGAAGTAGAGGCTATTCACACTGTTACAATGAGCAGACTGTGATAGGGTGATAGATGGGTGTTTAAGATCAGAATGTTATGTCCACCGTGGATAGATTAGGCATGTACAAACAGCAGAAAGGAAAAGATTATACTATTAAATAGAAACCATGTACGTATATTATGACACTTGGATTCTGTAGAGAAAAAGAAGCATTTACAGTGTGTTGTTATTAATTATTTATTATATTTCTACATTAAAGAGCTTTTCCCTATTTCTTACTTCAACATTCTGTAGTTGTACTTGATAGTTGTCATTTCAGATGTACCCATAGAAGCCCGCGTAGCGATCAGTTATTTAGCATAAACTTGTGTGTTTAGTTCATGTTGTTGTTTGTTTAATAGGAGGCTGTTATTATCTATGTGGTGACACACAAAAATGAGAGGAGAGTCTTGTCCACAGTACTCACAGATCTATAAAACCCATTTGATTTTGATTTTGATTTCTTAGAACATACCAAGAAAATCCTACTGAGACATCTAAATTTTATCAAAACAAATTTATAAAATGAACCATTTTAACAGGTAGAACCTGCACAAATGTATCATAAAACGAAAGAAAATGTACACTTATAGCATAAAATATGCTATCAATTTGAAGGAATCTTGTTTTTGTCAGCAAAAGCTTTGATTTATCCATGTTTTAGATTTTAAAATTCAAATAGGGGTTGTTTTCACATGTATGTACATTTTCTTTAACTTTTCTATATGTACCTTTTCTTCTCATTCTCCTCCTCCTGCTTTTCCTTTTCTGTGAGAGCACTGCTAGAACACAGATACTGAACTGCAGAAGATGTTTTTCTGGTGATAGGATCTGGCTTCTTGGCAGAGTCCCCATGCAGTAGCTGCCTTTGAGTTGCCCCTGGGTTTGCCACATGGTTAAGCTGCTGCTGAGTTATTTAGCCTGTCTTGTGTTTCTAGATGCTGTTTTCTGTTAACCTACCTCTCTAGGGATCTGCATAAAAGCAATCTTAAAACAAAGGGAGAAATAACCGTGTGGTTTTAAAACATATATATATATATGTATATATACACAAGCCAATAAACACATTTCTTACCTTGGTGCTATTGTAGAGAAATCTCGACTGCAATGTCAGCCACTGAATGTATTTGGTGCAAAAGACGCACCAATACAGAAAATGACAGTTATATACAAAACCAGGAAGGAATAGGTAAAATTAATGTTACTTTAGAAGCAGTTCTTGCCCTTGTGATGTGTGTGAAATTTTTGAGTGGGATATGCTGCCTTTTGGAAAGGCTACTTTGCCTGAACTGCTGAAGGCTATACCAGTGACATCGAACTCAGGCCAAAACTTCATCTTTATTTCCTTAGCTGTGATCTATGATCTATGACACTCAAAACATAGATTTGATCACTAATCAATTCATCCTCAAAATAGAAGAATACTTTTTCAAACAAAGACTCTGTTTCTTTTAATCTGTTTGACATCAACCTTACTTCAAGCACCTCTACACCTATATTTAAAACTAATCAATCCCACTGATGGTGGGATTTTTGGTTTGAGTAGCTTCTTTTTGGAAATGTGCACTGGAAATAGCAAAGATGCTGCTGATTTTGGTGAGCTTGTAAAAAGCCTTTGTGATCAGATGGTTCTAAGTATTATTATTGCATGTTATACACTGAGAAGGAAAATTCTGGCATTGCAGCTTTGCAAAGCTACATACTAAATATATGATGAAAAAAAATAACCACATTACCTCTTGTATTGCAGGATTTCAACAGCACTTGCAGTCACTCCTTAGAGTTTTTCATCTTTAGAAACAAAATTACTCATTGTCTAAACAGCTGAACTTTCATCTCTATAAATAAGATATTTCAGCTTTGCACAATTCATTTCAAATGCTGACAAATAAGGATTCTCACTTGATTCTCTGTAGTTTTATTGTTCAGTTTCATTTACTGTAGCAAATGTACTTGTTGAAGACATAACATAGAACTTGCATTTTTAGTAATGGAAAACTTTAGAATTAATCAGGAGCCATAAAATTTAGCATTTGTTTCTGAGGAAAAAAAACAAACAACAAAACCTCCTAAGATCTAGCACCTTTGGAGAAATGCCATACAAACAGAAAAAGGAGAATGCCTTTTCATATTGGTCAGAGATCTTCTAGTAAAAGAAAGTAGAAGCATAAATGTTTATAGAACAGATCTCTTCTGCTTGAATCAAGATGCCTTCTACTGAATGTCTTTTTGGAGCATCTTCTGTGTATTGCAATTCATTGTGCTAGACCAGTCACCTGCACTTTATGTGCTATGCTGACAATTGCAACCACTCTGTCTCTTTATTTCACATATGGCTTTTCTATAGTTTGTTCAGGAGTCTGCTGCAAAGAACGGCAACTGAATTATATCCCCACTGCTGAGACCAAATTCTCCCTCACCAAAGCAGTCAGTTGGAATGTCTAGCCCTTGCCTTTATGTTCTTGTATATACAATTACTCTCTTCTTTTCCTATCTGGGCTTGTATACTTGAAGAAACTGCCTCTTTCCTATGCAGCAGTTCATTGCTTTCTCTTTATTGAAATATATTCTCTAAGTAAACTTTTTCCATGAGGCCTGTCATTGTCAAGCCACTGGTAAGAAGGTTATGATTTTCATAATTCTGTGTTAGGTGGCAAAAGAGCCTGTCACAAAGTTAGCAAGTTGTTGTCAGTGGAAATCTCTCTTTAGCTGTGTTGATTTAAGGCCCATTCTATTTTCCTCACTGTGTTGTTTCTGCAATATTTGATTCTCAAAATAAAAAAAAAAAAAGAAAAAAAGAGACATTTGGTCCATAGAAAACTTTGCTCTGCACTCATTTGCTGTGCTCAATTTCATCTGCTAGAGCTTGCCTATGTGCATGTGAAAAGTCATATGGGGAAGAGAACTGAGCTAAAGATGTAGTCTTGATTGTTGAAAGCTAGTTGGAAAAAATAGTTGAAAAACTCTAAAAAAAAACCCATTGAGACCTGTGAGAGATTTGTAAGCCTAAGACTTTTGTCTTCTGTCCAGTCATGAATGAGCACTGGCAGCAAAGGCAGTTATCATTCTGCATTTTGAAAATGTTTCACAAAGGCATTTTGAAACTTAGCATTAAGAAAGGTTTTAACATTTAGATCAGTTAAGATGCTCTATTATTAGTTTATAGACTTTTTGAAAAATTTTAGACTGTGGATGGTACTTTTTAGAACAGTGGAATGGAAATAATTCACCAAATGCCATAGACATTTCTGAAGCAGCAAATAGCACCACCACTACCCCTGGATAATTATTTTTTGTATTTATTCAGTTCTTCTTAGATGGTAGCTCTAAGCTGTAGCAAAGCCTTAGTATGAATTCTGCTGCTTCCAGGTAAAAAATCAGTATGTACCTGTGCTGTACTGTACACATGCTGAGTACAGCACTTTCCCTCTCGTCTGTAATTTTAATTTTAGGTAGATGAACATAATTCAGAATCAGTGACCTCCAACTTTCATAAATTTCCCTCATTTTTAGTTGATTACAGCTGAAATAGAGTTTCAGTAGCAAGTGCTTAATTCCCTAAGTCTGTAAGTTCATAGATGCCAAAATGAGAGGCTTCAGTTGTCATTGACTTGAATGAGACTTGCATAATTTCAAAATCCCACCCTTCAGTGACAGACTACGACATTAGAAGAAACCTAGTTCTGAAATCTGTAAAACTACATCCTTACTCATGTACCTCAAGTGAGCTGGTTTCCAACATTAACTGGTTTCCAACATTAATGCAGGAGCACTCAGCAACACAAAATCAGCACTACTTATATATAGACACTGCAAACTGGATTGTATGAGTCTAACTTAGGGACCTTTAAAACAAAAACAAGCTATATATTTTTAAGGCTTCTTAAAACAATCATGAATACTTGATGGTTTTGGATATCTAATTTGTAATCAAGAGCCTTCTGAGTCTGTGGTTGGCATAAGAGTTATGAAAGACTTCTCTTTATGTGCTAGACATATATTGAAAAGAAGATATGTTTGAGGTAGGTTCATTTTTTTTAGTGACTGCTCCATAGCCAGTAGGTTAGAATTTCAATTGAAAAATTCCATTGAAACTTTGGCTTTTGGGCATTAAAAGCTAACAATCAACATTGAATTCCTTCCCCTTAATCTTGCAAATAAAAGCTTCACAATGTGGCTATCCCAATGTGAGGTCCTAAATTGCCCTTTCCAGCCACAACAGTGGTATTTGCAGTGGTGATGGGCACATGCTTTTTGCAGAGTGGCTAGCTCCCCATGCAAACCACTGCTTAAAAGGAGTTATATGACCTTCCAGTTTGCAGGGCGCTATTGGTAGTGCTAGTGGAAATTCTCACAAGATTTGCACTCGTTTGGGGAACAGCTTCATTTTAAAGTCTAAGCAAGCCAGAAAGCTAATTAATGTTACTTAATTTTAAATTTGCTTTTATGGTGTTAAACAATAATTGGCTAAATCCAGCACTATGACCTTGGAATTTCTCAGTGATGAATTACACACACATATATACAAATGACAGAAATACTTTTATTTTCTGACTCCCTTTAGGAATATACAGTTCTTGCAGCACAGTCAATAAAGCCCTCAACACACTGTGAGGGAAATTTTATTCTGCTTTGATGTTTGTGTTTCTGAAATCAGTTTCCTAGTCACTGAAAACAGCCTGCTTTTTTAGATGCTGTGGACAATTGTCTGTCCTGCTGTGACTTGAGTACTAGGTCACCAATGAGCTCTCCTCTGTCACACATCTGTCTTCTTGTGTTGATCTTGAGGTACTTGCAGCTACACTGTGTACTGCAGCTTTTAGAGATGGTCAACATACATTTACTTACTTTTCACAGCCAACAGGGCTACAAGGTCTTTTGCCGTATATACTCAATGTTGGTGGCCAGGTGCTCAAGAAGTTGAAACAGATGTTAAATATGTTCCTAATGTATTTGAAAAAAAAAAAAAAAAGTGTTTAAATAGGCAAAGTAAAGAACACTGAGAAAGCCATTATAATCTTTGGATTTTGTCTTTAAATTGTATTTAAGTTTATTGTATCATCTGTTTCAAAGTACGCCTGATTATTTTTGAGCTGAGAATGTGCACACAGGAATTTGTGAAATGTGCTTCTTACTCTCATAGAAGCAAAGCATCCTATTATGCAAGCATAGATTTACCTGAAGTATATGCAAAAAGCCATTAAATGTCAGTATTAGGGGAAAAAAACCCACCATCTTTATTGTATACAATGTTTCATTGTCATTCTTCAGGAGTCACCAGAAGCTGGAATTTTTTTCTATATTCAATTTTTCTAGTTTTCTAGCACAGGAAAAAAATGTACCTTAGCCAAAATGTTTAAACACTATTGCTTTCAAATATTAATCTGTGATTCTTTTGTAGCCTGTTTTGTGTGGTATTGAAAAAGGATGGCAGGAAACAAACAAAAAAGGAAAAACCCCAAACAAACAAGAGTTGTCATTTGTCACACGGAGTTCTGACTCTGCTCCTCTGTCATGCATTTGTCTAGCCACTGAGTCACTGAGCTTACAGTATTGTGTAACTTTCATTTCTGTGGAGGCTTGTTATATTAGAAAAATTGTTCCAAAGAAAGCAACAATTATGACATAAGCACATCTGGCTCTCGCAAATTATTCTTTATTAAGCTTTCATTTAATTATATGTGCTGAAAGGTCTGCTTTTGATTACTGTAATTTTTTTTTTATTTGTCCATCTGAATGATAGTAATGTTGGAAATTACATACAAACCACCTGGCTTTTTTCTCACTAATAAGGCAAATTTTATATAGATTTATGTGTAGAAAAGGAATTGGGATCTTCCCTGTTTAGGTTAGAAGAATTATTACTGATGCTAACTCAAGGTGAGGGTTTAAATTTGGTCACTGGAAGGAAATTAAATCTATTTGGTTTTGTTCAGTAAACACTTTAATAGGAATAGTTAATTATATTTCAGTTAAACTTTTTGAAAAGTTCCATGAAGGTGTTTCTGTATTCTCACCATTATTTACAGAAGTTTTTAAGGTCTACATTTCTTATTAGAATTTAAACAAGTGATAGCAGTCACTGTACACCACAAGATGAACAAATATCCTCTTGTCTGTTTTCACTTTCATTGCTGCTTAGAGAAGATGCCTTTTGGTAGCAAAGAACCTCAGTAGAGGTTCTAGAGTTGGTGGGTTATTTCTGTGTAAGAACAGAAAGACTTGAAGCATTGTTATTTCTAAAAGGTGTTTATACCTCTGTATTCATAAAGAGCTTTATAGTTTTGTCCCTTTTCTTCATATTTGAACACAGTATAATCTTTTGCGTATTACCACAGCCACCACTAGCAAGATGCAAAATAAAAAAATCAGGTGAAAGTAAATTAGAAAAAAAAAATTTTGGTTTGGGGGTTTTTCTGTCTTTTTTTTTTTTTCTTTTTGAACGTAAAAAAAAAAGGGAGAAGCTACAAACAAGAAAGTGCTCAAAAAAGAATTCTATGATTCCTTCAAGAGAAGAAACAGCAAAGCAATAAATATCATGTACGTTGACAGATTCTTTTTTAAGGATTTTTGCAGGAATTTTGTATATCTTCTTGTCTTCCAGCAACTGTATGCAGCTCAACTGGCAAGCATGCAAGTTTCTCCTGGAGCCAAAATGCCATCTACTCCACAGCCACCAAATACGACAGGGGCACTCTCACCCACTGGGATGAAAAATGAGAAGAGAGGGACCAGCCCGGTAACTCAAGTTAAGGTATTTTTCAGTAAAGAAAAAAAGTCATTGTCTGAAAAGGACAGTGAAAGTAAATAGTCTATTTAACTGTTTTACATTTGGAAGTTGAGCCATATGAAAGTTCTTAAATATTCAAATAAAATGTTCATTTTTAATGCTGTATTATCAGTCTAGAGAAGGGAAAAGAAAGCACTCACTTTTTGCTTCCAAAAATATCAGGCGTCCCTCTTCCTACCACAGCCAGCACAACAGATTCATCAGTAAAATGTGATATTTTCAAGGTTTCAGTTTGTAATCTGGTAATGTGAATAAATGGCATCCGTTTCATGAATTGTTTCACGTTGAACTTTTGAATAGCTTAAAATATGGTGCTAGCTTATATAGTTGGAGTGAGAGAGAGTAGCTCTAATTATTTTACAAATCTCTAGCTGTTCTTACAATTTTGGAAAAAGCCACACATGAAAATAAGATGTAAGTCAAGACTCCGGGGAAAACATTGTGTCACTGCAGATTGATTTGACTTTTGCTGATTTCACACAGCTGCTGACAAGCGGGCTGCTCCTTGTTGGTTTTGTGCCATCGCTGACTGCTTGTGCCTGCTTATTCTCACTTGTTTGGAACCAGGCAGCTACAACATGGCATTTGCCAGCAGCTTGAAATGAACAACGTGCACCCCCTGAAATCTGTGCTTCAGCTAGTACCTTTGGGTGGAACTGGTTAGGTTCTATTGCTGTGCTTTGCTATGATTGCTCTGAACTTCCTGAGACCAAATAGAAACAATTTACTTCAAGCTGTAACATATCACCAACATTCAGATGTTTTACCAGTTTGAATGATAACACTATAAATGCAAAGCTATTAAAACAGATCTAAAGCAGGCATATAGTGACTTCATGGCGAGACAGAGAGAGGGAATGCCTTTTTTTGGTTTTTTTTGCTAGCTGCTGATACCTTACAGGCACACAGTCACTAGCCTCAAATCAACCTGGGAAGGTTTTAGTCACTTGAGGTGAGGGTTTATTTTTTTTTTTTTTTTTTTCATTTTTGACATGAGAGTAAAATATAATTCGTTTTTTCATTATCATCAATCATTGTGCTAAAGTGTGAGTGAGTATATATTTCTATGTGGGCTGATAAATTTCTATGACACTTTTTTGCTAGGCTGAGTGTACTAATAAATAAAAACTATACCATTATGGCCAGATCTAACATTTATTTAGCAAAGCATTCATTTTACTTAACTCTAGATGTATATTAGTCTAATATTTTACCTCTTGTAATCCAATGTCAGGCTTGAGAGAAGTCAGTGAAATTTACCACATATACAGAGTTTGTTATGGTCTATACAGAAGCCACCAAAAGCAAAGCCCAACTGTTTCAGCAAAGTTGTCATAGTATAGTAGTACCTAACACTGGAGATTTATGGTATTGAGAATATACTACTGACTACTTTAATGTGAAAAAGTAATTTCATGAGTGAGCCAAATGGATCTACACCAAACCAAATCTTTACTATATGAGTAAATTTTTCCCTGGTTGAATTCAAGCACATATCTCCTTGAACCAAGGCCAATATCATTTCAACTTGGTGGCCATCTGAGTCCTATTACAAAACTGACCACATGTAAATTCTCAGGGGTTTCCCTACGTAATTTGGCTTGAATGGACTGAAATATATGTTAATAAAAATGAAACCTTATTATTATTTTTTTTTTATTAAGCAAATTATTGCACTGAAAATATTAGAGGTAAAATGCAAGTGCTTGATGTGGACAAACGTCACTGACATTTAGATTATTAGTATAAAAGCAACACCTATGTCCTGTCTGAACACTATTATGTTTTCAAGATGTGACAGTTTTGATGGTCATGCAGTCCTTAACAAATTCTCTATATTTTCTCTGTTTTTAAACAGTTTATATATAAACCACATGCACTATTTATAAAATTAATGGATTCTTTTACAGGAGTCAGATTTTTCATAAAGTATTGATAGAGGTTTTTAAAGTAACTAAACAGAATATTTTCCAGCTTTCCAGTTGCTTTGCAGAAATGAGAATGATGCCTATGAAATACAAACAAACAGGTTCTGGCAGTGATTAGAGGTTTGAGATTTTTTTTTTTCGCAAAATCCTGTCAATACTAGGCAGAAAATTATCTGCAAATTGAATATGTTAGCATGGATTTGTACCTGTATATGCTCACAGTATCTAGTCTAGCAAACTTAATTGTCTGAACAGGGCTCTGAACTCTCACAGAAGTTTATTGATGCCACTTTGTATCTGTGCAAGGAAACATGACCACAAAGCACAAGAACTCTGTCCCTCACACTTGTGTGTTTCTGCTTTCACTTGGACTCTGAACAGGTGTGGACATTTGTGCACACTGCAAGGTCAGGAACAATAAAAATGTCATGCAGTTTTATGGAAACAGTTTAAAACTGAGATATGATGGCATTATGAATACCTGTTTGATACCTTTTCCTGTTTAATACATTGTGTATAATAGATGTACTTTGCTATGTCACTGCTTGACAGTAAGGAGAATGGGAAAGAAGAGATAATGTAGTGTATTATTGTGTTCTGACATATTTCTAAGCTTTGAAGTGATCAGTGCAGTGTTTAAGAATATGAGCTATGATATTCTCTTATATCCAGCATAATTTTGCTTTGGGCATATTTTAAATGAGAGATCTATCTTACCAGGCTCTTTAATTACAGAAAATCACTGTTTGAAAAATTCCAAATTCTATGTCTTGCTTAACATATTGAGCAAAAGGAATAAGCTCAAAGAATGGGAAGAAGGTTACATTGTGAATATTAAAGACATTAATTGGTTGAATGTGTCTTCTTCCAAAAGTTAAGATGTTTCTCAGATGGACTTGTTCTCCTATATCACTGAAACAAAATATATGTCAGAGAGCATTTATTCCATGATTGCACGTGAAAATTATCAAAAGGTGTAAAAAGTGTTGATACTAGATTTACATATCCTTAAAAAATATTGTCTTTACACAAACAAGCATATGGATACACTGAAGGTTGAGTCTGGCAGAAATAACTACAGAATATGGAAATAATTGCAAAAGTATCAAACAAGATGCAGAACAGCATTTATATGGGAAAAAAAGTTGATTTTACATAAATCTGTCAGAAATACATGACACATTTGAATCTTAAAGTATTGTAAAAATACACAATTAAATAGTAGAAAATAAAATGTATTTTGTAATACGTATAGTATGCAGTCATCACCATAGTAAGTCAAGAAATTTTATTTCAGTGAAATTCTTATCTTCTATTATGGGGGAACAGCATAGATTATTTTACTGAACAAAACATGCACTCAAAATAAGATGCGTGGAATGTATAAGTTAGCAGTAGCATTACATGCAGGCCAAAGAACTGTCAGGATTTCCAAATGATTCTTTCATAGAAGTACTTCTGATTCCTTAGTTTCTAATGCATTTAAAAATAAGCTACATAACTTATTTTTATAGTGCCAGAAACTTTTCAAATAGAACCAACACAAAAGCATTACTGAGCTTCTGGAAATTTTAAGTATTTCTTTGTGAATGCCCTAGGTTAATTTAGATCTCTGAAAACACATTAGGAAATTAAGCTGTAATGTGAGCTAATTCAAATTTTAATTTGGCAAAAAGAATGATGCAGCCACATAGTTATTGTAAATAGAAGCATAACACAGAGAAATTAATGAGGTTTCCTTTCATTGAATATTAAAGGAGGCAGATAATAAGCTTCTTTTGTTTTTATTGCTGGAGAAAGTGGTATTGTCTTCGAGGTGTAAAATAACTGCTGCTCGCAAAATGATGTGTTCGTCTTTTTCTAATAGCTATTTACATTACATTCCTGTAGGATGAAGCAGCCCAGCCACTGAATCTTTCAGCCCGACCCAAAACAGCTGAACCTGTCAAATCTCCAACATCTCCAACGCAGAACCTCTTCCCACCTAGTAAAAGCAGTCCTGTGACAGTGACGAACAAGAGTGGCATCCCCAGCCCGCTCAGTGGATCTCTGGGAAGGGGATCCTCTTTAGGTAACTAATCTGTCCTAGGGAAAGGAGAAAACTGGCAAGTTTTCCATATGAAATCTCAATTTGAGCACACTTACTTCTAAATTAAATAGATATTTGAACCCACGTTTCTGTTTAAAATGGGGCAAAAAAATTTGGAAAGAATTTCAAAGAGCTCTTGAATTACAAGATTTTACAAGAGTAAACAAAATGATGCAGCAGTAATATGCATCTATAAGAAATACAACAAAAATATATGACATAAGAAATATACATGCATACAAATATATATGCATAAGTAGAGATGCATATATGAAACATGTAAAAGAGATTTGTATTAATATCTTCCACAAAGACATCAATTTGGTGATATGTGAAAAGTTATCCTTTGAACTTTGACCTCTGCATTAAACAAACAAAATGTATCTTTCCATCACCTGACTAGATACTAGATACACATGTAATGGCTCCTGTGATTAATGTACATGCAACGTAGTGTGCCTTAAAGTAAACCAACTTTCAAGTAGTTTGAACCAGAGTCATAGAACATGTAGTTTACAGTAAACCAGAAGCCAAGTGAGAAAATAGCTGAAAATCACTTTCGGAATTACTTAACACAAAAAATATCATTAGTTTTACCAAGAATGGCATTCTAAAAGAAATCTAATCTGCTGCATTCTGCGTATTAATTTCATTTTACAAAGACCGTATGCTGAAGATATTTTTTAAAAAACAAATATAGAAAGACTTCAATCCAATCAATTTCATTTTATTATTTGTTCACAGATATGTCAAGACTTTTTCTTAGTTCATATGTCACAAATATGGAATTGTTGAACTATGTTCAAGATTCTTTAATTAAGAAATAAAACTTATTAAGTAATGAAGCAAAATTGATCTGAAAACTCTTTGACTATCTTAACCAGTCAAGAAATAGAATCAAGAGCTGCATATCAAAGTATATCAAATGATCAGCCTGAAATTTCAAATAGTAAATTTTAACAGGTCCTAATACGTAACACGGACCACTTATTCACAATCTGTAGCTCAAGTGTACTTGTCAAATATATAGAAACACTTGTGAATAATGAACAGATATGATAAATACATACATTAACTATATAAAATTATGATTTGTTCCATTCCCAAAGCACGTGGGAACATCGTAATCTTTGAAAGCTACTTTCTGTAGCTAGTTAGGTATTCTACCTGTCAATTTATTTCTAGCTGTCACTGCATTACCCAACATTAGAAAGTGGCACATCAGTTTGAAGTCATAGACCATTCCATTGGGCGTCAAGGTTCCATTCTGTTGAATTGCCAAGAGAAACAGCTAGAGAGGATATGTGTAAGGTATGACTATTCTTTCATGGAAAGACTTAAAAACTTAAGTATAGGAGAAGCCCGAGAAACATTTTCAAAATCAGCAAGCAATGTAGAAGCTTTTTCTCCATTTTTATGACCAATTTAGGTGACTGGGAGTCTAAGCCTCAATAAAAGTCACACAAGTAAGGTTCCAAATTTATTTAGGCTCTGAAATGGAATTTAGATGCGATTTAGTTTAGACCATTGAAAAATCTACCCAACAAGAGCAAAGCTGTACTATAATGTATTACTTTTATTTTGAAGAGGGGTTCTTCATTCAGATAGAAAATATCACAGTTCCATTCAAAGCATCACAATATGCATCTCTTCTTATCTAGACCACAGTATTAAATCAAGTGTTTGGTTCCCAGGATAAAGCATGATAAACCCTTAATCTTACCCTTTTTTATTTTAAAAGAAGTCAGGATTGTTCAAGGTTGAATTTTCTATATTTTACTCAGCTGAACTTCAGTGAAGTCAAAGGAATATGAAAATTGTTTTAGAAGGAGAATTCCAAGTCTTAGCCTGTTTGGTTTTGTTTGGTGTTTTTTGTTGGTTTTTGGTTTTTTCATAGCAGACTGTATAAAAGTCTAAGAAATTCAGAGCATATATGAAAGATGTTTCCTTGACAGGCAGATGCACAAGTCATGCGCAAACTTTGGTTGCTGAAAATGTCCTAGCTAGCTTTATATATACAAATTTATCCATCTATGATATAGAGGGTACTCTCTATATATATACTCTCTCTATATATATACTCTATATATTCCTATAGAGGAACACTCATGCAGTAACAGGTGGATCAAGTTAAAGCTTCATCACAGCAACACAAAGCAACGTGTCAAAAATAATTACTGTCTCACATCAGGAGCTGTATTTGTACTCAACCTTACCTCTAGCAAGCATTTAAAGATGCAGCAGGAATGTCTTCTGTGAGTTTGATGCATAGAATATTAAAATGGTAAGAAATGGTAAGAATTGCGAGGGACATCTAGAGATCAGAGGTCCACCTTAGTCACACAGGAACACGTTTAAAAATTTCTACTTTTGTCCAGAGTGGTAGAAATAAAACCATTTTTCCATTACTGATTGGAACTTTGTAACTCCTATTAAAGTGATAACAAGATGTGACCCTCAAAAGTAACTGTGGATGCTCCTTCTGAAATTGAAAGTTGAAATTGATGGTTTGTTCTCTTGATAAATAAATTTTAAAAAATGACACAGGCTTTCATGCCAAATAAACAAGACTTCTTTCTCCTACTTTGTTCATTTTAATTATTATTAATACTTCAAAGGCTTCCTAGTTAAGTTTCAGAATATTGTTGTCTTTACTTTGAACTCTGAGTCCATGAATATGTTCACATACGTCCATATTGGGCTGTGTCAAGACTTCAGTGGCTGCATTTGTAACAGCAAAAGAAGTGAACAAGCTAATCAATCACTTCTATAGATTGATTGAACCTTCAAACAGACAATTGCCACTCCTGCTTTTGAGGATGTTATTTGGGTGCAGCTCTAACAGTGCAAGAGCTGAGTGCTTACTCTGGATTCTAATTTGGATAATTATCTAAGTAAAGTGTGTTCTCTTGTTTACAGATATTCTTTCCAGTCTTAATTCACCTGCCCTATTTGGGGACCAGGACACAGTAATGAAAGCTATTCAGGAGGCTCGAAAAATGAGAGAGCAGATCCAAAGGGAGCAGCAGCAGCAACAGCAACCGCACGGTGGTGATGGAAAATTGCCCTCCGTGAATAACATGGGTCTAAACAACTGCAGGAATGAAAAGGTAACATCTCCCATTGCTACACAGTCAGTCATTATTTCTTCTTTTGTGTGTAAAGACTTCTTATTTTTATATAACATTTATTTCAAAGGTTTTAGCCATCTCTGGTTTTGTGCTAAATACACCTTGTCAATTCACAGTACTGTACTACAAACTTCTGTGCATTTCAAAAGAGAAGTCCTGTGCACGCCTATGATTAAGCTGTAAGCATGCATATAACAATGTGGAAAATGAAGTGGTAGAAGCTACCTTTCTTTGTGGTCACTAGGTTTTCAGATGTGCTTTTGAGAATGATTGGATCAATAACTGTGGCACAAAGGCCAGTGACGTACTAGCATGGTGGAGTATTACAATGCTATTGAGAGTATGCTTGAATCTGTGACTCGGATGCAGCAATGTATTTAGGCTCAAAATAGTGCTTTTGGCTCTCAGGTTCAATGGGAAATTTGAAATCAAAGTTCTTTGTTGAATCTTGGCTGTGATTTCCACTAAAATACAGTAAAACAGTTTATGAGAAAAAGTGATTAGAGAATGTGATCAGCATAAGACAGCAGGATATCATTACATTTACAAATACCAAGATGGGATAATATCTGAAAGGTAGGCAACAGTTGCTATCACAAACACTTTAAGGATAGCTCAGTGGACCAGGAAATCTCTTGGAAGATTCTTTGTGTCTCTTGTCCTGCTCTGTGGCCTTTCCAAGGTCTGCAAGATCTGATCCAAGAGTAAGTCTCTGAGAGTATGCCAGAGCCAGTGAAGGCTGAAACGAGTAATTGGCTGAGCCCTTTTGGTGAAGAATGCTTCTCTGCTTGCCTAGAGCTGTCTTATGCTGTAAAAAATACAGCAGACAAGTTATTTTCACCACTGACACAAACTTAGTTATATAGTACAATACTTACTTCATTTAACTAGAAAAGGAAAAAAATTCTCTCTGTAATCACTATGGCATTGACAAATAGGAATGGTTATCTTGAGATTCCATGATTCTGCGATCATGCAATTAAGTAATGAATAAAAAGAAAACTGACACATTCATTAGTCTGTAAAGCAACTAGTGTTTCAGACTATTTGCTGAAGAAAATAAATAGATGGAAAATCAGTTAGCTTTCAATACCTATCATTCATTAATGAAAATTCTATGATTTATCAGTGTATTGGAAGGTAGGTTCTTTTTATCTTGGGCAGGAGGAAGGGAAGGGTATATTATACTCAAAATACTAACAGGAATATTTTTTGGTCCAGGTTGAGTATAAGACTCAGCAGAATATTATTTATTGCTTAAACCATGAATTTGATGATACTATGATCTTTTCTCAACCCACAAGGGAATAATCAGTGAGTAAGTGGATTGTAACAAGACATGGAAAGGCAAACAAATGTTGTAAATAGACCCATCAAGGATTGTTACATATCTTTTAATCTACAGTTTTTTGGGGTTTTTTTAATAGGTTCTTTACAGTACTTGAAACAAGAGAATGACTCAGTGTCTGCTAAAAAGATTTGTTAAACTGTTGCCACCCAGATTTAACAGTGCTTTTACAATTCAAATTCAGAGGCTAATAAATATTTATTTTTGATAGTGTAACTTTAAATATCACGATTAAAAAACTCATTTAATATAGACCGATACTATGAAAAAACACAGAAATTAAAAACTGATCAAACAAGGCATGTTGAGACAATGCTCTTAATTGTAAATTCAATGTTTGTCTTCACTGACTAAGAGGTAGGGTGCTAAAGCCCAAGTTATAAAAATAAATGTCTCACCTATGATCAGTATTAAGAGTTTATAAAATTATTTAAAATATATTTTATGAGTTTCATTTGCTTAATATTTAAAAATACATAACACACTATAAGGACTATGGAAAGATTTCTTAACGTTTGATTTGTCTTTAAAACGTAAGTATAAAAATGGCATTAATTTAGTTATCAGGTCTGCTACCTGAGAATTTTCAGTAGTATGTTTACATCTTGCATTCAATATGACAAGTTTCTATTTTGTCTTTCACCTTTTAAAGCAAAGTCAGTAAATATTTCAGTGAATTATCTGAAATTTCTTTTTTGTGCTGGTTACTAGCAATACATAGATTGATGTACAGCTTCCAGACTGAGGTTATACGTTAGGCACTAAGAGGAGAAAAACATTTTTTCAAACTTGCAAATATAGCCAAGTCAATGGAATTCCTTTACAAGCATAAACAACATCTTTCTCAAACACCATCTTTTCGAGGGAGACTTTTCATGGTAGCACTTGCAACTTCTAAAACCTAAATATAAAACAGCAGCAAGGAAATCTGTTGTTAAATCTCTCAGTGCCCTTACATAATCCTGCTGGGTTTATTTATTGTAGCATGCACTATAGAGTGAACCATCAAGGCAGAAAAAAGTGATGATGTGTACTCTGGTTTTACCTTTGGCACACTGGTCTGTTATCCTTGCTCTGTAGATGCAGGGTTTACAAAAGAATGGGATGTAAATGAGTCATTTAAAATGATGATATATCCCTACTCACTGTCCTAAAGAAAAGAATTAAATCAGTCATGAATACTAAGGGAATATATTTATATTTTATAGCAAGTATAAAATACATTAAAACCAGAAGCATCCTTTGCACAAACAGAATTCTAGAACGCTCTCTTCCTTTACCCTCTGCATTTAAATTTTTACGTTATGATATATTTCTTTTACTCTAAAAATGATAGGCAGGATGATCAAAATGAAGTGGGAGTGGGAGGAGAATGATAGATCACTTCAATTAGAAAAATATAATTTTGAAATAATTGTATGCCAAGAAGATTGTGTATAGTTTCTGTCATAATCCCAGTGAAGCTTTGATAACATAGTTACAGTTTTGGATTGGTTTCTTTTGAAGAATCAGGACCCTATGTTTTCAGGACCAAATTTTCAGAAATTGGCTTCAGGTAATTAGACTTGTATAAATGAGTTGCTAGAAGCCAGCACCAGAAGTAGATGACAAATTAATTGCCTGCAGCTGGTTTAAAAAAAAGCTATTGAGTTCTGGTCAGTTACTGGTCTTCAAGTTCAGATAGCTGGTAATAGTTTGTTGTGCAAATGATTTTGCTTACAAAATTATGTACATAGCTTCAAAGCCTGGGCTTAGGCCTTTTTGTAAATGTGTCATTTAAATCTCACAGAGCTTTGTATTTGGTTAGAGACACAGAACTAAAAATTGCTTCTGTTCGTATTCTGCTGTTCAAAACATTCTCCTGCAAAGCTTTAAAAGTGCTCACAGAAATTCACTCATCAGAAAGACCAAAACAAAAATATGCAGGACTCTGGCATGCTCCAACTCTGTCATTTGCTAAAGCATTGAGGTTAGACTATGCTTTTGAGATAATACCTTTCTAAGGGCATCTACAATTATGGATTTTTTTTCAGCTTGTGTACCCTTTTGGGTTAGAGTAGGCAGGTAAGCTCCACACAGCTGCTCACTCCACTCCTGTGGAACAGGGAAGATTATCAGGAGAGTAAAAGTGAGAAAGCTTGTGGGTAGAGACAGTTTTGTAAGTTAAGCAAATGCTGTGTACACAAGAAAAACAAAATAAGAGATTCCATCATTACTTCTCATCGGCACACAGATGTTTAGCTATTTGCAGGAAAGCCAGGCTTCAGCACACGCGACAGTTACTTGGGAAGACAATTGCCAAAAGCTCCAAGTGTTTGCCCTTACTCCTCCTTTCTCCGGCTTTTTTTGCTGATTTATCCCTTTGGTGAGTTGGGTGTCAGCTGTCTCAGCTAGGCCTTCTCCCAATGTCTTGTGCACCTCTACTTGCCGGCAGGTCAGCATAAGAAACAGAAAGGCCTTGGTGCTGTAGAAGCACCATTCAGCAATAGCTAAAACATCCCTGTGTTGTCAGCACTGTTTTGGTAACAAATTCAAAACTCAGCACCATGCATACTAGAGTTAACTCTATCTGAACCAAAACCAGTGCAGAGCACACAAGGCAAAAAGCTATTGCAGCAAAGTTGTTCTACTCGATGTTGGTGCTGGCCAAGTGTAGTCAGACTAGAAGAAGAAGTAGGTTGGGGAAGAAAGAAAGGGGAAGAGAAGAAGTGACTGGCTAGGGGAAGACAAGTAACTATGTCAGTGGTTTCACAGAGTAAACAGAAGCACTGAGGAGGGAGAGGGAATTAAGAAAATCCAAAAAATAGGCTACAGAGCTGATTTCCATGTGATATAAGCAAACATAAAATATTACAAAAATTGTTCTCTTTAGAGCATATGATTTTTTTTCCAGTCCAACCATGTTTACTTTCAACAAAAAAAAGAATATTTAAACAAAATTTGTACTGCTAGAGCTACTTGTATTTATTTTGGTATTTTGAACTAGCATGATTGCGTAGAAGATTTGCTTTCATTTAAGGATTTAAATGAATGTGAAAATGCCTTATGATTTATAACTGACATTATTTTTAAAAGGACCAAATCCTATCTTTTTTGTTCATAAAGCATGAAACATTGACAAAAGCACTTCAGA
The DNA here is from genome assembly GCA_013401255.1 of Urocolius indicus. Taxonomy (NCBI): domain Eukaryota; kingdom Metazoa; phylum Chordata; class Aves; order Coliiformes; family Coliidae; genus Urocolius; species Urocolius indicus. The sequence goes on along the minus strand of WBNH01005174.1, from coordinate 354,276 downwards.
AGATCTTTGTAGAAGAAATGTAGGCAGAAACATGTTCATTTAATTGGAGAAAAATACATGAAGTCAACATAGAACATATACCAGATTAATAATCAAAATGTACATGCTAGGACCAAGGATATACCTCACTTCCCAATTAACATACTCACAAAACAGATTCATTGAGATGTGAGAGGAAGCAGAATTTAATACAGTATTTTAATATTCACATGCCATTCATACTCTTTTGTAGATTTTCAGGCAACTGTGTATTTGCTGTAGGAAAGCAGAATTAGACCCCAAAATAAACGACATGAGTCATTGCCTACTTCCTGGGAATTATAATACTTTAGCACCTCTTATAATGAGCCTTTTATTCCTTTCTTATTTCTAAATCAAACTTTTACATGTTGAATCCACTTCATTTACCCTGACATCTACAGTTTGTATGCAAAACGTGTGCATTCTTAAAAACGTGTATTATTTACCCTTGGAGATGTTACAGTCTATTGATGAAATCCATACTTGGGCACTTGGATTTGACTTGATCAGCCGTAACAACCCCTTTGGAGGTGTTATGGTCTGCTGTATTTAGGGACTGTTAAATATGTGGATTATTGACACAAATGACTGTAACAATTCCTCTAGTGCTGTTACGCTTCATCATTTATATGAAGCTACTGCACATGCGTACAAATTTTGCCTGATAAAAACACTTCAGGAAGTCTTTGTAGGAAAAGTTACCAGTCATGCATAATCTCCTTTTGACTGACTATAGGCCTGCAATGACTCCATTATTGTCTTGCTTTTTTTCTGAATGCAAGCAGTACTGGATTATATTGCTGGAAGTTTTTTACCAGCTTCTTTTTTCTCCATATATTCAGTATTATAGAAAGAATGACTGCAGAGCCAAGAGTCACATTGTCTTTCCTGCAAGTGCAGGGTATTTCCCAGACAATTACTAAGAGAAGCAATCTTATTATTAGCATCAATGTTGTTAGTAGTTTCTCAATTAGGGAAAAAAAAGCACACAGATAAGAAAATAATTTTTCTGCATTCAATTCTATTTTCGCCTTTTACTGAAAGTAGTCATGACCACCCTTAAATTGAGAATGTGAATAAATTGGTCATAAGGGCCTTGTGAATTTTCATAATCTTCATGAACAAGCGATTTTGATTTGTGAGGACTGATCTAGTCTCATTTGCTTTTGTCTTTTAAGAAAAGTTTCTTATATTTTCTTTTTTGCTTTAGTTTTTTACCAAAGAATATTTATAACTCATAAATAAGAGGTTGAAGCTTATATTTCAGTCTAATGGGAGACAGAACCTATGAGCATTCTCAATTGGATAGCAATAATAACAGAAAATCATTAGTTTTGCAAAGTTATTACTTCTTTAGTAGTATTGTCTTGATAGTCATTGTACCAAGTTCTAGTCTCATTGCAGCTTAAGGAAAGTCCTGCCCCATATAGCTTACATTTACATATACTTTAGTTTAAGTTTAAATATATATTTATAGATAGATTCTATAATAAAAAATCTGGAACTGTATAGAGAAGAAAAAGAAAGACACTGATTTACTTAAAGAACTGTTAGTGTGGTCTCACTTTCATGCAAGAATATAGGCAATTTATTCAACTCAGTGGGAGTGTATTCCATCTGTCTAATGAAGAATCTGATTTCCAGAAAGAGATGCTGCAACTAGGAAACGGTTTTTCCTGAATACGTCATTCTGCTCAGTCGTCAAACCTTTCCCTGGGGAGTTTCTGAAATGCAGAAAGACACATTGCATAGAGACAACCCCTGTACCATTAAGTCACTTAATAACAGCTAAATGACTTGTCTAAGTTAAATGCCCTGGAATAGGAAAAAGTTTCAAATACAAATTCCGCCAGTCCTCATAACTGTTATAAAAAATTGTCCTTCACACTTCACTGTGAATTTGGCCAGTTTAGTAATCTATTTGTGGCTGTATGTAATATAGGTAAGCAATGATTTTCTTTTTTTTTTTTTTGTTTTGCAATTTTAGTGCTCAAAGCTAACTTTATAAAGCCACAATTGGGTAACACTATTTTATTCTAGAAAAAATTATTAAAAAAAGAGAAAGAAATATGAAAATATTTTGATTTAATATTTTGTTGAAACTACAATAATTACAATTAGGAAATTGGAATTTCCTTTGCAAGCTTAGGGCTAATCCTAGCTACTCTAAAAAAAGAAAAAGATGCCTTTATATTAACTGTAATATTTCCTTAATAATTTAAACTGAAATATAGAGACTCAAGTAAGTATTTTCGAAAGTATATGATGCAGGAGGCTAAGTTCCACTGAACTAACTCTAAAACCCCAAGGCAAACAAGCAGATTTGTGGCTGCATATACAGTAACGGACTATTTTCAGTGAAATTCAGCAGTTTTGTGTCCTTCTCCAGCACATTTTATGATAATTTGGACAATTCAGAATTTCAACTGATGTAATACTGCCCCCTTTTATTAGAACTGGAAAACATGCTGGACTTCAAACATTTAGTTTTGTAGCTGGAGCAATTCTGTTTATGTTGATGCTTTGCATATTTGAAATTGCATGACAGGATAAGGTAAAGCATGAAATCAATATAAGTTTATAAGAATGAATGAAAGGGAAAAAAGTAATTGATTCCAAGCAACATTTTTGCAAAGTGTCTTATGTGTGTTATGAATGGACTTCCTAGGCAGCTGGATTCCCTGCTGTTTTTTGAAGTTCAAGGTGTTACTGATTTTCGCTGTTGTCTGAATTTTATTGTCACATATGTTTGCATCGGTTTTCTAAATCTGTGTTTAAGGGATAGCAGTAGGCCACAGCGAGCATTGTCTTTTTTTGTTTCACTTTCTTATTTTCTTTCTCTTGTGAGGACTGATCAGGAATTAGATACATCTTTGAATAGCCAAATGATTTTAATATCTCTCAGACATGGAGAAGTGTTGCAGTGAATTCATCTTTTCAATTAGAACTTTAACATGTAATTTGAAATTAAATTTAAAGCAGAGCACCTTGGGAAAAAAAAAAGATATTAATCCCTGGATCTCCCAACATATAATTTAGAGAAATATTTCCATTATAAACAAGGAAAACAAAATAACCTGACTTTCAGTGTAACTCTGAAGCTTGTACTACATCACTAGGTTTTGTAGATATCACAGGAAATAAAATAAGGCTCAGAAATTGTACCCATACAGAAGTTCTGCAGTTAGTGAGAAAGCTGATGGAAGCTATAACTGCACATGCACAGAGGGGTCAAATACAGCTGTTACACTGGTACTCAGGTTATAAGAGTTATGGGAGGAAAATACCTTTGCTAACATTATCCTCTATAAAAGAACATAGCTCCATTATCAAGGCCAGGTTTTAATGGGAACCAGGTGCAGAAATCTGTGGGTATGAAATCTTGTCAAGGCTATTCCTGAAGCTCAAGATAGAAATATTAAAGCTTCTCATGAAATGTTAAGTTTCTGTCAGTATGTAACATATGATTCAGCCTTTAATTGATCACATGCTATTGCTGAAATACTGCTGTTTACGCCTAAATATTCGTACTCATGCCTACCCATATACCTACTATTTTTATTTTCAGATTTACTTTGTATGCCATGCATAGAAAGACATACAGATAGTGAATTTGAAATTTACACATTAAAAATACATGTTCACTGAAACTATGGAACTGTCAGTGAAAAGACAAAAAGAAACAGTGCAAAATCTCTGGCATATATAGGTCATCTAAATTTACAGATAAGTTAACTTCGGTGCCAGCTTACTATGAATCCTGTTTTGAACCTATGGAAGAACTTGCTGTGCAGACCTTTGTTTTTAAGCATTTTGTTCAATTACCATACTTTTCAATATTGTCTTGATAAAATTGGCATTTTCTGCATTTAATTCCTGTATGTTAGATCCACGTTTGAGTGCTTTGCCCTTCAAGTTATATGGAGGCTGATTGAAATAAAATCTAAATGATTTGTCTATTGATTAAATAATTAAAATCAATTAATTAAATGAAGAAAATGCAATCTTTGTGAAGTATAATTCATTGAAACTTTATTAGACCATGCACTAAAAAAAGTTTGACCTGTCCCATAATGATGTATATATGTAAGAAATTAAATGAAAATACAACTAAACATAAAGAACCTGTATGAAATATTATTATTTGTATAAATATCTGCATATCTATATACAGGTGTGTATGTGCACATATATGCATACTGTATAGTGAAGAAACTTCTCTTTTAAAGTTTTTTATGCTTATAGTTCAGTCAAAAGAACACTTGACTGTAAAATGCTATCTTCAGAAAAGAAACCAGCACATTCTTGGTGCTAATATCAGTTTTTACATTTGAATATTGGCTCCTAGACTTTTGCCACCATCTATCTATGCTTACTAGCATGGTTGCTAGTAAAAAAAAACAACTATGTTTTTCTATTTCTTTTGTCAGGGCTGCTTGAAGGAGTTACCTAGCTGCAGGTTTTAGACGTCATTAATAATGGTGATGACAATAGTAATAGTAGGGGATTTGACCCTTTTCTTCTATTGCCTTTCCACTTTAAGAAAAAAAGCCAGTTACACTGTTTTTTCATTTGCATGGGATATTACCTGTGAAAAGGATGAAAGCTTTTCCCTATTTTGATTTTTCCCTTAAATCTTGGAGCAATAGAAAATCCCAAAGGAACAAAACTAGATTAAAATGGGTCCCAAGGGTAAATGTTGAAAAATTTGCTCAAACCAACAAGGATAATTTTTCCCAAAGGATGATGTTCTGCCATAAAGGATAGTGTATTTGTGATGACTGTAACAGCATAATGATTGTATCTTACGTACAGTAGATTTCCCAAACTACTCAGGAGACTTTACAGATATATTCTGAAATGTATTACATCTTTTTGTTATGCTTCACCACCAAACAATAAAGATGGGTTGAAAATTATTGTTCAAATGTAAATTTGCTAGAACAGGAATATATTCATTGATTTAAATTGTGGTTCAGACTGGCAGCTGCACAATCCTATCATATCAATTCTTCAAATTGTCCTGAGAACTACAGAATACATTTGCATATTATTTCACACTTAGATACAAGCAGAAATATTCACAAAAGTTACTGCTGTTTATTTCCAAGCTGTGTATTTCTCTATATTAATTCACAATACCAAATGTATTATCAGTGCAGTAAGATTCAGTACAGCAAGGATAAATTCGGATTAATTCATCAAATAAAAAAATCTCTCCCTCTTTTCAAGTATCAGTAGACAGCATCAATAGGTATGATAAATTGAAATACACTTCCTGTTGTTAAAGATTGTTAATTTAGCTGTCTGTGGGATTACGCAGTACTTTGTCCGATTATGCACTGCTTTCTGCTCGCTTAACTGTTTTGCTTTGAACAAAAGAATAAGCATTCTAGCAGGTAAAATTGTCTTTATCTCATGAAAATACTCCAGCAAATAATGCAGCAAGATATTTGTAAATGTTTGTTTGAAATCTGACTAATGGAGTTTGACCATGCTTATTCTATCCTTTGTTTTCTTTTCACAAATCATTCTTGCAAAAGAGTTTTTATTTCTATGAGTGTATTTGCATATGAACATGGACATTTGTGAACAATTAGGCATTTGCTGTTTATGCCCTAATTGCTTACGACCTGTTAACAAAAAATGGAGGCTTTGATGCAGCACCCTCTTCAAACTCCATGCTGACCAAATGAGGAATGCATTATTGGGGAGCTATTCCAGCCTCTGATACAGTGTCAATGCTATTTATAGCTCTTTACAGCAGCTCTCTGAACTCTGCAGCAATTTAATCTAGGAGTCCTGCAGGCCTTGCTGCACTGTGCCTTACCACTGCCATCTTTTTCCTACCAGTGAGATGCCAGGGGCAGGTTCATCTTTTTTTCTGTGGTGTTGCAGCTAATGAATGCAGGAGTTGATAGGTAGAACTAAAGGCTTTCCACTATTTGGGAGGTCTTTTAGCTGAAAGAATTCCCAGTTGCTCTTTTTCAGGTAATTTAAGGCAATGTTTTGACACTTATCATTGAGTCAAGAATTGAAAACAATGTAATTTGCCTTTGGTGATCAATTGCAGCATAAATCAAAAGCAGAATACTATTGAGTGTTTAAGTGTATAGTTCACACATAAGTCAAAAGTTAGATTGTTAGAACACCGACACACAGTACTGATGCACGCATAGAAATTTCTGATCCTCCAGGGGTAGCTTGAAAATATAAGAAAGGCTATATTTGTTTGATAAATTTTTCACTGTACATAGCTGGCCCATCTGTTGTCACATAATACTAACTCCATAAACGGGTCTATCTCAATTGGAAACGTGTAACAGGGTAATAAATGATATTCAACATCAGATTACTCGTACTAAAATCACATTCAAGTCATAGTGAGCTGTTATAACACCACTTAAAACCTAAAGTATGCCTAACCCACAAGCTGAAATTGCCCAGCTTACATCCTGGAAATCTACAGACAACAGTAATTTCCCAGTATTTCACTTTTATGCCTATGGCCTCTAACATGTTATGAATGCTTCTATAAGAAAGGCTGGAAAAACATATCAAATTTCTGTTCTCTTCCACTTGCTGACATTCATTAACTGAGGGAGAACAGTGAGACAAGGTTTTGGAAAGATCTCCTCTTCACCTCCACCTGTTCCAAAGTAATTTATTAAATAGTCAGTAAGAGAAGTAGACACTTGTGGTTTAATTTCAGACTTGTACTGATCAGTAGCTGGGTGCATGCTTTCACTGTTATCGTGCCAAAAGCTTCTTGAGATATCAGGCTATGGATGCATTCTTATCTCACTGCCATTTTCTTTGCATTGTTGAGTTCAGCTGCTGACAATTTCATTACATGGCTTCCATCCAGATTAACTATCTTTTTATATAAATACACATTCTTACGTACTGCATCCTCCTTTTACATGCTTATTCCCTTCCATTTCTAAAGCATAGGAGAAATCTTTGCTGTTTTTCGGATGTCAGTATGAATAGAAGCCATCATTGTGAGGATGTGCATTAGTACACAAAGTGAGTCTCTGACACATCATGTACTTTAAAACTTCTTAGTCTGTCAAGGGTTTAGCAAGTTGCCAAAACATATTCAGTTGCCAGCTCCTTGCCAGAATTCTGCTCCTCGCCTGATACCACTGAAACTCTTTGAATACACATGAATAATATTAAATTGTGTGGCTGCACTCTTTCTCCCAAGGGATTCCCATTTATCAAGGGGTTACCTACATGACCTTTGCCTAACTTTTGCATTTTATTCTTCAGTATCACCGTACGGATCAGACTACATCATAACAAATGTCTCACTGATGAAGTATGTCAACTCTGTTTCCTTTCAGAAAAAAAAAACCCCAAACTTACAAAATACAAGAAACACACTTTCCTGCAAAATTTTGTTCCCACCTTCTTTCACCATAGGTTTATTTTTTCACTTTCTTTGCAATGAACAGTCTGAGTTAATACTCTCAGTTTTAGACTGACTATATATAGACTAAGATACCTACCAGTCCTCTCCATTATTCTGTTATGGAGGATTTCCGTTCCATTCAGTGCAAAAGCCATCTGTAATTTATCATTATATACTGACTACTGTGGATAGGCAACAGTAATGAACTGCAGTATGGGAAATTTTTAGGGAATGTGTGAATTATCCTAAAAGGGAAAGAGAAAAAGTATACCACTTGGATTATCAAGTGATTTCCCTTTATCTCCATCCACACTGTAAGTACCTGGGAATATGTGTGATGACAACATAAAAAATCCGGTTAAAAGGGGAATAAACCCATCCAATTTCCTGGTTTTGACCCCATTTAACTTATAATGTACAGCGTTTAATATGTTAAGGATGTATTTCAGCACGTGTGCCTTTCTAAATCAGGACCCATGTCATTTATTCATACTTCAACTGTTCTGAGATTCTAGTCTTGCAATATTAAGAATGTTCCTAATGTGGTGCAGACTATAATTAAGGTACCAGAAGTTACTATTGTTCTGTTACCATGAGAGAAGGGAAATTTTCTTGCAGTGTCTGAAATGATTTGTTATCTCGAGTCACCTTTCCTTTCTTCCCTGCTACTGCTCTCCCCTGCTGTTTGCCCTCACAGTGCTTTTGCTGGGACTTTTGTAGTCTCTCATGAAAACAACATCCTCATATTGCTGTTGTGTGTTGCATCTTAATTAATGGAATAGCACACAATTTACAGAATTCCCAGTATCATCTTATATGGTGAAAAGTGAATATTACTTCACATATTTTTGCTGTATCCTGGCTATGTTCTATACAAATATATTCTTATTGCTAAATCTGCCTTGGATTTGAGTTCACAATTAAGCTAAACACTGAACAATTTCAATAATCAAAATCCACAATTTATCAAATGTTTAGTTGCTTGGAGGTAACAAAGGAATACAGATAAAACTGAAAACTGCATTATAAGTTAACCAAATACATTATTGTTTTCTTTAATATTTCTATTTAGTTAGTGATGAAAGAACTCATTTAGCATCAGATCCTTTTGGGCTGGTTTTTGAATCAAATCAAAACTGCTATAGTTCCTGAGATGAAAGTCTTTAATAGATTTGCACTGCAAGAGCTATCTAGGTTCCACACACTGATGCTCCAATGCAAAGAGATTCTCAGCATCCTGGGCTGCAACTCGCTGCCCACTCGAGGGATTAACGATTTGAACAACTTTGTTGTAAAAGTGGCAAAACTTGGCTTTGAAAACAAAACATTCCTCCTCCCTTTTTAACTGAAATATTTCACCATTGGATTTTCAGCATGACCCCATAAATAGCTGTATCAGGAGGCTTGTGTACCGTTTGTGTTCTGAACTAGCAGGTTGGAGGGTTAGAGATGGGACAAAGCTTCACTGCTGCAAATAGTATCCATGAAGTTACACTTTGAAAGTAACACAGAATAGGAAATAAGAGTAAGGAGGACATAGATAGGAATATGAAAATATTACAGTTTGAATGGTGGATGTACAACCAGATAGCTCTAGAGTATATATTTCCTTCTTTCCCTTTGACATCATCTCTCTCAATTCTAACAATATGTAATAATTTGAAATTCCTCTTACATCTCGGTTTCTAAACCCTAAGAAGAAAACCTGAGTCTTGTCATTTACATTCTACTGATATCAAGGACTCCTGTCCCACTGGAGCCCTTAGCCATAGGAGATATTTAAGGAAGGGGGAAGAAACATTTTTCCTCCTTTTTGGCTGCTCCACCAGATTGAAGGGTGTGGAGGGGGAGAGGAAGCAGACGGTAGATTTTAATGTTCAAAATGGATGCTGGGATGTGACTGATACCTTAGCCAAACATACTACTGCTTTTCACTGCTTCTCTTAGCTGATGTGGCAGTGTCGTTGGAGCTGGGTAGAGGTTGGTACCTGACAATGTAGAGTATCCATCCTCTCAGAGAGTCAGGGAGAGCCTTGGTGAGTCTGTTTTTGTTGAAGTCCAAACCCTAGAGATAACTTGTCCCATATAGCAAGCATTATAAGGATATTTCCTTTTTTTAAAAAAAACTGTGTTACAGATTTACAGGAGGTATTTATTTATCCTTCATTTTAGCTGAGAAGGAGAATTAGCTAAACAGAGATGGATTTAGAGATCAGCACAATGCAGCAAGATTAAAAAACCCTTTCCATCTGAATTGATGAATTTCAGACTGGTTTTCATAAACTAGATTTTCAGGAGTCATCTGTGAAGCCTTGTATAAAGAATTTTTAAAGGTAACTTAATGGGATGGAGAAAAGATTTAAAATTATCTACTGGAGCTGTTGCAGGAGATATTAAATATTGATTTATATTGGACTAAAAATCATACTAAAGAGTGAGGCTTGTAGTCAGATCAATTTATCTGGCATACAAACTGTATGGTCATATTTAGTACAATGTCAACATGAATCTTAAATACATAGACGTGAAAGGTTGAGCATTTAATCTAAATCAATTGACTCTCCAAATCCTCAATTAAAAAAAAAATCTAAACAGTTCAAACTGAACTACTCCTAAATGTTTCAGGTGGTTTGTATTAAAAATTGCTTCATTTAGTCAGTCATACTATATCATAGCCCTTTCCTCTGCATCTTGTGGCAGCTAGGAAAAAAATCCACAGTCCAAGGCTTTTAATTCTTTAGTTTTTAATACTTCAAACTCTTGAAAACTCGATGTAGATCATTCAAGTAATCTGGCAAACAACACTGTAAGCAATTTTCTGCTACTTGCCACTGCTACTGCACTGCCAAGCTTTTGGTCATAATATAATAGTTGGCTCAGATTGTACTTAACCAACTAAAACTGATTATGTTCCCTTTTCAGACATAAATAGATACCAGCATGCCAGCTAGCAGTACTGGCTAAAATATTTTTCAGTGTGTTTGAGTGTATATATGTCTCCAGTAGGAAATCCTTTATCCAAGTGTGACATCAAAGCAGTACGTCTCAGATAATTTAAGTGTTACATTTGCTTTTGTTTGTACTGTTTTCTTTAAACATATTCATTAGACAAAAGCAGAGCCTTTAATGTTCCATGACTGAAAAATCCATCAAACAGATTTACGGCAGAGGCAGTGTGGCATAACAGCCAATGGACTGGCCTAATATTCAGAAGTCCTGGGTTAGGTTCGCTGCTTAATCATTGACTTTCTAAGTGACCAGAAGATACTAATTGACCCTCTCTGTGCCTGGAGATGCTATTATGAACCTCATTTTCAAAATTTCAGTGTTACTAATGCACAGTGGTATGTATTACAATGGCCTACATATAGTAAAAAATTCCAAAATACTGATGGCTTCCCCAGGATATTATTACTCTCTGTCCTGTAAGACATAGCTAGAAAATCTGACCATGGTTATAAAGTATACAAGTATACAAAGGAAGGTATAAGAAAGGAAATTCCCCCTTGCTCGCAGATACTGTCTATGGAGCAGCAAAAATCTTCCACTGGAATGAGGTGCTGGACTATTTCTCCAGTGAATCATATACACTTTTCCATATATGTCATCTACAGTGAAGGAATAAGGATAGTGGAAAAGAGAGAAAAAGTTTGTTTTAAATGCAGAGAGATGTAGTAGGATCCAGTCAATGCTTATGCTGCAAACGTGGTCAAAAATAGGTCTTACTTAAGTGACACAAGTGACTAAGGGACATAAATGACTAATTCGATCCGTGGATGAAACCACTACTTTTGAAACTCCCATTCAAGATTGATTGTTAAGATATAAAAGCATTTTCTAAACTGTCATTGTTGCATTGAGCTGAAGAGTACTTAATGGATATCTTATGTGGGAAATTTGAAACAAGCTTTTCATGATCAAAACACAACAAAGCTTATAAAATCATTCTACTTCAAATGAAAAGCTAGAGAATATTTTTTTTTGCCAGTAGTATTATATATACATGACTAGCAGTTTTGTCTTTGTATATTGCAGCAGTAAAACCGCATAATTTTTTCAGCCCATAGGTAGTCATTTTGCATTTAAGATGATTTCAGGTATAAGGGCTCCTAGATTCTGCACGAAAAAAAGCAAAAAAGCATAGCCTTCAGTCAGCCTCTTAAAGTACTCTCTCCTTTGCATTATTTTGATTCATACTTCCTGCATGGAAGTTACCTCTGAGAGACATAAATCTCTTTCAGTTTCCAGGAAGTATGTATTTGCCTGCATTTGCATGTCAGATGTAGCAAATGGAACCTTTATCCTACTTTATCAATTGCTTTTTTTGTTTGGTTTGATGAATTTATAGTGTTCATAAATCCAGTTTGGGCTGCTTTTTCTTTGAGTACAAATTTAGAAAACATAAATTATAGGCAACTTTGTTCTGATTGGATTAGAAAGGTATGTAAGTAAATATAGCAATTCCACTGATAGGGAATTGTTCCATTGCTACCATCTAGGACACTCTTAATCCAAAGTCTTGTCCACTTGCATAAATCTTTACAGAACTATGTTCTTGGCTTTCTATTTTTTTATTCCCACATAAGAATAATGCTTCATAGCAGAAGGCCTTCAACCTACCTATCTCAAAGGAAAAGAGGAGTAATCAATAAGAAAGAGAAAGAATCTTTTTCAGCCTGGAAAGAAGTTTTTCAATTTTTGTTGTCAGATTCAATGTAAATGTATGAGAACTATACACTTTGACCCTGATTCAGTGAAGTGCATTAGTCCATTCTTCACATAAGCATGTGTTTAGTGACTATTCATGTCTGTGAGGCCTCTGTTGGACTGGAGTGAACGTGTTCAGTGACTTACAAGATTAAGGTCTACATGAGGCTGCAAGAATTTGCAACTCACTGTTTTGCTTTTGTTTTGGTTTTGCGTTTTTTTGGGTTTTTTTTCCCCCGCCAAATGAAGATTAAAGACAGGAGGTACTTGAGGGGTACATATATATTATCACAGACATCATACTTGATATTGCAATCATGCAAACAGTAATCTTGCCTTCCTGACACAAACAGTATGCAGCACACTTTCCCGAGGCTGAAATAATCAGAGAAGAACATGGCAGTGATGGTGGTACAAGAGGCAAAACACTGCATAATGATGTTGTTATCATTGTTCCATTGTCACCCATCCTTATTCTTTAGTGATGTGTTTCTTTTCTCTCAGAATGTAACAAAAAAGCCCTGAGTAATATATAAGCAGCAATCATATAATATAACCTTATAAAAGTATACTTAAAATGCCACAAAATTAAAAACAAAATCTCCAAATCAGTTTGATAAATACAGAAGAAGCCTACTTAATCTATATATGCATGGTATGCAATTATATATTTACATCCAGCACCAAGGTAAGGCATATACTTGAAAACAGTAGCATTTGGTGGGATTTTGTTAACTGCCTTGATTACATTTCTAATTCTAAATATGGATATGAACGTTTAAGACCAAGTGTCTTTTGCATCACCAATTTAAACGACTTCAGATGCCTTCCTGAAAATGGCATGGATCAGCCATGTCTAGAGGCATGCATTGCTTTCAGAGATAAACAAAAGGAGTAGGTACTCCAGTGACTCATTCAGAGTACCTGGCTTAGATACCTGTACTTCCAAGGCCCTGGAGGATTTATACTTGCAATACATCACCCTACTCATTTTCAGAGATTATTGTAATGCAAAAGCTCAGATTCAGTTTTTCCCTTTAGTTAATTTAAAAAATAGTTGCAAATAGAGTATTTGAACTATTTACTTTTAAACCTTTATAGTTACTACCTACATGTGGTGTAGGAAAAGTGCATTTATTTGATGATTATTGCATCATGTAGTCCAGTTTTATCACAGATTTTCCAAAGAATACATTTGATTATTTCACAAAATCCAACATGTGCCTATCATAAGGCACAGTTGAAATGATGAAATGTATTTCTCCTAGCTTTGATAAGTTTAAATTCAAGCATAGATAGGTGTCTCTATGCTTACATTTCCACATTGTTCATGAAAGAACATCATGTTGCTTCTCAATATGTTTGACCGGTGGACTGTGTGTATGTCTGTGTGTGTTCTGGGTTTTTAAAACCAGAACTCTTTTCCTAACTTTGTGTGGAGGACAGCTGAATTTGCTTTGCGCGGTTGAGGTCTGCAGAACACCACAATGAAATGGAAACTGGTGACTTCTTTTCAGCTTTTTTTTTTCTTAATTAAAAAAAAAAAACAACAAACCAACTGTTGTGTTGAACTTAGAACAGTTTTTCTGATTGGTATACTGCTGTGGCTTCTTGCTAAAGTTGTGTTTTAGTCCTGGAATATATTACTAGATAATTAAGAGAAAAGGAGATTCACAGTTTTGAGGCTAGTAACCAGATCTCTAATCTTCTAAGTTCTTCTCCGATTCTAATGCATGACAATATTTTTAACAAAATTGAGTCAAAACCAGAAAACTTAAGGGAAGCATGTAGATATATGTACAGAATCATAGCACTGTCTGAATTTGGTAAAAAAATATTTATGTATATTTTTATAGTATTTTAGTGTCTTCATTTTTAAATACTTAGTGAATATGAGGCCATAAATGACAAGGTCCAACAATCTGCTAAATTTAACTGAAATACGGCAAAATGTGTATTATTATTCCTCTGTAGTATTTAGTCTACTACAACAAAAAAAAAACCCTTTGTTTGCCACGTCCTTCTGCATTTATTCTTGTATCTCAAGTGTTAGAAATGTCATTCTGAATGACATTGATCATTCTGAAGGTTCAAGAGTAGCTACTGAATTGTTTCAATTAGTCACTTTACAGTTGAGAAAAAAAAACCACCAACCAAAACATTCCTACTGTTTCCTAGTAGAAGTGTATATCAATTGTGATTTGAGTCTATTTTTATTTGTCTCTCAAAAATACACATGTATACGTTTAGTTAAAAGAAAATGTGGGGTGTTTTTAAAGTGATTGCATTCAGATTCTTTCTAATTACAAGGTAAACAGATTTGGTCTATACCATTTACCAGTTCTCTCTTACATTTAGTGAGCAATACCTGATGTTATAAAAGAAAATTAACTTCTAGAAGGTTCCCACTTAATCATCTGTGGATGTTGATCAGGAGTGAAGGGAGCAGCAGAGAGAATCAGGGAATTTCTCTTTGACCCCAACAGTTGAACAGCTTACACTCTGGAACATGAGATTTGATTGTCTTAGCATGTGTTACTGCAAATGTTATTAACAGTCATAAAATTATCCAACTCTTTTAAAAACAAGTGACAACCCAAGCTTTGGACTTTTTCTGACCTCTAGTGAATTCTACAGCTGTATTATGCGGTGTAAAGTAATAACTCCTTTTGTTTGCTTTTCATTTACCAACTGTTAGTTTATTTGATTGTCCCTTTGTTTTTCAAGGACTGATGACTTCTCATCAGTTTTCCTGTGATGTTTTGAATATGTTTTTTAAATTGTTGCCTTTTAGTTGATGTGTAATTTTGCTGTAGGCTGCTGTATGAATTTGCTGCTGAAACAAAGAGTTAATCAGAAGGTTCCCAGATACTGCCATGCATCATGCCTTTGTGCATGAATAAAAAGTTGGAAACCGCATGAAAGCAGTAGTTGGGTTACCACACAACTGGATATGCTTAAGTCTGAACGCTTCATAACTCTAACTACTGGGGAGTTGCAAACTTATAAATAACCTTGCAATTGGTTAAAACCATATTAAAACCATATGAACAAAGACATAAAGCATTTGGTTAAGGGGGCTCAGTAAGTGCAGTAATCCTGTTGAAAGTAATCTAACCAGGGCAGCTCCATAGCTTAGGAGTGCCTGCCAGTGTGGCAACAGTTATGAGTATGTCAATATTTCATGTGTAGGAGAGCATAATATCCTACTTGGGTGGAAACCTTTGCTATGGGTATTTTTGTTTTTTTTTTTCTTTTAAAAAATATTTTTAAATTCATACATTTATTTTAAAGGCAAATCTCAATGCTCTGAACTCTATTCACTTATTAGTATGTGCTGAATGCTCCTCAAAATCAGGGAACTCATCTAGATCTTCCTTGTTTGTGTTCAGAGATCAAAATGGCTACTGTTCAGACTAACCAGAGGTTCTAGGAAGTCTGATTCTTAAAATCAGACTTCCAAAATAATTAACTACAGAGAGTGTTTATAAGTAGGCTGTTTTGGTTTGCATTTATTCATCTCATGATTTTTTTGCCTGTAACACTGCAGTTTCAAACTTTTTTTCTAGACACTTTAAATTTTGATGAAATTAGGTCTTAAAAGAGGAAAGTCCTGTATCGTGACAAACAGTATGAAATTCTATTACTGAACAACTTTGGTGTATTGTCTGCTTGTAATGGTCTTGCATAAACCACATTGACACATGGAAGCCAGCTGAGGCTTGCCAATCTGGCAAATAAATTTTAGTGTAAATTCCTCATTATGTGCTTTTAATATCTTACTTTTCAGTTATACTTCAAGATAGATGATAGGTATTTAAAAGCAGACCTAATGGCTTCTCTCTCTGCATATCTTTTAAAGCAAGCTATTTGCTTTGAGGCACACACCTGTAGTCTGTGTCAAGGATGCTAGTCTGTGCTCTATGTTCAGCATACAAAGACAGTACTGAAACAGTATATGAACAATATAAGGAGCTTCTAAAACTGAAAAGAGCAGTATATTGGGGTAAAAATTCACTAAACTGCCCCTGCTTGGTTCGTGAAATCATTGACAGATTTTTCACTTACTCAGAAAAATCCAAAGTCAGATCAGGTTGTGACAACGTCATAGAACGCAGCATACCTTTCATTTGTGCAACCTGCAAATTGGTTAGAGAAGATACACTTTCTGTCTTGTAATATCTTAACATATCAGCATTCCTATAATAAGTTTGTCTACTTTGCTAATTTAATTCTTCTAGTTTCTTGGAGTAGCTCCCGCTACTATGATGTGGAAAATAAGCTCTGGATGTTCACCACAGTTCTGCAAAACCAAAAGCCTTGCTTTTAATTGTAACAATAATGCTACTATTGTGTTTATCTACTTTGCCATCCAAAGAATTCCAGCAGTTGCATGCCTGTGTACCAGTAGGATGATTGACATGGTTGTAATAAGGTTAATGTTTAAACTTCCCACCCTTAATAACTAAAATATCCAGAGATAAGGCTGAAAGTCAATTTGTAATTATCCCTGCTGTGCCAAGATGTTGCAAAAGATTCTTAGTGGAGGGTAATTTAACTTTTCAGCCCTAGCTGTTAAAAAGTAGTAAGAAGAAGGTGAAAAGCTTGGGATGTTTCTATCTTGACTTTCCAGGGGAAAAAAAATAATTTGTGATTCCTTCTTATTAAAACTGGGAATGTTTTTCTCCATCTTCTACTGAAAATGTCCTTTTTATGTTTCAAATATAGCAAATTGTTTGCTTTTTGTTTACTGTCCATGGTACATGAAGGAACAGATCACAGCAAATAAGCTACTAGAACATTTAGTATGTAATAATTCAATTGAAATACATGAAGACAGCATATGATAATTATTTGTAGTCATTCTAACTAAAGTACTGTCCTCAGAAGAAATAATATCCCTTCAGTCATACGCTCTGTGGCTTCTATGAATGACCCATATTAATTTAGTTTCTAGAAACTGACTCTTTAAATTAATGTTAGGAACTGCTTCCATGCTAGGCTATTGAAATAAAGGGTATTACATCATTGTCCAAACACATCTACTTAAATAAAAAGTATTTGTTTGCAAAAAAAAAAAAAAAAAAAATTTAAATCTTTTACACAAGGATCAACGTGCATGACATTTTCCATTTCAGACTAAGCATACATTTCAGATGTGGAAAAAGCAAGCATGCTGAAATAATTTGAGGCACGGGTATAGTCGGATCAGTCTTGGTAATCCAGAAGGGAGGGGTGCCCAGTCTATTATTACATTTCATATATTATTTTTCAAGAGATGGATGCAATCAGTCATCTTCTTGCATATGGTTTGAAAAAAAATTGTCTCGTTGGCAAGTAAACTGTTATTTAAGTACACAATCCACGGTACTACAGAAACAGTTTTGCCAAACTTGTCCAAGTATTCTTACATCCTTAAAGATGGTATAAATATCATTTATAGCAAGCCGTTTACTTCAGACTATATGGAATGCCTTCCTGCTCCCCTAATCTAAGTGTCCCAGTTTGCATTATGGCCTTTATTGCTTCTGTTTGATGGAGTGATCAGTAAAAATTTAATGACACTATAAAATAATAAAAATGTCATTAATTTACTACGGATCTTGGATGCAGTGGTTGTAAAGTTACATTAATAAACAGAATATTTTTTACAACAAAAAGCATTGTTACGTGGGAACGTATAAATAACACACATAAATTTAAGAGCAATTTTACTGTTAGCACACACATTATTATGGAATAGCCAATAAGTGTATAAAACATAGTATATAAAATTTTATGAAAATATACTGTGCACATCAAAAATTCAGCTTTTATCTAAGTGCAGAGAAAAGCCATTATTGTGTGCTTACTCTTTCATTGCTGTTCTTTCACTAGATCGCAATTTTATATTTGTTTCTAGTCATTTTGAAGTTTGCAGCCTTTTCAGAGGTAGAGGCTACTGCTTCTTTTTCCTTTACTCTTCGCTTCACTAAACCATTTTTTTACCTTGCACACGTGAAGAAAGAATTGATACTTTCTGCTAGAACGTGACAGAAAAGTTGCTAATTTAATGCAAAGCTAAAAATAATGCCAAAGGGGTTGAAAAGCTTGCTTGGCGACTCTGGAAATAAGGGATAACTATCTAGCAGTCTATCTGTCATCACTGAGGCTGCTCCATCACTGACTGCGATAATATGTGAATATGATGGATGCCGCAGCCTTGTGGCTCATAACATTTAACATTCATCAGCTCTCACTAACTGGGGCTTTATAATTTAAATATCTTTATTTAATATGCAACATCTACCTCATACATCATAATTTCAAAGCACTTAGAGAACCAACAGTCCTGCAAGACAGTTGAGCTGACTTTAATTTTTTTCAATAACTTTTACATTTTCTGCATGTTTGTGATGGACAACGCATAAATAAGTGCCTAATCATATCACAGAATGGAAAATTAATATTTGGCTGCTAAGAAAAATCTTTATTCTCTTTTTCTCACTTTACAGAAGTGATTATTTTTACTGTGTGTTCAACATATGAAGAAGCACAAAGGGTATGAATTGTGCTGGGAAGAGCTTTCAGTTTTCTAGTGCAAACTCAAACTTGACTATGTTGATGTAGTCATGAGAAAGCATTGTCAGTGTCATATCCTAAACCTTTTTTCTAAAATTGAAATGGGCAAACTTAATGAGACTATACAGAATAAGCTCCACAGCCACTACAAAAAAAAACCAGTTCAAAAGAGAAGTCAAAAATGCTCTTTCACGGGAAACAAAATACTTGCACTCCCTGTAGTGGTGCACTTTCTTACAAACTCACCAAAATTCTCCTTTCATGTAGGTTAGAGGGGTAGTAATGTACATGTGTAGTCAACGTACATGTGGGTAAATATAATGCATGTATAGGTAAAATATTTGTTAGTGAAGTTATGTATAGCCATTTACTTTTAATGTAATTTTTTGTTCATATAGGACTATTCTGTAAGAACCTTCCTCACAGTTCTTACTTGTGCTTAGAGAAAGATGTACTTTTATAGGATTTTTATTGCAAATAACTATTCTCTTTAGGATGAATTCAAAATGGGAGCAAGGACAGATCCCATTAAAATATATTGAAGCCTAGTGGGACAAGTTTCCTCTCTAATAATATATTTCATATGAATTTGTTGTATTTCATGGAACTGTAAAGGCATCTACGAGTATTGAGGAACATTTTTATGGTTTTTATAGTTCTCTTAAGTTGTCTAAACACAATGCAAATATAGATTTTTTTTTAATGATCTCTATGAAGATTACTTTCAGTAAAATATCAAGCAAGCACATTACTTTAAAAGGAATTTAAAATACTTACACAGAGCTAGCTTTGTTACAACTTTTTATCAATTAGAAGGAGAGGGTTATGAAATAACTGTATCAGCTTTGTTTGACAAGAACAGGTATTTTTATGGTATAAGTGCTTTCATTTTACTGCTCCTGAACCTTATAATGTAATTTTCCCTTTCCTCCTTCTGTGTCAAAATATTGATATTCTTTCAGAAACTTTCTTTTTTTTTTTTTTTCTTCTTTTTTTTTAACAGAATATTTTCTGGTAAAATCAAAGAGAATGAATGACTAGAAAGATATTCCAAATGTGCATATTGATATGTAGAGGGGTGTGCTGATTTTTATAGCAGAAAGGTGTTTCTCCTGAAACACAGTTGAAGGCTGTTCTTCCAAGAATACTGTAGGTACTGCATTAACATTCTCAAGAAAAGGCTTTTAGTGCAAATATTTTGTCAGAAAAAATATGAGTGCCAAAAGCTGTTTTCTTAGTACTGATCTTTGTTCTATCTCAACTGCAAATCAACAATGGAAGGCAGAATCCTTGATAAACTTATTTTTCATTCTGTCTACCAGCAAAACAGATCTCATCCTGATGATTCAGGTGTATTGTTACACTGTACGACATCTTACAGTAAAATATTGGGCCTCTAGTATTGCAGCAGCTTTCTACAGTCATGTTTCATTGATAACTCTTTCTTTTCTCATGAGTTCCTTTGTATATGTAAGGTTCTTCATCAACCACAGATTTTACGGAAGAAAATAAGTTAATCAAATATAAAATGCAGAGTTATTTTGTTCAATACCTGGAAAATTCGGAAGAACTTTCAGAAATGCAGTTACTCCTTGAAATGCCTCAGCTGCATGTTGTGGCAAATCTAGTGTCAGGTTGTGCTTCCTTGTCTTCCTCTGTAAATTAAACAGAAAATAATTTAAAAAAAAATATGGTTGAAGGAATCAAAAGAATGAGGAATCAAAAGAATTCTTCAGTTGATGGCCTGATGGGGTTTTATTACTGAAAGATAATGATAATGAAAAAAAAATCACATTAGAAAGCAAAAGTATTTGGAAGTGGTGCAAGTAGGGAGACAAGGCCATCAAGTGTCTTTTCTCCCTAAGAACATTTCCAAATTTGTAACTATCTTGCAGGAGACAAACTCCTAATGTTTTCTTCTTATGTCTAATATGCACAGCACAGAACTAGGTCATTGAACAATAGACTGAACAGCAATCAGCACTCTACTTCTGCATAATGCATTAAGCATAACATGGAGTAACTGTTCGTAGAGCTGAAAGCTGGTATTTCACGTCTGTAAATTCAAGCTGACATGACATTTAATATTGTTTCATAGTATGAACAACAAGGTTTCATTCATTCACAAGTACAACATAATGCCAAGTTTAGTCTGAAGAGGTAACAACAAGGCAAGGGGGAAAACATGCTATGTATGTTCCTTCAAACAGGAATGCTAAATTAATGATAACCATTGAATGCTTTGTTACTGATATACAGTACTACAGAGACTACTATTGTGAGACAATATTATATTGTCATTTATAGTGTCCTTGTCCAGTAGTTGATTCAGGAACTGGATTAACATATAAAATACCTTTCAGTTTCCACTTTCTAGTTCCAGGTTTCCTATGTCTGGCTCTCAAAAGCTTTCTGTTTTTCTAAGAGCATGCATTCTTCCCACCTCCCCTCCATCCTCTTTTTTTTAAAAAATCTCCTAGGGTTCCCTTTCTACTGAGGTACAATTTAAATTCTTAGACAAAGTAATAATATCAGTTCTGTCATCTGCTATTCCTTCTTTGAAATACTTTTCTTTGAAAACCTCTTGCCTAAAATTCAGACTTGTATTTTCTCAGAGGTGTGAATGCAATTTTTTCGATTAAATTAGCAATATATTTCAATACAAACTCTTCCTTCAACTTCTGAATTTTCATGTCTCCCAAATGTTGATTGTCTTTTCCATTTTAAGTTAGAAAATAAGTGGAAAGGCAAAATGAGCAGCATCGATAAGCACTGTTTGCTGCCAAGTGTTTTGTATTTGCATGTACCATCATTTATGCATTATGGCAATGGAGATCAAAATAATCTCAAAGTTTATGTATGTGTTTCACATTTGAAACTGATTTTCATAAATGCAGACATTCAGAATCTGTAAAAAAAAAGTCCCTGCATTAAAAGTCTAATTAAATGTGTTCATTATTTGTTCACATATAAAAAAAATGATGGATTGTGTATTGGTGGATACACATATATACAGACACGTAATGGGAACTTTCCTATATGGAGTATTAAAACTACTTCTATTCTTTTCTAGGAAAGAACAAGGTTTGAAAATTTAGGCCCACAGTTAACAGGGAAGCCGAATGAAGATGGAAAACTAGGTCCTGGTGTCATTGATCTTACAAGGCCTGAAGATGCAGAAGGTGAGTTGCAATTTGATAATGACTTATTGAGCACAGCATCACGGAATGGTATGGCTTCAATGCTGACAGTGTCATAGGTACTGCCTACCTTACATCCCAAGGTAACAATTGAAAGGTTTCTGTGTGTTTTTGTGAGATTGCAATAAGTCCATAGCAAAGGGTGGATATATGAAAAGGACTGTACAGCCCTTCAGTAATGCAACTATTTTTTCCCCAACAGCTGTCAATTAAGTGTTTACATTTTATGCTGTCAATAAAAATGTAAGGAACATTGAGAAAGTTATCTCTGCAAGGCAATATACACATATATATTTAATGAGTTTTTAAGGATTTAGCAGCTTTGAAGAAAGTTACAGCTCTACCCATCAGTGCACTCACAAACTACTCAAGATACAGCAAGTACAGTTTTATTGACAGGCAGCTGTCAAATGATAATGAAAAAATATTTCACATTTTCTATATGAAAATGTCTTTTTCATGTTATAAACTTTCAATGCATTTGCACTCATTTCAGAGAGAGTTCTATATATCAGGCAGATAGTGTCAAGCCGGGATAGAAATCAGTGTTTAAGACTGAGTTTAGTCTCTAGCAAGGTTACTATGCATGCTCTCAAAGTGGATGCCACTGATATCCTCTTTACCCTATGATACATTAGAAGAGGACATGTAAATAGGAACCCTATCAGTCATGGTAGTAAGATGAACGTGCTATTTAGATAGAATATTATGCAACATTTTGCCCTCACAATTTACTTCTATTTGAGAAGAATTTTGCTCTTTTTTCACCTGACAAGGCTTGGTTACACCATCATTTTTGAGAAAAGGTTTAAAATATCTCTAATTTTTTCCATTATAATCCAAACACCTGACAAGTTCAAAATTTGCTTTTTTTCTTGTATCAATAAATAAAACAAAAAACTTGTGACTGTTGAAAAATATGATTCTTTTAAAATGATTCTTGAAATACTGTGAAAGATTTTTTCTAATAAAAAGGAATTAATATTTTCTGTGTAGATAAATACTCCTAAAAGTGCATTTTCTGTTCTGTCAATCTGTGCAGGTAAGAACTCACAAATTGTTCCTTCATTTTGAAGTCTGACAACAAAAGCACATGTAGATATTGTCTTTTTACTATATAGATGATACATGATAGGCCTGTGATAAGACATCTTAGACCCCTAGTTGTCCTTGCTTGCCAGCTGACATACGTTACCTTTATCAGTCTCTAGGCAAACCAAAAGAGGTCAATTTAAAAGTGTTTTAGGCAAGGACTTGTATACAATGGAGAAACTGCAAGTTCAGTTTCAAGGTGTTCCTATATTGACTCATCTATATAGAGGAATAGTTAACTCTCAAATTTAATTCGTCAAAATATTCCTGCTTATTGGCATGATTATCATGATTAGCATATTGCATGGAACTGACACATGCACCAGGAACACATGGTAACATGTTTTTGGTTTCGTTTTTGTTTTTTTTTTTTTCTTTTAATTATGATGACATGGTCAAGTTTTCAGGTCTCCAGAACAGTAAGATTAAATGATGACTGAAACTTGTGAGCCATTTACTTCCAAATTATATTTGGAAGGCTAGCAATTAATGAAACATTTAAAACTTTCCAAGTATTTATATATATTTTTAGTAGTTCTTTATAAAACAAATAATTCCAAATTCATTTATAGGTAGCTATTATTTATAAGTTTATTTAGTTGTCCTTTATTGGATGTTGTATTGTCTTTAAACAGAAAAATAATGAAGAGAAATTAGGTAAAAAATAACTTAGACAGGTGTTTTGCAATTATTTTTTCTTAGAAGAGAGAGATACGTGGACTTTCAAAAGTACTTATTGACTAATCAGTTATTTATAAACTGCTTTGTAAAGGAATTTCCATCCTGCAGCAGCTTCTCATATTTCAGCATGTTGAAGGATATTTTCCTCAGTTGAGCTGAAAAGTTGCAACAGAATACTTACACAGTTACTGGTTCATATAACATCAAGTCCCTGAATACTTTCTTGGTTTAGCTCATTTCTTTCAATTCATCTTTTCTCTTTCTAGTGTCTTTAATTTAGGATCTTGATAGATCTCATGGTAATGACAGCCTTCCCTGTTACGGGATAGTGTAGAATGAAGCTTTGACATATGTAACCCAAGCTACAGTGATGTGTGCCAGTTTAAGGACAGTGTACGTGTCTTTCTAGAGCTAGTGGGCCAGTTTAAGGCCTGGTGCATTGCCACATGGGAAATCTGAGTTCATGAATGGATTCAGATTTCCAGATTTTGTTTAGCAGCCAGGAGAGATCTCTGGAATTAGGTGCTGGACAAATACTTCTGCTGATCTCCAAAAAAAACTTGACAGGAGTTCAAAACTGAACTGCTTATTTGTCCTTCTGGTTGTAGACAAGGTGAATTTAGATATTAATTGGATATAAAAAACCATTCACAGTATCACTCAAGTTTTGCCCCTTATCTTTGGCAAGCTAGCTAGGAGATGACACTTCTAGTGTGACATCATTTAAAGTGCAAGTCTGTTGAAAACATTACTGCTGAAATATCATCAGCTAAACTGTGGCTTCTGATGTACTTTACCATGGTGCAGACTCTGCTTATCTTCAAGAATATTAGTGCTTCCAATTGTCATGAGATTATTACAAATCTTTCAGGGTGTGCCATGTCATAAAGTGTTTTATGTGTGTTACTGTTATTTTGTGCTTCCATATGTGTCTGTTTCAGCACTGGATTGCTAAGAAACTTTATAACTTATTCAGAATAGAATCATTTAAGTTGTAAAAGGCCCTTAAAATCATTGAGTCCATTGAGTCCAACCTAACGCAATCAAGTCCACTGCTAATCTATGTGCCTAAGGGCCACATCTATATGTCTTTGGTATATCTCCAGGGATTGTGACTCCATACTTCACTGGACAGGCTGTTCCAATGCTTGACAACACTTTAAGTGAAGACTTTTTTTCCTAGTATCCATTTTAAACCTTCACTGGTGCAACCTCTAATCCTATCACTTGTTACCTGGGAGGAGAGATCAAGACCCACTTCACTATAACCTCCTTTCAAATAGCTGTAGTGAGCAATAAGGTCTCCTTTCATCCTCCATTTCTGCAGACTAAACAACCCTAGTTCACTCAGACGCTTCTCATATGACATGTTCTCCAGAATCTTCACCAGCTTGGTCGCTCTTCCTTGGCTTCCTCTAAGAAGAAAGCCTTGTTTGCATTTTACTGTGTTGCCAAGGTCATAATATCAAATAAATGTCAAAGTTTCTTTACAGCTTTAGCATTATTCTTCAAAGCCTTGATGTGTTTCACACTTTCTGTTATGTCACTGTTGCTTAATCTTTTTTCAATTCTTTTTTTAGATATTGCGTGAGTGCAGGTTTCTGTGAACATCTTCAGATAATATTTATGGGTTTCATTCTGTGCTTTAATGCAAATAACACAGTGATGTAGAAACTAAAGATTTCTAAATTTACATATTGGTGGTCAACGTTCTTAATCAGAAATAAATCCAGATCTCTCAGGTCCAAGTGCAGTTGTGACAGACTCAGTGTGTGGCTGATAGATCTGTCAGATGCTTTTTCTCCCATCACCAGAATTTTAGAACTTCAGAATTATGAAATGCAATATATTTAGAGAAGATTGATTGTCTATTTATAGAGGATTTTTTTTGAGGGGTGGGGTGGGGGAGTGCTATAACAGATTTACTCCTGAGTCAAGGACTCCAAATTTAGCGCCACTGCTGGCCATAAACTGAGTGGCATTGCAGTTTGAGATGCATCCCAATCTTCCAACTAATTTAGACAAAGGGGGCTATGGAAATGCAGTTCCACTCCCTACCTACCTGCACACCTGTGTTTCCATAGGAAGCTAGTGTGCGGAGGCCTGGTACATATCTGTCTCATCCCAATAAGCAGCCAAGATAGACCAAATCTGGGAAGTACTCCTGGTTCCCATACCTTTGACATAGCCTTTAAGGTTCAAGTAATTTGTTATAAGAAAGATCAGCAGACTTCTGTGTTTTATGGAATGCCTTTGTAATAGTATCTAGCAATTATTTCTGTCTACTCCTCATATCTTTCCTATAACATATGGCAGTGATCTGAGTTTGACAGGATCAGAGTAATGTTTTCCTTTAATTTTAGGAGTGCTTGCAGTACTGGGTCATTGATCAGAGGCTGAAGCTACATGTATTTTTTTTTTAATTATGAATTACAAGATAAGTCTTGAAATTCTTTAAATTTAACTTTATGCAATTAAAAGACAAATATGGAAGAATACTGCAAAATGACTTTTAAGACTGGGGTTCTTGTTCCTGACCAATATGTGAAACCTTTTTTAAGATTAATGGTAACTTGGTGTACTTTCAGGGATGACCCATTCAATGCCTGTGTTAGTCACAATGACCTAACTGTCATCTGAATGGAGACCTGAAAACCATCAACAAGACTTTTATATTAAATATGACAGAAGCTGACATCTCTATTACTTCCTTAGCTACCAGCAGTACTGAGCTAACTATGTTAAAAATCATGCTCAGACTGTATTTAAAAACATTGCCACCGGGTGTGATACCATTGATGAATAATCTACAGCTATTAGACTTATATCATTACCTGGAAATCTCATTTGTCATGTTAAAATATATGATACATTTGGAGCTAGCAAAATTCAAAAACTTGATTTGAGAGCCTCATAAATGTTTGGTGTCTGTTATGCAAAATTATGAACAGCCAATTATAGAACTAAACAAAGATTTTTTTTTTTCTCCCAACATCATTTTAAAGGAAACATCATTCTTTCTGTAGGTGGCTTCATGATTTTGAATATTTGAGACTGTCAGTACTGAAATACAGCTAATTGGCACAGACACACCAAGACAGCTTTGAATCTAGCTATAGTTAAAATATCTTTTTGAGCATGACTGACATATATCAGCTGACCAGAATGTGTATAAAATAAGAGACATAGGTGAGCCCTGATTAAATTCCAAGTGGAGGACCTTAAAGTATTTATTTCTTATTTATCTGAGAATATTGAATGATCTAAATATATTTTTCATTCAAGTTCTAAAAAGATAATCCTTTCACAGATATTCACTTTTGGTGATAGTACTGCTTCTTTTGAATTGCATAATATGCTCCATGTTTATGGATCTCATGCTTGCATAATGTGCTCTTATGGATCCTTCTGTTTCTGTGGTTTTGGTCAAATGCTTTGGAAATTTGCAGGAAGTATGTTAAGATTTTCTTTTGTAGTAGATGGAAATCTGCAGAATAGACCTAACTTTCCTGTTGACAATTACTGCTTTTACCTTAACTTAGGTTGCAGTGTTGTTTCCTTCCGCAGTCATAGTCAGAGTTTCAAATTCCATCAAGACCTGATCTTCATTCCTGCCAAAGCATTGCATCTGCTAAAATATAGTTTTCTTGATTGGATCCTGGGCTCAGGACAAAAACATCTGAATGATATTGTTTTGTAACTGCCTCACTGTGTTATTTTGTAAAAGAGAAATAACCTTTTTTTTTTTTTGGTCCTATTTTCCCAAGTGGACAATCAGATACATTGTGAAGCAAAATTAATTTTTATAAAGAAAATGGAAATAAATTAAAATGTCATATTAGTACTTAACATTTAATTCCATGTTCATTCAGGTTAATATATATTTGAATCAGGGGCATGTGAGCTAAATATTTGGCCTAACAGTTTGCCACTGGGACAACACAGACAAAGACCTTTTCTTCTGAGTCCTGTTTCTATGTTTTCATTTGTTCTGTTTCTCATCTGGTAGTTTTCTTGATTCTTTGAACTTTGTGCTTAGCATTTGCTACTTCTTCCTTTGATACTCACCTACCAGCCCATGTTAAGCATGGACCACAGTTCTGAGGTACATGCCTATTGGTTTTGATAAAAACAATTTTAAACACTGTAATGGGATTGCAAGCTGCATAGCCTTTGGGAATAGGTTGCTTCCAGCAGTAAGCTCTACCTTGATCTTATTAATTTCAGTTCAGAGATTCACAGTTTTTAGACGGAACCTGACTTTGGACCTGCAACCAAGCTTGGAGGAGCACAAGCTCACCTTTGCTTTTAAAATAACATATTTCTACTCATCAGTAAGCTTCAGTTCTGTGACATTTCAGATGATGGATGTGGTGACGAACATACAAAGTCAATGAATTGCACAACATTTGCAGCAGTAAACAGCAGACTGTCTTTTTATGTCCATATAATTAGTACTTGCCAATTATATTTGTCTTGGAATAGCCATATTGAAAGGCATATTGTAATACAATGAGAGATTCTACCTGCCAAAAACCAAATGAAATCGAACAGCAGAGAAGTAAAGAAATGATGTTAGGCATCATCATGGATTTAACCAACTGCCAGAACATGGTGAACAATGACTAGTTGTAATGGCAGTAGAAGCAGTGAATGTGAAATCGTGTGAAGAGGAATGCAAGACAGTGAGTCTTTGCAATGTAGAAGGTGGTTTTTTGGCTGCATTGGGAGAAACATCAAAAAAAGTAGCTACAAAGGGAGAACAAGGCTGATACCTAAGGGTGAGGAGAAACTGCCACCTTGTCCAGGTCCAAATTTCTCTCCATCAAATCTTCTTTTTATCTCTCTCTAGTGGTAGAGTGGACATCATAAGTGCCTGGGTTTTACAAATCTATTAAGTAGAAATCAGATCAATGCTTTCTTAAGGAAGTGTCTCTACCATATACTCAAAGCCTCAATATCCTCATACATGCCCAAAACTAAAGGATTGCATATCCAAAAGAGTGACACGGTTCTTTTTAAACTCGAAATAAAGGTTGACTCTGCGTAACTGAAGAGGTAGGTGAAAGGGAACCGCAGGCAGATCAGTCTTACCAGGCTGCCAACACAGCCCAGACCTGGGAGGTAACCTGTTTAACACTGTCCTATGCAGAGGTGTAAACAGCAGGTAGTACATGCATGACAAAGCATCACCTTCTTTAGACAGTGCTTCATAAATACTGGAGGAAATTATTCCTCTCCACGATGGTATTTGTCGCACATAAACATTTGTAATAGTTGCTATGGCAGTTGAGAGGGGAAAGATTACAATCAGAAAACAGTGAAAGCTGTCTGAAAACAAAGAAGTGTTTCCAGAGAGAACGCAGTAAGCTTAAGTACTGGATTTTTTAGTCCTGTGAATTTTTATTATCGGCCTTTAATTTTTAAAATAAATATATCTTTATTTTTTAAAGATAAAATAACTTACATTGGTTAATTAGACCAGATGCTAAAAGGTGATCTTCGTTAATTATGGTGGACATTTTTAACAGTTGTGAATGTTTGATTGTGCCTGATACTTGAGCGATATGCTTAAACTTTTCAGAATAACTCATAACAGATCAGGAATCTGGGATAAAGTACTCAGGCACAGTATTTCATTTGTGTTGGATGAGATTCAGTGCCTCAGCCCTAGAGTAACTCAATGCCTGCAAATAGGATAGGAATAAGATGTTCTGTCTTTAAGAGTCATCCCATCACTTTTCTGATGGCAACCACTTCCTGAATCTCATTGTTGCCAGCAACCCCATAACATTTTACGGGGGGAACTCCCACTTTGAGTACTGAAAAATCTGAGCTGGGGGCGTGTGGACTGATCTTCCATGGCATTGAAACTGATTCCTCTCAACACACTAATATTTAACATACAGTATGCTTCTTACTTTCAGAATAAGAAATCTGGATGTCCTCCACAACTGTTACCTTTTAATTTTCAATTGTCTTAGGCACTTTTTTCCTGCTGTGGTAATTGATTCTTATAGAAAACTGCCTTTATTTTTAAAAACTCTAGTTAGAATTTCTGATGTTGTACAATCAAGCACTGTTACAATGCCCTATGTTTTTCACAGAGGTGCTTACTAGCACAGTTATGGTTAAGGGGTTGTTACTCTTTCCATTATAAACTAAAACATTATTTTCAGGGATTTAAACAAGGCTGTAAAAAATACCTGTGGGATGCAGTTTTACACCAAAAATCTTTGCCCATGAGAAAATTATTGTCACAAATGCTGAAAGCATCAGTCAGTTTGCTTAGCTATTTTTAAATAGAGTGAGTGAAAAATTAAACATAGCAGTTCAGTGCTTTAAAACATTTTTTCATGCACATGTACAGCCACCGTAGGTGTAAAATGCTCTATGGTCCTCATTCTTAGCTTTGCATATGTCTTTGTATTGCTCTAATATTGCAAAACAAGCTGCCTAAAATAGCTTAACATTTCCAGGCACAACTGAATTTTCAGCTGACGGAGAAAACCACCATTATATCACACAGCGTGTAGGAGGGAGGAATCTTGCCCTTCTTCCTTACCTCCTTGAACACAGGGAGTGGAGCAGAAATATGAATACATTAAGGAAGGAACACCATAAATTCTGGCTAAGCATGAGCAATTGATACAGATTCAGACAAGTTCTCTTCTTTGTACAACTGCTTGTTTTTCTAAATCTATACTGCACACCATTTTCTCCTTCAGGATCCTCAGTTTCTTGGTAATAGGAAAGTGTTTTAAAAGCATGTTCCTTTCTTATACATAGATACGCCAAATACTTAAGAAAGTGTTTAATGCAAAAGTTAATAGCAAGGAGACAGTACTTTCTTAATTTTTACTTGGATTTAATTTTAGTGAATCAGAATGTGCAGAGTGGGCATTACAGTATCTTCACAGCTTCCACACATTTTAAATGACTATGTTTTCAATTTGGCAGAGTAGTTTCACAGGAAAAGCAGTATTCCAAAAAAAGAGTAGTTTGTGATTTTTCACATAAGCCCGTATTTCATGGCAAATTTCCCATTTTTTATCCAGACCAGGTAAATGTGTCAACATATTTGGACAAGCCATTGCCTTGCTTGCAAAAACATCTTCCTGGCTTCACTTACAATTCCCAAATGCACAGGTGCAGTGTATTTGAAAACTTAGCCTTAAGAGTTTTTCCTAACATTTATTATTACTTGTTAACTTACAGGTCCTGTTATTATGCTGCTTTTGCTCATCTCCATGATTTATTATTTACTAATTATATTATTAATTATTATAGTATCAGCACCTAGTGTGAAATGCAAGAGGAAATGGTATATGCATATTCCAGACCTATGTCCTTGCAGTCTAATTACTGCTGTGATGTGACAAGTGAGAACAGCAAACACTGGATGAAGGGAATTAGTTATGTTGATACAAAGAATGATGTTGCATATGCTAGAAGGTGACAAATGCGTTTGGAGAGTGAGTGCAGGAAATGGTCCATTGAAGCAGAGGTTCCAACACACATTAAAACCATTTGCAAAGTATTCTGCATTTCATGAATATCACATAATTTGAGGGAGATGGTTTTGCAAACCTCTCACATTGTGAAAAGTAGTTCCCTTTTAGAAACCACCTTGTACTCAAAAGCTTAAGCTTTTACAATTCATTGTTTTGCTACATAGGAACAAGCAAAGTTGTTCATCAATAGTGTTCAGCCACACCTTTAACAGTGCATCCATCAACTATGAAATCAAGCTGCCTTATTCCTCTGTGGTGAATTCCTGTCTGTCATTTCTCCATCTTAAAACAAAACAAAGCATTGACTGAAATATGAATGGATTATGTCTTATGGCCCTTGTTCAAGCAGGTTTTTTTGGTTTGTTTTTTTGTGGGATTTTTTTGTTGTTTTTTTTTTTTTTAATCTGTTAGAGATGGCTGAAGACTGAAGAATTAATACCTGTGTTTTAAATCAGTATCATGTTTTCTGGATGTTCTAGATGAGATTTGAAATTATTTAAGTAAAACTCCACTAGCAGGAAGACTGCTGGTTTTGTGGAAACATTTTTATGTTAAATAGATTAATTAATTGCTTTTCATATTGTTTTGACTTTGAATATGATTAATATGGTAAAAATAATTGCTTAGCTGTTAGGACAACAGTTTTTCTGGAAAAAAAAGCCAACAAACAAAACCGAACAAAATCACAGTCAATTTGTAGTATTTATAATCTTGGCAGATATCTAACAATAATAGTAATATTTCTCTTGGGCTAGTCTTTTGAATCCATAGTTTCTCTTTCTATGTGTCTCTACCTTACACATTTGAGTATGAAATTAAATATCAAAGGAAAACAACAATAATATTCAAGGGAATTTGTTTGTATTTAAACCTGATGACTGGGAATCCCTTGTCTCTGGGATCAAAATCTTTCAACTTAAGTATGTTTCACATTTTTCTATCAATAATATCAATGTCAGAATGGAGTTGTTAGCATTTAATTATCTGTGAAGTATCCTGAAGTTTGAAAGTCGCTCATGATAGAAAAATCTTATCACTGTTACATACCTCTCCAAATTTATAGTAGAGACTGGTTTTTGATCACAGTTTCTATCTAGATGTTTAATGGATCTTCACAGAAAAACTTATTTTATGTAGCAACAGGGAGAGTATGTAGGCCACTGAGGACTAAAGTCAAGCCTTAAGTGCTAATTTATTGAGTTAATATTCCATGAAGTTTAAAAGATTATTATATTGTTTTAGCTGTATTGCATGCCAAATTTCCAGGAAGATTAATTTTGCCATAAAATGTGGTCAAGAAATCTAAACTGTTTGTGTAATACATCAAGAAAGCAGTTGCATTTAACAGTTTTAATTCATGTAAATAATGTAGATTTTAGTGATGGCTGGCTGTGAAGCTTGGATGTACTAATAGCTTATTTAGAAATATTGTTTCAGCATTTGATTCAACTAACAATTCATCTTTAAACACCAGTGAGTGAACAGCTCTACCACTGATAGATCTGAGAATATTTAATTTGCCACAAAATTTGATTTTACACAAAGAAGATATTTCACTACTAATTTTTGCTATAGACTTTGAAATGGGGAAAGACATATTTGCAGGTTGTGATGACACCTATGAAAACTGATGCTGTGTTTTAATAGAGATGAAGAATTTTGCTTGCATATGTAAAACAAATGCACGAAAAAGTAAACTATCTGCCACCAAAACTGAAAACAAGACACTTTGGAAAATGTATGCTGATATATAACTGGCTAGAATTTCCTTCATTTTGGAAAGCCACGAGCCACATGCATCAGCTCACCACAAAGTCATTAGGTCTTTTTAAACTCAGATGAAAAACATTAACAAATACCACAAAAGGCTTTAGTATGGCCCCTTTGTTCATTCACATATGGCAGTTTATAACTCTTGCACCACGTGGGTCGTCTGTTTGTTTAAGCTGCCTCCATCAGGCCAACTCTGAAAGAACAAAAGACATCTTGAGCGATCCTAAGCAGGAAATGGGCTAATCTAAACATGGCTTGTGACACTATAAGTAGAATAGAAAGGGGAGGGATTGATTAGTCATTAATGTCCAATTGACTCCATATGGATGTTGCAATAATAAAGCCTTTTTCAGTGCAGTAGCGGAGTTATTGAATTAGAGGTTTATGTTTCCTCAGAGCTGACCTTAGGGAATTCCCTTTTGGTTCTTCTTGTTGATGTTTGAAAGAGAATGGAGTCTCTTAACAGGAAAAATAGAAGCCTTATAACCAAGTGTTACATGGCTGTAGCTAACCCATGATACAGTATATTCCTGCTCCTTAGTATTTACTTAAGATGTTTCAGAACCCTTGCAGGTGAAACATTTTAGAACCCATTTAAATGTTCCAGTATTTTATGAATCACTCATGTCTTTCTCAGTTTTTTTCCCATTTTCATTCACTGACATGCAACCTATAAGAAATGTTCATCCCTCAAATTCCAGCTCAATAATATTGGTTTAGCATTTAGAATGAAAGCAACATGACAGACACTTCCCTGCAGAACATTTGTGCCATTGTGCAACTACGAGTGTTCCCGCCCCAGAGGTATTCATGTTTTCAAGTGGGTGTTAGTTTTGCCTAATGATGACAAGAAATGCCAGTAATGAAAATTGTTCCTGAGATAGATACCCATTCACTTTGCCTATCTAGGTATATGTCTATAAAGATAGTATGCAGTATATTCTCTAGAGTAACCAAAGATTCGTTATCTGGGGAAGTCAAAGGAAATGTATCACTTCAAATATAAATCAATGGCCACAGTGTGAACAGTAATTAAGGAAAAGCAGAGTGATTGATAAAAATCTCTTTCTATTTCCTGACACTTCATTTCTCCTTCTTTCTTCATCTTTTTCTCACCCTTTTTTTGCACCTTTCTATGAGATTTGTTGTTGTGTGCATTCTGGTAATATGTAAAGGCCAAGTCTGAGGTTTTGTTGTGGTAGATGATGTATAAAATACAAGGTAAAATCTCATCTGATTAAAGACAATAGGGTTAACCTTAATATGGTCAGTATCTCAGGGAACACACTAAGAGGTACTACCTGTCCTAATATTCTTGTCATTATAAAAGGCCAGAAACACACATAATGCAGGAATAAATAAATAAACAATGTAACAATTGTTACTGAAAGATTCTTAACATTTAATTTGCGTGAAAATATTTATCTTTCCTTTTGATGATCTGCTTATTTTCCCATTCTAAAGCACTGGAGTTGTTCTTCCCCTGCACTGTCAATAGAGAACAGTCAGTCTCTCAGGAACAAAAATATTGTTTGAAATTACTTTAATGAAGCTGTAACATTTTTAGAATCATTCTGTGGTGTTCTTTGACCCAGTATTGTCCCTAGACTCTAGTCTGGAATCCAGTTTCCACAGAGCAGTTGCCTGCCATATATCCACAAAATGATGATTCTCCTCTAATCGGCTTTTGATTTTATAACATCAAAGTCGTGACAGGTTGGGCAAATGCAAAGCATCTAGTAAATAAGGCAGTCCACACCCTCAGAAGCTAAAGGTGTCACTTTGAGGACAGACCCAGTCTTTACACTGAAGTATAGGCTTCTTTGCCAGCTAAGCCATTAGACCAGCCAAACTGTATTACATTTGCATTATTTTTTAATTCTGACCAAGCCTTTAATTCTGCAAATCAAAACCTCTTCCTGCAATTGCAGTATGAACTGTAACTAGCAGATAGAGCATTAGTTGCCATAGAGAGACAATTACCAACTTCCTCCTCTCTTCTCACCCTTCACTAGTGGTACATTTTTATTTTATCTGTTATTTGGGGTTTGTTATTTATTAGACGTGCCTGAAAATATTTTCAGAAAGAAGTGAAATGCCCATGTCTTTGCAGTTGAATATAATTTTTCTTTTAAAATTTCAAGTGTGCCTTTCAGCCTCTGTCAGTACTGTAATTACCACAATAAGCAAAAAAATCCATACTGTATAAAACCTATTGAAATTGTTTATATAGGGCACAATACTGCCTAAATATCTGATTGACAGGATGAAGTACCTAAGAACAACTAGTTTGAACACTCGTTCTTTTCTACATGTTTCTACTTGCAAGAGCTCACTGAGCATATGCGCTCTTTATATCATTAGCACCTCCTTTCTAAGCTAAAAAGATACTGAGACTTTCTGGCTCTCCACATAGAAGCACATGCTAACAGAAGTAAGTTTCTTGTAGTGCTTTAAATGCTGAATATAATTCTGTATTTCTGAGACACTGAGTACATGGAGATTATTTTACTTTAGCTTTGCAGAAATTCATTTAGCAGATGCTTTTGTGATGGCCTATGGGTCAACTTGCAAATATTCCCCCAGAGATCAAGCACAAAGAACATCAACTCTTTGGCTGCTTTTTCAAATCTGTCAAGTATGGACTTGCTTAAAGCAGATGCAGCCAGAGCTTTTTGGCCTTCTTGGGATGGTTGTAATTTATTACTCTAAATAAGGATTATTTTCTAACCTAACCTTTCTCTGAAAACAGATAATTTATGGCGGGGTTTTTTCCTTCTTTTTTTCCCCCCCATTCCATCTAAATTCTATCCAGATTAAAAAAAACATCATATAATCTTGGTACTAGTGAAAGTACTCTTTGCCTGCATTAGGACTGAAAGGTCAGGCCAAAATTGTGTTAGAAAGGGCTAAAGACAAACTCCTTATCTGCAGTGAATAAGTACCTTTAGGAAAACAAAAAATGGAAAATCAGGATATGGATTCAAATAAGTCTTCTGTCCTTTGCTGTGAGCAGAGTAGCTGAATAACAAATGATAACTTTTGCATCAGTAGTATTTTTTTTTTACATTTGTCACCAATTTCCTGATTACCCACATACTAGTTACAAATTTCATAGTTTTAGAAGATGGAAGAAGCATTACATGACATATTTGACTTTTCTCAAATTATATAGCTGTTCATCTCAATAAATGTTGCAGTATTGACTTACTTTGTAACTTATTATATTTTCACAATACATATATCCTCTCTCAAAAGATATCTTTGTTACACATGTTTCAAGCCTTCTGACAACAATGGACAGAGCCTCATTAACTCAGTCCTATATGAAGATCACTCAGCAAAACTACTGCTCCTTTTTGTAATAAAAACTGACTACAGCTGCAGCCTCCTGTAAATGTTGAACACTTGTAGCATGGTACTTAAAATAATATTCAAATAGTTTTGCATCTCACATTTGCCACAAACCTGTCGTCTTTTATGTGTGTGCATGTTAGTATACAAATTGCCAAATTGGTGTCAGTTGTGTAAGTAATGGCATTGAAGGCATCATAAATTACCATGGTGATCCTCAGGAGAAGACACTGCTGTATACGAATGAGTGTTTTGCTCTCAGGGTAATGTATGTCTTCATCTGGCCCAGTAGTCAGCATATTGCCCTGTGTTGATGGATATAGTCAGCTTGAAACTACACTACATTTCACTGCACAATAAACATGGCTGTCAACACCATATAAAGCAAAATCAATTTATCCTGTATGGTCAGCGCGTTTTAAATGAAATTAATGTACTGTGGACCTGGTGGCAAAAAGGTAGTGTATTAGTTATGCATCCTCTATTTTAGGACTTTTTTTCATTTAAATTCAATTCCTGCAGAGAATTTTTTAAATAGTACACCTAACCTGTAGTGTTTTCTTACTAAATTAGGAAACTTGGTTTTTGCACAACTAAAAGCTTGTGAGTCAGTCACTGAAGTCAGTAAATCTGCAGTGTTTTACTTTGTGTAAAGAACCAGGCTTACATTATTTGGCAAATAAATCAGTGTTAGGAGCTGTAGTAGTTTACAAAAACAAAAAGGAAGGCCTATTGCTGTGTGAATTTGTTGTAAAGTACTTTGCTTTTTCAAGCTATTATATGAACAGTTTGATGAAGCCTAAGACCATGCCCCTCCCTTACTATTAAGACTTTTTGCCTTTCTTTTATAGCTAAGGTATAACTGTCAAAACATATGTTATAATCACAATTGCAAAAGTTTTTCTGATTAAAGCATGCCTTACCTAGGCTCAGTTATCTCTTTCTCCTGTATAAACTAGTTCTATGCCTCATACTCAGCTTTGTGAACTCTAAAGCCCCATGAAGCTTTGTTGTTTATGGTCAAGGAGCAGGGCTGGATGTATTCAAAGAAACGCTTAAGGTTAGCATGTACAAGTTGAATTGATAGCGGGTAATGACAGGACGCTGGGGTACATTAAAGCACAGCAGGCATGGAGAAGCTGAAGTACTTGTCTCCCATTACAGAAGCTCCAGGATGCTGTGTGTGTACCTGTTGAAGGCAGACATTTTTATTGCATGTGATTGAGTGCTCTAAGACATGTCTAAAATTCAACTAAAGCAGATGTGACTTTAAAATGTTCATCTCCAAATATAATCAGATCCATACAACTAGCGGCATGTACCTGGTGTACTGTATAATTTCTTTTATGAAATGTTTGGCAAGTGTTTCACTGCTCAAGCAGCAAAGTAATTGTAAATTACTTGTGAGAACAGGTCTGCATCAATTTGGGTTCTCAGCTGTAACTTTTATGAGAGTTAAAGCCCCAAATGGAATTTTTTTCAAACCTCTATACCTTAACTGGAAAAACACTGGTGCCATTTGTTTCAGATATTGATGGGGACGCTGATGAATTACACTGAAATCACTGGTTATCCTTTCTCTCTCTCATAGATCTGGCAGCAATAAAAAAAAAGAGAGAGGGGAAAAGACAATGAGGCTAAAATAAACACAGCACTGAAAGCGCTTGCGTAAATCCACATAATAATGTTTTGCATCCATCTTGTTTCTTCCTGCCCTGACATTACAGGAAGTAAAGCAATGAATGGCTCTGCAGCTAAACTACAGCAGTATTATTGTTGGCCAACAGGAGGTGCCACTGTGGCTGAAGCTCGAGTCTACCGGGATTCGCGGGGCCGAGCCAGCAGCGAACCGCACATCAAGCGACCAATGAATGCTTTCATGGTTTGGGCAAAGGATGAGCGTCGAAAAATTCTCCAAGCCTTCCCTGACATGCATAACTCCAACATTAGCAAAATCCTAGGTAAGTGCAAGACAATCAACAAATCATGCCTGTGACTGAACGAAAACTGTGGGAAACTTGGGAGGCTCTGCTCTAGTAGTGGCAATTGTCAGAGGTTAGATATTTTTGATCTGTGGAAAGATGAGGTTATTTATATCGGTTACTCAGGTTCGTTGCTTCCTTCTTGAGTATGCAACTTCTCTAATTGAGGGCATATTTTGTTTGGGAGATATTCACTGAAATTCAAATTGCTGAAACTTGTACAAATGGGTTTGTAGTTTCATTCCTCTCCTTTTCCATTTCTACCTCTTCTCTCATGCTTTTTATTTTCAATAACAGAGACACAACTTGCTATAAAGATTTAGCAGCATTGAAAAAGAATGTTTTGTTAAATCTGTTGCGTGTATCTTGATAAAAGATCTAATTGCAAGATCCCATTGAAAGATCCCATCATTTGAACTACAAATCTCCTGAATGCAAAATGGTACTTGCTAGAGTAAATACTAGGAAAAAATTAATAAAGTACAAAATCAAAATCAAAGGTTTATGTCAGATGATGCAGTATCAAAGAAAGGAACCTGGCACAGTTCAAAAGACATGTACCTGCATACCTTCCTGCATCCAAAATGATGTTTGATTCAAAATGTTACAGTGTTCAAAACACTAAGGAAGCCCTAGTATCATACAATTGAAATATTTCTTAGTTAAAAGACACCATAGTTAATATTTAATTTATATAGATTGGGATGATCAAGGAATATACCATGGACCATACCACTGTGCAAATAAGTTGGCTTATTTTTGAGAAATTTTGATTTACTTTTTAAGACTCCTCCAGAGAATAAGAAACATACGTGAGAATGAGTGGTGAAGTGTTAAAACCTATATTTGCTTTCTAAGTCTTTAAAGTGAAGATTCCAAATGTAACTCGTAATAAATAAAAGTGAAAATCAAGTTTCCTCTGTAATCATTTTATTGTAAACTTCAAGTTCAGATGGATTCTTACCAAATTTTGTTACATGTTAGTTCAATCAGAGGCAAGAATACATAGAAATAAATGTTACTTTGTCCTAAAACTTCCAAAATCTTACTTAGTAGTTCTCCTATTTTTGTCTACCATTTAAGTAAGTTATATGAATAGCCTTTCAGTGTTGTATAAAACCTGCACTGTTTCAGTGTTGGCAGCTGTAGGGAAACTATATTATTTGTGTGCATTCTGTGAAAAAAATATTAGGAGCATAGTAACTGTATTCATTAAAATGTAAACTTCCAGCATAAATATTTCAGAAGTGCCAGCAACTGAGTGTTTGTTAACCATGGAATTAACCTGTCAGTATCCACTCTGCCACAAATAGGTCTATGTCCATATAATATCTATGCAACTTTTCTAGGACAATGAGAAAAGAGACTGAAATATTAGAACTGACACAGAGTATTACTGGCTACGGGTAATATTTATACAACTTTTCCATTTGTTGATGTATGAAAAATTTTGGTAAAAGAATAGCTTCCACCCACGTTTACCACAGCTGTAATCGTTTTATTCATCTAAGAGACACCAAAAAGCTATTTTCTGCATTTCTTCGCCTCTGGAGAAAAAAAAATTTAAAAAATCCCTTCTCTATTGAAGTGTTTAGATAGCTCTTTATAAACAATACAAGAGATCTGAATATTTTTTCCTCTTCCTGTGTACACTGCTTTAATTTTTTTAACATTTTTATTGGTGCAGCTTTCAGTGTGAGTTTACAGTACCTGAAGTGGTGTATATAATTACAATGTGCTCTCTGTTTGCCTTTTAATTTTTTTATTTTTTTAATATAACTTTGTTATATAAATAACAAACTTTTCAGTGCAATTCTGTGCCTTTCTAACATCTGGCTGAAGATAATATGCATAATGGAATTTAAAGTATGATAAGGTCTCAATATTACACCAAGCTTCTATCAGACGATTAGTGAATTTAAGACACCCAGACAGCAAGGGATTTTTTTGTACTTTTGTTGAATCTATAAGGTTTAGATTTTTTTTCCTGCTACGTAGCAAGGTATTAATATCCATTAGTAGAAGCGTATAAACCAAATCCTCATAAAACCATCAAAGCAGCATGTATCCCTAGGCAATGTGTTAAGCTTTCAGAAGTAAAAGTGTGGTTGTAGACCTTACTTAACCATAATAGTCTTCATGGCGTTACAAAGGTATAGAATTATTCACAGACAAATGCTCATACTGTAAAAAAAAATAGTCTGTTTTGCAACATGAAGCTGAGATTTCAACAAGTAACCATTGATTTTAAGTGCAACAATTTAATAGAGATTTACAGATGTTTGGTCTGCAGCAGTATCTGAAAGTCCAGATTCTTTTAAGGTGTCTCAGGTTGTACATCTCAATAAATGTGCTGGCCCATGTAAATTCAAATCAGTTCATTTAATTAACTAATTCAATTTTTTTTTATTATGGTGAGAAGAAATGTTGAAATGAATATGTGTAAAGCTAAACTTGTCTTATTGAGCACTTACTGGTGTTTTGTGTTGATAGGATCTCGCTGGAAGTCCATGTCAAATCAAGAGAAACAGCCTTATTATGAAGAGCAGGCACGGCTAAGTAAAATCCACCTAGAAAAGTATCCTAATTACAAATACAAACCTCGACCAAAACGTACCTGCATTGTTGATGGAAAGAAGTTACGTATTGGTGAATATAAACAACTGATGAGGTCTCGAAGACAGGAGATGAGGCAGTTTTTTACTGTAGGGTAAGTACTATTGTTGCAGATGTTTTCAGACAGAGCATACTGTTTGAGAACAAATAGACTTAACTGTTTGAGTCACTGATTAATGTCATTTATAAGGATACGAACCTGTAAAATCTTAAGATATATAATAGAATATGGACTTATCTGCTTGCCCCTGAATGCTGATTATGCGACTAATTGTGTAATTCTTTAAAGTCAAAACAAGTTGTTTCTCATTAGCATGAAAGTTTGAATCATGTCTTTTGTGAGTTATTGGTAAATTAACCCATTCTGAGTTAGTAATAACTTCAGGAGCATTTCCTAAATTAAGACAACAACAAAGAGAAAAACACAAACATTGTTCCTGTGCAGACATATGGGGTCAGAAGAGGAGGAAAAGGAACAGGAGTAATAGCAGTTAAATTAGGAACACACATCAATGAATCATATCATGACATAAGGCTATTAGGAATTTTGTTATGCATACAATTGTGGAAAAAATTTTTTAAACCCCAAAGGTTTTAGCACGTGTTTCAAGTAGTGCATAGGTAGACTAAGTAGATTTATAGCCCAGAATGCATGGCTCCAAGAGATCCTGGCACAATTTTAAGAACACTGGATGTTTCTAAACATTTCCTCTGGTCTTCAGCAGAGAAGAAAGATCTACAGACTAGAGATAACAAAAGTCCAGT
This sequence comes from Urocolius indicus, assembly GCA_013401255.1. NCBI lineage: Eukaryota > Metazoa > Chordata > Aves > Coliiformes > Coliidae > Urocolius > Urocolius indicus. The sequence goes on along the minus strand of WBNH01005174.1, from coordinate 312,593 downwards.
CAAACAACTGCACCATAACTGATTTCTCTCTCCTGTTTTTTTTTGGGGTTTTTTTTTATGTATTAATCTGTGATGCTCAGTGCTCTAACACAATGTTTCTGGTGGTTTACAAAGAGTCTAAAAGCTATTTCCAGTGCCAGCCTTTCCAAATTCACAATGTTCTGCTTATTTCTCTAATCACAATAGTTTCCTTTTGTTGAGTACTTCCCTACCAGATAATTGACCTTGACGTCGATTATGTGCCCTCATTTTTGGCTTGGGATGCAGAACTCCTGTTGCAGTCAATTATTTTGTGCTACAGCCTGCAACAATGTGAGCTCTTTCTTCAGTTAGTAAATAGAAGTGGTTTTGATATCTTGAAATAGCATTCCAGCCTAAAATTCTGACAATGTTTTTTGTTCTTTAAGGGAACTTGTTTACTAATAGGCTTCCATCAAAATTGTAAACAGAACTCTAAACAGAAATCTGAATTTATACATCATATCACAAATTATATTCAGATTTAGAGAATGAAACTCTAGATTATGTCTTCCAAAGCAGATTGACAGACCAAATCACATCTAGACAAGAAATGCAAAAGAAATGCCAAAACAACATTCCAAACAATTCGAGAATTGTTAGCTAATTCAAAACAGTATTAAGCAGTAGCATTTTACACATTGGAAGCATTGACTAAATATGGAGGTGAATATGGAGACTGAATTTAAGAAACCCCTAACAGTGACTGTTTGAAGTTTGGATATTGTGATTTTTTAAAAAAAAAGAAAAAAACCCCAAACCTATTCAAAATTATGCTGATGCTGCAAACTAAATGTAATCTTTCTCATATATCTAACAGTATGATCAGAAAGACCATGAGAATGTCATCATTTTCTTGAAAGGATTAGTTCTAAACCATATTTCTGCTAAGTCCACTTTACTCTGAGCTATCAATGTTGAAAAAGTTTTATAGTAAACTACCTTTCTACATATAAAGGTGCAGCATACCTTACTGGAAACAATGGCAGGTGATGAAAAAGGGATATGAAGTCTAATGAACGGATGTGTTCAACAAAGGTTAAATGAGATCCTTGTTGCAGTTCAATATGAATATAAATTTTGATACGGAGGAAACATAGGCTGTGCTTTTAAAAAAATATTTCATGCTTGTCTGTAACTTCTCACCGTTGACCCAAATTCCCTTTTCCCTAAAGAAAAACTTCAAATTCTTGGAAGAGACAAGCAAAAAAAGTGAAAAAAACCCAGACCAGGACAGGTTTTTTTTGAACGAAAATGTCAAACATGGCATCATTTATCTCAGCAGAATAGTTTACTGAGTAATAAAAAGCAACATTTAATCCAAATAAGATTATAATTAAATGAAAAATAGTAATTGAAACCATTGACTTCTTCAACTTACGCTTCCTTGTGTTTAATGTAATTATCACATAAAGCTTCAGATGGAATAGTTTTCCTAACTGACCTTATATTCCCATCATTTTTGCTCTGCTTTGATGGAATAAAGAGCATAATCGGTCTTTCAGAACTGTAGAATTAAGAGTTGAGATGCCATTTCCTTTTCAGAATTAAATAGGAGACAAATGTGGTGTTTAGAATTAAATATATTCTGTTTACAGTGAATGTTTCAGTATAAGATAGAGAACAAAAACACAAAATAGACTCCAATGAAATGTGCCAAGTGCCTCATACTACTTGAAGCTGAATTTTTGTGTTTTTTTTTTAAAGAACATACCAATCAATTCGGGAATGGATATGCCAAAATGGCAAAAAATTTTCACAGAATAAAAAGGTAACTAGGAGATGTGTGAAAGGAAATATAGATCTTCTAAACAGGCGATGAAAGTATAACCAGCAAGAAAAATTATATTCTTTCATATTTTTGTTTGTTATTCTTTTACATCAAATGTACATTGACAGTTGAAGTAATCCATTAAGGGCTAATCAGATTCCCTTGGGTGAGACATTGGCTAGCATCAAAGAATCCTACCATGTGTACCAAAAAAACCTATCCCTCCCACTAAAAAAATAGAGTTTTACACTGATTAAACATTTAAGATGAAAGAAGTTCATACTGCTTACTTCAGTGAGATACAATCTTTGAGCAATGTTGATGAGATGCACAAAAGTTGTTTAGAGAATCTCAATATACAAACTATCCAAGCTTTAAAACAAAATAGAGAAATAAGCTCATGAATGGACATGTCCTGTTCTGTTTTTGGAGAAAAACTTTCAAGTAATTGAATGGCAATTAAGATTTCTTGAAATAAATTGGACAGAAAATTATTGTTTTAAGACAAATGTTATATATGTGATAAGACTGCACAAAAAACTAGGATCTGACAATTGTCTTAAACAACAGCCTTCTGATGCATCCTTACATGAATGTTGCTCCAAATGAAGTAGATAATATACAGAAATAATTAATATTTAATGCAGAATATATTTAAAAATTGCTGGTTTTAATGTAGTGGAAGATGAATCTGAAGCCAGTTATATCTTTAAAATACTTGAGTTATTTTTAAGAATAAAATTATTAATGGGAAGTTGTGAATAACTTCAGCGTTAAGTTAATCCCTGAACAGACTTCAAGTGATTTACAATTTATCTTCAACAGTACTTTTTTTTTTGGTAATGCATAAATAAATGTGAACCAACAGATAGATCATATATAAATCGTAAATTCAGACTTTCTCAGTTAAGAGCCTGTCGTTTGTTGCCTTGTCCTACAAAACTAATTCAATTCTACATCATTTTTCCAGTCTAATACACCCTAAATACATGTTCACAATACATACGTATCTCTGCAAAGTGATGTAAGCAGTAACTTTTTTTGTTTCACCAGTGTAAGATGTTTAGAATAAAGCCTTTATAGTGTTTATAACTACTGTACACACATATTCAGAATGTTGCTAGACTACGGTTTTGAATAAGGCTGTAATATTATACTCCTGTAGCTTGAACTTATAGTAAGTACACAATGGATGCTTTTGTGAGATTTACTGTTATTTCATTACTTATGGGAATGTAAGTTTCAGGGTTGTGTAGCATATAAGCATTTTTCTTAATGCAATCGATTTTGCTTCAGCCATTTAAAGAGCTGTCAGAAAATAACTGGGAAGGAGTCAGAAAACAATGGTAATTTGCCAATTTAAATGTTTAGCTGGTTTTGAAAAAGTCAAAATTGGTCTGCTGTCCAGGAAAATCCAAAGAATATTAATGCCACAAACTTGTGAGTAGATCAGTTGGTCTAAGAAGGTCATGTTACCTCCTTTTTTTTATATTTACCTAACTATTTTGTGCATTCCCTTTGCCCCCAGACTGAACAGACATGTTAGCAACGCTGGGAGAGCAGAAAGGCAAGTGACCTGTAGTAACTGGCCACATTTCTTTGGAAAAGTGGAGATAATGAAGACAGTATATGTAACCATGCATCACCATTCCTTGCTGATCTGAAAAGATAGGAAGATTAATTTTTAGTTCTGGTAATCTTATCCAGGCTTTTTTTGCCTTGCTTTAACAACGTGCAACTGAGCTGAATTGTAACCTGTAGCTTGCAGTAAAGGTTTTTTTTTTTTTTTATTTCCTCACTCCATAGACCTGTGATAGGCAAAACTCTAGCTAGATACAGAGATTAAACATGTAGAATGTAATGTTATAAAAAATACCATTAACATGCCTTTAAGAATTACAAATAAAAGAAAACATGATGGACAGAGTCATAGGTTAGAAACCCCCAGCCAAGTGTTTAGAATTTGTCAAATGCTCCGATTTCCTACCCTCTCCCCATCCTATAAAATTTAATTACTTAGAAAATTATAACACTCATCTCCAGTAACATATGCCATCCATATAGTTTGTGATATTTTAAAATCAGGCTTTCTGGGATGTATATAGCAACTTGAGCAGAATTTACAGTGACAACCTGATCAGCTCTAAATAAAAACAAGGTTCAACTGAGAGGTAGGAGTCCAGTTACTCTGTATGTGGGGTGACCATATAGAAGTGCTAGCAAATTTTTGCTAGCAAATGGGTAGATAATTTGAGACATTCCTTTTAGGTGGAACAGTTACCACATGTTTACAGTTGCATGGTAAGACAGATGTAATTTAAAGCTCAGAGTTATTACCTACTCAGCAGCAGGCATGCACATCACATTTGATTTGCGTTTAACATGTAAAAAGGTACTGTATTTATGAATGACAACTTCAGTAAGCCTTTAACTTTCCTGTTACACTGATTGTGTTCTTTACCAGTTGATTCATTCTATAGTTTGCTATGCATTTGATACATTCTCAAATAAAAGGTATCTCTGTAAATCCAGCTTCATTATGCTTAGATGACCTGTTCTCTTGATACTTTTATGTGAGCAATACTTGGACAAATATTCTGTCCCATTGTCATGCAGATATGCAAAAGAGTTTTTCTGACTTGATAACAATTTGAAAGCATGTCTGAATTTTTTAAGTTAGTCTGTCCTCTAGGGGTTAACACTGGCAACCATCATTTTATCAAGATACCTTGCAGCCCTTGCCTGAACAATTTTTTTTTCATTCTTACTGCTTATAGAAAGACAATTTGCTCTTAAGAAATGTAAACTTTACTGGGGAGAGAGAAATAGAGATGGATATTAGGGTTCTTATCCTTAGTGTCATCTGTAAGACACGAACAGCTTGCATTCAGTCATTCTTTGAGTATATTCTACAACTATTATTAGGAGAGTTATTAAAACAACTCTTGTCAAAACATCTTTTGGCGTTAGTACTGTGATTTCTTCTATGAATGATTGAAGATGCTTTGTTTTGTGAATTTATTCTAAGAAATATTGGGAAAAGATTAGTAGCAGCAGTTGTTAGATGGGCAAATGAGTGAGAATTAAGTTATTGTAACCTGGTGACTACTATGTAGAATTTTGCTGTGACCACGTATGGTTTCCTTTTGTGGAAAAAAATCCCAGTAATGTGAACATCTTCTGTGTCTAAAAGTTGTGGAGGAGATACATGTGTATTTTTAACAGTAATAGTTTAAGCTCAGGACAACATGTAATCTTAAAACAGAAATGTTGCTCTGTGTGTTAGGTGTTCAATTTTATGGATAAAGTATTGAAAGAAGTTTGAACAAAATCGCTTGCAAGCAAATACATTGGCTGAAAATTGTTTTCACAGAACATTTATCAGACCATTTAAAAAGTGAAAAGTTAGTGAAAAATCTCTAGCTGTTTGTAAATCATCTGGAAATTGTCGTTTGCAAACAGGAGTATAATGACTGTCGAATTACTGCAATGTTTTTGCTCTATACTAGCCAGATGTACCAATCTGATACAGCAGCTATTTGAATTTCTTAAACTGTGCAGAGGTATTAAGAGTTGAGTTAGCTATACTAGCAATGACAGTACTACATGCAGTCTTAATATTGTCTTACATAGACTGTTCATGATTTGACTGTATCAATTGCCAAACTTGAAGGACTTTAGTTTCTCAGTAACTCTATAGCGTGATATTTATCAAAATTAGTGTTTGATCAATGACCAATAAAGGCTAAACATCCAGGATCTTGTAAATAAGCTTTACATTATTTTGTGTATTGATTTAGCCAATGATTAAGAATTTGTAAGAGACTAGTTTATTCCTTTTAAATTTTAGCATAGAATGACACAGTGATCGAGAAGTTATAGATTTGTTAGAGTATTCAAGCATGTCTAACACTGTTTCGCCTGCTAAAATTATGTAATATTTCTCTAATATTTTGTTAGTATTGCTCTAAAGAAGGTTGTGAATATATTGAAATATACAATTCTTTAAAGAGATTAGGCAAATAGGCAAATATGTTCAATAAGTTGTCAATACTAAACCAGCATCTTCCAGGCCACGTAGGTATTTCTAATTCTACAGTATATTCAATCAATGTTACTTCTAAAGTACAAAAGAGATTCTTTTCCTTCAGATAAGTTCCATCACTTCTTTTTCTCTTAGCTTTACCAAAGGTAATGATCTAGAAATAATACAAGAATATTTATGAGTATTTGAATATGGAAAGTATGTTGTTAATTAACCTAAATGTAAGAAGTAGATTTAATTAATTTGTAGCAAATGAGGGCTTGACCATGGAATAGCTTCAGCAACCAGATCTTTACAGCAAAGCATTTCAGTATATAGACACGGTTGTAAGAAGAGCCATTGCATCACTTATGCAACAATGTACATGCTTACAGTAAAGCTGGTGCTGAATTTCTTGCATGGCAGTGATATAAACCTATTTTAATTGAAGCGTTATATTGCTCCAGTATGCTTAAAATCACACACATGAAAAAAGACAACATTGCATAGTGCTAGGTTAGGTATCAGAAGGTAAGATATGTTAAAAGTAGATGTCGTGCGTCCTGTACAGGACTGAACTGTGACTCCCAGATGAATGTATGCAGCCTTCCTAGTAGACCACCTGCTTTTCTTTCATTTGGACTTGCAGAAGGTCTTCCTTCCTATGAACATGGGAAATCATGTTCCCCTCTTGTTTTTCCTTCCAGACAACAGCCTCAAATTCCAATCACCACGGGAACAGGGGTTGTCTATCCTGGTGCTATTACCATGGCGACTACCACGCCATCACCTCAGATGACATCAGATTGCTCAAGCACCTCTGCCAGCCCTGAGCCCAGCATCCCCGTCATTCAGAGCACTTATGGTATGAAGACGGACAGCGGAAGCCTTGCTGGAAATGAAATGATAAATGGAGAGGATGAAATAGAAATGTACGAGGACTATGAGGATGATCCCAAATCAGACTATAGTAGTGAAAATGAAACCCATGAGGCAGTCAGTGCCAACTGAAGAGTGTTCACAGAATTAAAGTACTCAGACTCATTTGGGGTTTTTTGGGTTTTTTTTGAACGAAAGTTCTTAAAGAGCCTGCATGCATGTGTGGCTCCTACAGTTACATCAGCAGAATGGTCTTAAATGTTTCTTAATGTGTGAGACAGATTGTTTCCCTAATTTTTCATGAACTTGGGTTTTTTTTTGTTTTTGTTTTGTTTTTTTAATTTAGATGAAGACATATATTAAATATCAGACATCAGGACTTGAAAACTTATATGAATCAATAGCTGTCTTACAAGTCTTACCTTTTGTCTTTTTCCGTTTGAATGCTGATAAGGGTTTTAGTTACTGTTTTAGATGGGGGTTATACATTCTCACTCAGGTATGCTGTGCCAGCCTACAGGTTGTGAATGTGTTTTTATTCTGGATTATTTTAGAAGACAAAAACTGCAGATTTCATATTGTGAAACAGAACAAGTCCACAAGTGTGCACATCTGTGCATCATAGCTTGTCTTTAAAAAACAGTCTCTGAATTCCATTTCTTTTCATATGTATAGCTGAACTTCTGATGTGCCAAACTTTTCGTAACTTTTGAATCTTAACATTAAAAAAAAGTCTTAAAAGAGACACTGTAAAGTCTTAGACAATCCTTTGGCATCTTAAAAAAAAACAATATATGAAACCTAATTTTTTCCAGAATATGGTAAAGTACTCAGGAATCTGGAGACAGGATATTCTTAAGTAGTGAACATGATTGCCATAGTGCATGTGCCCAATTGCTTTTGCCTCTTGATGTGCCATTGGTGTGAAATTTTAACTAAGCACAAAAGAGCGATCACCAGCTATGGACTGGTCTGTCTTAGCAGTGTGAGGCCACCTCTGATTACATTCTCTACCCCTTTGCTTTTAACCCTTGCATTCAGTCTTAACACATTTTCTCTTAAATAATTTATTCATTCCAGAATGTCAAGGGTTCAAATACTTAATATTTATTTTTAAAAGTACTGTTGGTGGCATTACACTTACAATTCCTTCTTGATACTTTAAAGAGCCCTTTCTTTCTCCTCACCTAAATTACACAGGTATATGAAGTGCACCCACTACTAAAAATGAACATGACATTTATGAATGAGAAATTCAGTTGTTCCTGTAACAGTATATGCTCAAGGAACACTTGGTAACACTCTGCTATGTGTAACGCATAGATGTACATACAGTGCAAATATTCCTAAAAAAATGTGTCTGTAGTTGCAAACCTCTATACTTAGTCAGAAAAGGCAGGTGTAAAATACAAACTGCATGTAGAGTCCACCGTGATGATTTTTTAGGGCCTGTAGAATCCTGCAGTGAGTCATGGCTCTGTACATCATATTCCTGTTGTCACCTGAAGGAACTGATTGCTGCCTCAAGTGTATATGTGCAGTGATTTATATGTGAGACTCCTCATGGGGAAGAGAAGGGCACACAAATATCTGACTTGCAAAGCTGGGAAAACAGTCCATCAAAAATATTTATTGAATATTAGTCACATGGCAATGTGAGCCAAATCTTGATGAATGCTTGTCAGTGCTTTGGAATTTTTGGATGTAAGGTGCTACAGAAACTAAATTTTGTATTGCTATTCGAAACAATGTAATTGCTAGATAAAATTCTGGGAAATACAGAAAAGAGAGATATTTGAAGACTGTGAATTTATTAAATTTTGGAGACAGAAAAGAAGTTGCCTTTATTTTTGGCCCCTCACACTCCACTCATGTTCACAAATACATCACTGTATATATATGCATATCCAATGGGCCTGATGAATGCAAGTACTGAAGATCTTCAACTCCCTCAGCTTTTATTTTGAATTGGATATGTTCAGCACATTGGTGATAAATTCAGATTCAGTCTGAGAGGTATGAGTGGGCCTACAGCAGCTCCTCTTGAAGTCTGCAGGAATTTTCCCACAGAGATGAACAGGCTTTGTTTAGGGCCTAGACAATGAAAGAAGTATAGTGTTAATGCTGGCTATCCTCATGCTATCATCCTACCTTGCAGGAATTCACGTGAGATACAATGATGAGATGCTTTATTTGAAGCATTTTCCTCATATCTCTACTAATACCTATTTGAGCAGAGGTAGCCATTGTTGCCACTGTAGGAATAATATTTAAATGCTCGAGAACAACCCCCAAGGCAAAAAAGATTGTTCAATTTACAGGACAATTTATAAAGGTAATGGCATAGAGACACAATGGTCATATTTCTCTGACCATTTTGTAATTCGGAACAAAATTCTATATTTTTAATATTTATTTAAATGTGTTCTGAGTCCATGTTTAATAAGCAATAAACTGGTCTAGCCAAGACTTTAAAGGCATATGCTGTGTCATTAGCTGGTGAGCGCCCTCTTTAAGCTGGCTAAGGTACTGATAGAAAGTGGGTTTTGTTCTTATAATTGCTTGGGAATTTGAACTGATTTTAATACATTCAGCTCAGATTAGGGGGAGGATACCATTATTTCCTTTAAAAAAAGATGACTATTTATTAATGTCTTTACATTATTTTCCAGTTAGAAGTATCTATCCCTCCCCTCATGTCATTTTCTTTCTCTCTTGGCTCTCCTTTTTTTCTGGTTTTGTTGCATAGGTAGAATGCTGTATTGCTAGCATTGTATTTTATGTAATTATTTTTTTGCACAAAGGCAAACATTTAGATTAGTTGGTTAATTTTTTTTTAATTTTATGACCATGCCAAAATAATATTCTGCAGGCTTGTGGAGAACAAAGGACTGTTCTTTAGGACTGAAACTTGATTTTGCTTGTAGTACAAAAAAACACACACTCACAGATGTTGTTTCGTAAGTGTTATAAGCACTGGATATAAATGGTATTTTTTATCACTTCTGACTAATGTGAAACTGTTGTACGAAAACTACATGAACAAAAGTCATCTGTTTCGACTCGTGTGGGCCTGCCTCACAGTTGCCGGATTTGAGTCATTTTTATGTCTTGTTATTTCATTTATTTATGCAAAGTACATGTATGTATGAACACTTTGTTTTAGCTCCAGCCCTGCCTCAATGCTGATGCTCTGTACGTTAAAGCCACTTTCTTGAAAATGACGAGCTGTTCAGAATCACCAGCTGGTCAAAATTGCATTTATTGGCTGGGGGAGTGGGAAGAACGTATTTGAATCTGAATTGTGCATATGAGCATTTTATTCTATTTATTAGCCGACATTGGCTCTAAAATGTCAGTAGAAATCAAGGAAGGACAATCATAAGGATGAAAAACAACACTTTTAGTTGGAGCTCAAAACAAAGTTTTTGATGAATTTACCATCTCATTTTAGAATTTTTTTAAATTGTGTAAATATAACATAGGAAATAGAATTTTATTTTTTGTTCATGGATACTTAGTGAAGTATAAGTTATGTATTTACTTTTGTTCTATATCAGTGTATGTTGGTCCATATTAAATGCTGACAAGTCACTGTACCTCATGTAGATGCTGAATTTACACCCGCAGTGTGAGCGCAGTATCGTGGACCTGTAGCTGGGACAGCAAGATGCCTCACTTGTGCTCTCACTGATTTTTAGTGGCATATTCCACAAACACAGAATACTTTCTTCTTTTCTAGAAAGTAGATACGTTAAACATACCAAATTTCTGATTACATTTGAAAAGAAACAGTCTTCTGAATTCAAGTAGAACTGATGAGATATTTTACTTCTTAACGAGAATGGCATTTGGAAGTCAAAGTTATATCCCTGGAAAGATTACCATGACTAGGATGGCCCTTGCAATGCAGTCAAGACTTAATAGTATCAGACCTTTATTTTGTACATTCATTAGATCATGTTGTTGTCATATGAGGCTATAATACCAGTTCACACAATACACAAGAGGACTTGTGGAATTGCTTTTTAAACATTGTGTTTGGGCCCCTTCATAACTCTTACTGGAAAAAAGAACAACCCCATTCAGATGATGCATAAATTATAGTAACAGTATTTTCTCTGTGAATACACAATTTAATTAACAGACACAATATATTTTCTTTTGGGGAAATTACGAAATACTGATTCTCATGAGAAGAACACTCCTGAAACAGTATGATATCAGCTAAAATAGTTCACTTTGTGTTTTCAAAAAAATGGATGATAACAGTCTTAATGGAAGCAGAACTGGTTTCCAGGGTGCAAGTTTACATGGAGAAATAACTCTGATGAAGTGGCCCAGTTCTGATCTGCCTGTATGTTTGGGCATCACCATTAAGCTTGTCAAGCTGCCTGCTGAGAATACACATGATCACAATGTGCTCCCAAATCAGCATACTCAGGTGCAGCATGACACAGGGGGAGGGCAAAAGACGGGATTGCTCTGGGATGGGAATGTAAAACAAACAGCAGCAGTAGTCACAATAAATGCAACACCCCTTGCCAAGTATACAGCAGTCAACTGTGGGCCGTTGCCACTTGAGTACAAACACAATCACCTCTTGATGCTATCTAAAACATAGTCCTCTCTCTGGACTGGCTTTCTGGTTTTGTTTTTTGGTCACATCAAAGGCATGGCATTTCAAAAATCATTTCCTAGCCAAACATACTACAAGATATACAACCCCATCCTCTCCCAGCAAAACACATACCTACCTGCTTAATATTAAGCAGGTTAGTACTTCCATGGTGATCATGAGGACCAGTAAAGCATTGGTATTAGGTGGGGCAAACTGCTGAGCCAGGGCCACAGTGTGAACAACTGCACTAGAGATGCAGCCAGCAGAATGTATGATAGAGTTCTTCATGTGTTTATGAGAAGATAACAAATGGGCTTGGACCCTTGGTGTTTTGCATGCTTTTTTAAGATTCAAGTTGGCACTTAAGCATATTCTTTTCAAAGGATAGTACTATATGACCTCATTTAATCTTTTACAAAACACACTTTTCCCTTTAAAAAAACACAAGTTCCCCAAACAGTTTTTTTTTACATAACCCATTGGTATATGTGATTTTTCTCAGATCAAACTACATTTTTTATATACTGTAATGTCCTACTACAGAAGGAAAAAGAAAAAAAAAGTATATGCAAATATATTTCATTTTAATCCATCGCCCTTTTTTTAACTACCAGATTTGTCGGAAATGGTGACAAAGAAGTATTCTGAGATTTCACACACTGGGCAAAAAGGGGTTGGGATGGGGTGACCTGGGCTAAAGGAAAACTTATCAAATTGGTATTTATGGCAATATGAAAGCTATAAAGCAACATAGTGACATGGCTTGCTTTGTAATTTCCGCTTTCTAAAAACCACAAGTGAGGTCCTTGGTGCTCTTGGAGTATGGGGAATGTGCAAATATTTAACTGTTTGTATGCTGCACATTGCAGACCTGCTAGTGTGCATTCTCCGTTTGTCTTCCTTTGTCATTTGTGTTTTGCTTTCTAGAAAGCAATGTTTTTTTTCTTGTACCCTTCTTCAGCTTGTAGCAAACTAGAATGCTTAGCATTTATGTTCATTCATTATTGTATTTCCCATGTAAAAATTTTTTTATTACATTAAGACAAGCTTATAAGCTGTTACTACATAACTTATCTTACTGTAACTCTTATTTCCCGACATTGTAATTTGTTTGTGATGTATATTGTGAGATTGTACTCTATGTTAATTTAATCAGCACAATTCACTGACATGCTGGACTGACATGCTAGCTGCTGTTTCAAATTGTAAAGTTTGTGTAGAGCTGTTGGGACAACTGAGACTCTCTTGTCAAGGTACTATGCTTTGATTCCTATAGCAACACTGTGGGTGCAGCTCTTAATGGTGAGGGCTGCTCGTTGGACACCCACTGGCTAACTTAATGGGCAGGTTTTCTGTGTAGAAATTCTATATACAATGCAGGTACCTACCTGGGCCCATGGCCGGTAATTATTTGGGCGTTTAGAGGAAAAACTAGTGTCTATTGCTGCTTTGAATATGTTTTAAAGTCTGAAAATGTAAATAGTTTATCAAAAAAATCTTGTACAGTCCAGTGTAAAGTTTTTAAATGAACTTAAAGGTTGCCATCACATCTCACACTCTCCTCTTGATACAGTAAAAAAAAAAAAAAAGAGAGAAAAAAGTTTGCTAAGGATACTGATTTAAAAAAGAAATCTGTTCTCAATTTAAAAAAAAAAAGAGAATAATTATTCTTAGCTCTGCTTCATTGCATAAACAGACTTCTTGGATTTTGTTGTGCAGTATTGACGTGAGGTAAATTAAATATTAAATAATCTTTCAGTGGTACTTTTAAGAGTCTTCTCCTCCTCTGCCTCAGTTATTAATGGAAAAGACAAAATTGAAAGACACTGTCCATATACAGTATGTTCTGGTGTACGTTGGCACCTTACCTACATGTTTTGGGTGGGAGGGATTTTTTTTTTTTTTTTTTTTTTTTTGCACAAGGTGCTTTCCTGATATATTAAACATGTCATCCTTGGGTGATACAGTATATGCCATGATAGGGGTTTAGACCCTTCAGGGGAGTGTCTATAAGACTGCCTATTTATGCTCATTTACCTCAAGACTGTCCTCTCTACCCTTAATCTATTCACCATCACTCCATCTTTTGTACTGCTGTTGACACTTACAAATTAAAGATAAATTTTGTTTTACGAGATGTGTGTGTGACTTCTTCTATGCATCCCATGTTATTCTTTCAAAGTTAGCATTAAAGATTGACCGTGGTGAGTTGATGGACAGGAAAATCCAACAAAGCCTGTTCAGTTGTCCTTTAAATTTAGTCTTCCAGCTCTTAGGTTTTCCCCATGCCTTTCTTTTCTACAAAGACATTTATCATCCTCAAAAATCCATTAACACTATATGTTGTAAAAGACATGCATGAGTCTAATGTGATAATATTCACTGAGTCCCATCAATATTGTAAGTAACAAGTGCTGTTGGTAGCAACACAATCTCAGAAGCATTTTCACTGAGTAGAAATGAGACAAAATGGTTCTCATGTTTCTTCTTTCTTCAGCTTCCCTTTTTCTGCTGCATGTAACATTAAACAAACTAACCAAATTTGACATCAAAAAACTCTATAGTTGTCATATTGCCATGTCTGTAAACTGCTACCATTTGTGTATTATGATTGGCTTTTGACTTCGTAATTAATCATGGTCCTCATAGGAAAAGAATAAATTACACTGAAGTGTAGAGTACTGTAACAGAAATGTAACAGAACATTTTGATTGTATATTACATCAGATTTCAGCCTACTTTCAGTTGTTGCACAAACTACCCTGGAATAGCTAAATGGGAAAGAATATTTACTTCCCTGGAGAGAGCATTATACATGAAATTACTAAAAATTACGTACTGTGTCATGAATCTATGTGATGAAATACTTAAGGGTCAAAAGTGGATGTAATGAAGTTTCTGATCAACTTATTTCCCATTATCTATTATGATAAACACTTAAATATTCATTTGTGGAATTTAAGCTTTGATTTCTGGTAAGCAAGCAGCTATTTACTCAGTCAAATTACAATTATAAAGAGAAGGCAGAAAGGACCTGTATTTCTGCTGCTGAATCAACAACAGTGGACAAAATGTGGCAATGAGCATGCCATTTGAAAAACAGAATTAAGTACCAGATCACAATCAGTCCTGCTGAAGTTACTGAGGTCAAAGGCACCTGAAAGTGAAGCACCATGTCATTGGGCCTGAGTTTTACTTTCATAGAATACCTCTGAAAAGGGGTCCACTTATGTCAACTTGCCATCCAAATCTTAGCTTTTTCTCTGTTTCTCTCCCCCACACCCCTTACCACACGGTTTGTCTCCTTTTCTTTCTGAAATCTGCACCTGTGAATGATGATCAGTGATCTGGGAAAAACTGATGGTGTCAGTTGGCTTGTTACATAGGTACAATGACAAGCAAGCTGAGGAATGGCATACAAAAAGTCATTGCCTTCTGCAGCAGTAAGACACAAAATGTTTGACGCCTCTAGATCTCAATCTAAAAAAAAAAAAAAGTACAAATTGCCATGCAGGACGGTGCTGTTTCCACACAGAAAACAATCTTCTGGAGAGAGTAGCGTGCTGGAGGCTGCAGAACAGCATGTATGCTGTTCCTGATGCCAAGTACTATGCCCAGGAGAGATGGGTAGCTGTGCAAAGGCACCATCCAATTTCCTTTTCTGGAGGACAGCACCTCTGACCAATTAAGTTATGCTGGCTTCCCTGCACTAATCTTGTTGTTACTCTAAATGGCCATCTTAGCTGCCAGAAATTTTACGAATAATACAGTGTATGCATCTGGTCACCACAAGGGAAAGATAGTACAGTGATGGATGAGTAATAAATAAGCCTCTTGGCTTCCAAAGTTACCGTTGTTACGTCAGTCATCACAGGAAGGATCTACTGCACTGGAAGCCAAGCCACTCTTCTGACAGCAAACGAGTGACAGAGCACAACTAAGATGAGAACTGAGGTGTTTCTGCTGCTCAGATCCATCCTCCTTCCCTTGGACATGTTTCTCCCTCTGGCCAAGCACTGAAATCCAGCCTCAGAACACACACTGCTCACCAGCTACAGGTTCCCTGGGAGCCCTGAGGACTGACTGCAGTTGGAGGTGTTCAGGATTACAACGTTGAGCGTGATGGTCTGTCTCCTCACTGGGCTTATCCTGTGGCAATTAATTGCTACCACGGCAGCCCGTCAGCAGCAGCTCTCATGGGATGAAGGGGGGAAAGTGAATGGGAAAAAAATAGTAGTTGATTTATTTCTTCAATACATGCTTTAGAATAGAAAATATGAGCTCCAGGTTGTGTCTCTGAGCAGTTAATGACCAGCTGGGTTAAGGGCCTTCAAATACTGCCATTGGTCATTAAGTATCCTTCCTGTCATCTACTACTGCTTAATTGTATCAAGACCCACTACAGTGGAGGACTGCTAAATCTGTGGATTAATTGGAATCTGACCCTTAGTAGCTCTAATAATATCAAGGCCATTGCAGGTTAGCATTTGGGTTCTTGACATGACAGTCCATAACAAATTTATCCAGAGCTGTTCTGCTTTATATTAATGCCTACTGGATGACTGACACAGTAAACCATAATTGCCCTGTAGAAATCACTATGGCCAGTTGTATTAAGAACTACTTAGGGACACTTTAATTTACTTTGACACCACAGACTTTAAAAGCTTTTCTATACTTGTATTAAAACCTACTTAGAGGTCTGGTTGCTGTTGTAGCTCATCAGCACAAGATCACTCAGTAGGAAAAAATGATAATTATTAGAGCTTTAAATAGTTCTCGAATAATCAAATTACAAATTAAATGCATATTGATTATTTGGGTATATTTTTTCCATTCTTCTGGTTAATCAGCAGGACATCTGAATAAACCCACTAATCATTTTAAATTAGATTTAAAAAATGAGATACAAGCTCAAAACCTGCAAACAAGAAGAAAAAAAAAATCCTGAATCTTGCATTACTTCCACAATATTCAGTTTAATTTTACAAATGAGGTACCTCACACTTCAGACATATGACAAAGCTCCTTTTCAAGTCAGGCCACAGAGAGTTATATTTGGAAATCAGGAAATATAAATATTGTGCTATGATCCACAACCATGAAGTGGGACCTCAGCCTGCAAGATACTAAAATCAGCAAGTAGAACGACAACTCTGTCACCAAGATCCCATGGCGACTAATAATGACTTTGTAGCTACTGTATATTCACAACTAATTAGTCATAAATAACCTACAAAGTTGAAAACACAGTAACTATCCCACCTCTAATCCACATAGCCCACTAATCCTACTAGTCCACCAAGCACAGCAATTTTACGTCCAATAGCGGTAACAGGAGCTGGTAGCTGAGAAGAGCATCAATGCTCTGATTGGCACCTCGTTCTCACGTTCCATAGCATCTACAGGCATTGTGTTGGGCTGCTAATGGGTATAGCCCTCTCCTAGTCAGTAGTATTATAGTTGATGAAGTGACTGGGCAAAAATTAGCCTTGATAAGGAGTTTTGCAACAGCCCTATGTGTTCCTTTTAATGGAAGAAAAACAGAGTCAGTCTATGTACAACTGAATTGCCAAGTCCATCATATGAACTAAAATAGTTAGAAAGCTAAGCTTCTCTTAACAAACTTCATTCAGGAAATCTGGATGTCATCGATTATAATGACCAAATTACTCAATCACAATGAAATATCTTTTATTCAAACATCAGGAAATCCACACTTGATGCAAGACTTAGTTAATTCCACTATAATAGCTGCAGCTGCTGGAAAACCAAAGCGTAAATGTTGGGGAAGGAAAAAGAAATCCCTCCCCACCCCCTCCCCAAAAGAAATGCAAGCTTTTTTGCCACATGTTAAGAAATCATGCAGGAGAAGAGGCTTTCAGAAAAACCTTTAGGTACAGACTGTACAGACTATTTTGAGGACTGTGACTGCAGAGACTAGCAAGGTCTTCTAGTTTTGATTACTATAATATGCATTGAAAGAAAGATTAGGGGATAGTCAGTGTACATGATCTTATATTTGATCAGAGCATGCAAAATCCTCCTAAATACTGCGATGATTTTATATGACTCTAACTACAGGAGGGAAGCACTAGATACCCTAGCAACTTTAGGTTCTTTTAAGGATGGAAAAAAAAAGGCTTGTTTGAGGGGAAAGGAGTATGAATATCTACATTGTACTATTTCAGTCAGCTGCTGTAATCTGCACCAAGAATGGCATTGCTTCACTTCTATAATGTCTACATGTATGCATGTTTACAGAAAATTAACAGCTTTTATATCGTGCTGAATTGTTTCACGATCCCTTGCTGTATTTGCAATTCATCAATTATTTAACGTTGACCACTAAAGTGACAAAACTATGAGCAGATTATGAGAAATGGCTGGCTCCTCCTGTGGTCAGCGGGGAAGCCTGTGACAGCGGGCGGCACATGCCATGCCTCCCCCCCTTCCCCCTCCCCCC
>WBNH01005174.1:178675-294804 GCA_013401255.1 Urocolius indicus | reverse complement strand
CCTCCCCCCACCCCACGCTGCTGAAACCTTCCTGGCATCCCCAGTGCTTTAGCGCTGGGCTTATTTTGATCTGGGGAGAAGCAAATACAGGTTAAAGCAGTTATTTCATCTCACCCACCATGTGTGGTGGCACTGCCGTGGTCGGAGTTCTGGTCAGCCGGCTGGGAGAAACTGAAGAGGGTTTGAGTCCCTGGGAAGGAAAATGAGGAGCACAGACCATGTTGTGACTCTTCTGGGGCCTTCAGAAAGACCCCAGAACAGGTATAGGAAAACTTGGGTTTTCTTCCTTGGGTGCAGTAGTTGCAAGGTGTGAACAGTAAAGAGAAAATTTGATGCCTTGGCTTACAACTTTTATCCACTCTCCATTTTTAACTGCTCCAGCTTTTGCTGGTGAATAACTTGTCCTAAAGGCATCCACCCATCTTCAATGGAATCCAGAGGCTGTTGATAATGCACTCTGAACAGAACAACTATGGGTCCTGCCCTTAAGGCTCCCCCACACAAGTGATTCTTGTTGGAATCTGAGCTGATGCAAAGGCCCAAATGGTCTAAATGCTCTCAGGTGGCATGAATTTCTGATCTCATAAGACAAAGGTGGTGTAGGTAAGGAGAGGTTAGAGTTGCCCAAAACCATAAGGATTGATAGTTTTTACTGTTCTTTTTGTCTTTCTTATAGCAGAAGGGGCTAAAAGGCAGACGTGGGAGTATATTCTTACATTTTCTTCATAATGTTATCTGAAATGTAACATTAAAAAAAAAAAACACACACAAAAGGAGAAGAGCTCTAGGGTAACTGAGCAACCTTGTTAGATATCCTACCAAAGAGGGTGTTTGGAAAGTACTAAGGCTATGATGAACAGTGAAAGAGAACTCACTAAAACTGTCTTTTGATGATTTGTGTGATTGCAGCAAGTGTGAAGTTACAAAAAAACCCATTGTTTGGTCAACACCTTATGGCATAAAGGATTTTAAACTTGCTTACTTTTTTTTTTTTTTTTTTTTTTTTCAGGTAACAGGTTGCTTCTTTTAAGTTCTGAGTGTGCTGTGCTGCCACTCGTGTCCCAGGAAGTGAACAAGTTGGTTCAGCGCTTGACAGTAAGTGCATGGTATTTTTCCAGATACAATTTTAGGATTTGTATTTTATATGCCTCAATGATTCATAAAGCTACCTTCCCTGATCGAATTCCTCCCAAAAACTCCTTAGACTGATCACACTTAAAGGCAGTACGTTCCTCTTTTACAATGTTTTGACTTTTTTATACTGCAAGGAGTTTGTGATTGAATTGCAAACGAAACAGATCAGACAGTATGCAGAATCGAAGGTTGCAAAGGACCTCAATTTGATTTTGTTATTTATTCATTTTTAAGGGGATGAAATAGTGGATTTCCACAACAATAAGACCAAGCACAGAAACAGTCTGCATTCCCTTATTCCCCAAACTTCAAAGACAATGAAGTTCTGAAATGAACCTAAAGCACTCTGAAATAATGAGAAGAAAAATCATGTTCTTTTTGTCTTTTGAAAATGTTATTCCCACGTGAAGGATAAAAATAAGCATTAAGTAGCTGATACAGAGAAATAAAAAAGGTGCTACATTTTTCTTAGTTCTTTGTGCAAAATATATGTCTCTCCTATATTTGGAATCTTACAGTAATCACTAAAGCATCTTAAATTTTTTATTTTTTCTGTCTTGGTATTTGCTTATCTTCTCTCACACACTTGCTTTTAATGTCTGAGCACTTAAAATTCAGGCATCATAGATCATGCTTTCCATCTCTCCTCATTTACCTCCGACAGCTTAACCTGCAATTTATTGCAAGGATTGCACCTATAAGTAAAACAGGATCAGACCTTAATTTGATCTGCTATTTATCCGTTGTGTTAATTGTAGCCACAGGGTTGTATTAAGAAAGTCAAAAAGTACCACTTGTAACTACGGAGTGGCTCTCACCTTTTAAATGGAAAAACACTCATTTTGTAGAAAAAAATAGGAAAAAGATGTTTATGAGCTAAATGAAGAAGGCAGAAGGGTTTCTGCTTTTCCATTTTTAATGTAATTAATAGAATATTGGCACCCAAAATGTAGCTGTCTGGGTGCAAGCCTGTTCCTCTCTTATACTTGCTGTTGGTGGAACAGATGCATAATTTCTCACACTTTTGTTTGTTTGTTTTTTTTTGAACTGCAAATGGGGTTCTTGTTAGGCTAATGGATGTTGGGATTTTTACCTCATGTTAATCAGGAATTTAATCTGCTTGTATTTCTGAATGGTGCATTCTTCCTATGCTTGCTTTTTTTTTCTCCAAATGCAAGAAAGAGACAATAATGTACAGTGTGAATGACTGAAAAATAAAATTTAAAAATTGCTAATAGTAATTCCAGTCCTGCAACAGCCACCTTCTGGTACCCCAGAAGGCTTTGACTGGGGGGGTTGGGGGGGTCGTGTGTGGAGAGTGTGTGTCTGTACTGTCTCAGAGTGCCCACTGAAAAGAAGGCACCAACCTTGATAATAGGAAATTAAAAAGAAAGAAAGAAAGGAAAAAAAAAACCTCCAATCTCTTTCAGGGCAGATTTAGTGAAATTTCAGTAACTTTATTTATGAAATGCAGTAAGTTTAGTAGAACCTAATTCTCTTAGGCCTCTTTGAAAACCCCAGTCTTAAGATGCTCGATGTTTTTGGAAAATGAACAATAAACACTTTCAGTTCTCAAATTTTGGGACTGGCTTCAGCTTGCAGTGTTTCTACTCCCTTTCACAGAGTGCAAAATTCTGCTGCATACTGAAGTCTAGGGCTGCTTGATGACTTCAGAGAGTCAATTTAAGCCTGATACTTTTTAGATTGCAAAAGCAAAAAATTCTAGTAAATTACCAGTCTGTCAATAATGAGTTGATGTTACACACCACAGTGAAATGTGACAGGGTACCAGAAATGTGAACTTCCTCACTCCTGTTTCTTTCAAAAAATGTCATTTTTGTATATGATTCCTTTTACAATTTCTTTAAACATGCCAGCTAATCAGTGGACACTACAACTGCTGGAAATATATTAGAATGAGAATTAGTTCTGCTCTTGCCTTCACACCCTGTGAAACATTGGTTTTGCAAGATTCCCCCTCACAGCGAAGCTGAGAATGGCTTGTACCTTGACTACACTCAGACCAGCTGCCATAGTACGTCCAAGGCAGGATGTGTGTAAAGCAGGGCTTTTAAAAATTTCCTTTAATTTGATTTATGAGCTTAAATATTATACATGCAATACAAATTGGAAGAAGAACCTGTTTGTGTGAGTTTTGAAAATAGTTATTTGAGCTCTTATCTTTGTCCAGCTTCCAAAAGGTACTGATGGATCTTTCTGTCATGGCTAGGAACTAAAGCCTAGATCACTACTTTCAGCCATGCTAAAATCCCTACAAGTCCTGTAGTAGAATTCAGCAGAATTCCTGAAGGGAAGCTATTGCCATAAGATGCTTATCCTAACCAACTGGATGTTTTTGAAGTTAACTTGCTATTGCACAACATCTTTCACTCATTTGTTTTCCATCTCTTTTGGTCTCTGTGGGTTATGACAAGACTGCATGAGACAAGATACATAAAGTTATTTAAAAAAATAGAATAGAGAAAGATTTGAGGATATGGATGACAAACTATAGCAAACAATGCTGGTAACCTTTGAGGTTACCTTGGTTTGCACATTTTGTTTTGTTTGCTGTGAATGCGTTGGATGCTTGAGACAATTATGCCCTCCTTACCATGTCTTGTGCTAAACTGGTATCTTTCAAAGATCTCTGATGACTTCTTAAGGGATTTTTTTTTCTGTGCGTGGAGCTTCTTCCTGTCTAGAAGGCAACGGAGAGCTTACTCAATTAACTGGAAGGGCATATTATTGATGTGGTGGTGCTGTTTTATGCTAGTGGCAAGTACAGTAGTATGTAACCAGTCTGTTTCTCCAGTAGAAAGTAAAAGGTTTCTTAAGGTGAGAAACAAGTGGAGGAGAGGGCTGCCATTACCATTAGCTCTTCCACAATACTGGATGAAGATGTATGTATAGAATACATAGTTGCAGCCTCCTGCTGTCCATGGGCAGATGTTAATAACTATTTTCTGCAACACTGATTCTGTATCCCTTCCTGCAGGCCAAAAAAGACACTGGCACCAAGGGTGTGCAATGTCTCGTACCTGGTTTTCAATCTAAGTGCTGAGAAGCCTGTTTGGCACTGTATTATACGCTGTGCTGTTCCAGAACAGTCCACACAATGTGTATGTTGTGCTAAAGAGCCTTGAAAGAGTATGTGTGGGTTTTCTTCAGGTATATGCTATTTCTGGATCCATGCTTGTGTGTTAGGATGTAGAACAGTGGTGCACTGTACAATACCCTGTTTTCTGCATGAGAATATAAGGCCACTCTTGCTACCCTGCATATGACTGAGCTGATTCCTTGATTAGATATCAGAAGAGGATTTTTGGCAGGGGTATAATAGCAGAAATGGGAAGAATGCTTGCATTTTGGAGACTTTAGGGGGACTTCATCTGTCTTGTTGGACCTTGTTCTGTCTATGCATTCATCTAACAAAAAAAACACCCTCACTTTTGTGATGTCCTCTATTCTGAGTCAGTCAATGTGGTGCAAAGGAGTCTGCAGTTGCCCCTGTATAGAATTTATGGTCACATTGACATGCAATTATAGAGCACTAATGAATTAAATTATGATAGAGAGATGTGTCTGCAAAGAGAAGGCAGACAAATATTAATGGTTATTCCTTAACTCTGCTCACCTTCTGTTTTCCCCTCTCTGGTTTGCTGAATGGTTCTGTGTGAACTGATGTTTTTATTGCATCCAGCCCAAAGGTGTTTTTTTGTTTTTTAACTTTTTTCCT
The DNA here is from genome assembly GCA_013401255.1 of Urocolius indicus. Lineage (NCBI taxonomy): Eukaryota > Metazoa > Chordata > Aves > Coliiformes > Coliidae > Urocolius > Urocolius indicus. The sequence continues at coordinate 289,931 of WBNH01005174.1, read as the reverse complement.
CCTTAAGGAAGAAAATTAGTTTCTTATGTTCTGTACATTAAGTTTCCTTAACATTTTTTTCAACATGCATAGAATTACAGATCTCTAGAGAGAATGAAATACCACATTGCACATTGTAATACCGCACCCAATCGCTTGCATCTCCTCTCTACTGCCAAACCTTCAAAAATCATAATGTTGCATTAATACATTTAAGAGCACTGGTTTTCCATGCTTAATACAAAGTAAAAATACAATGAAGTAACCAGGCATAAAAATAAGTGATGTCAGTTTTTGGTGGATAAATACAGTTCTGGAGAATAAAAATGTACCTTTGTCTTGAATCTGCTGCCTACGAAGTGTCAGAGTAGGGGAGAGATTTGATGTGAGGACTAATTTTAACAGTGCCATCCCGTGTATGGCTACGGAACTACACTGTAGGTTATAGGTCGTGAACTGGCACTCCTGAGAGTAGAAAAGTTGACATCAAATTTGATAGTTGAAGGAGACTTTATGAGGATAGTAAATGGTACCCAATATAAATCAAAAGACAGAAAGATATTATTCCTAGGTCATCACTCTGTACTGTAAGCTTGAAGCATAATACTGTGTGTGGATATATGGATGTTTGGAAACCAATGAGGAAGAACGTTAAATTTATGAACTCTTCTGTATTTTTTTACTTTTTACTTGATTTGCATTGTTAAAGCAAAATGTCTTTTCTAAGTGCTGGTTGTGGAGCAGACTACGTAAATCAACCATTTTTCCTCAATTGCTCTGGCATAGAAGCAGCATGGTATGTCATACAGTTTGCTCTGTCTGTGACAAGCTTCTCCCGAGAAAGCAGGGATGTGGAGCTTGTCTCCAGCTACATCTCTGAGATGAGGTGCTCAGTGTATTAAAATAATCTTGCTGTGCTTTGTGGCTCACAGCCACCAGTTCCCAGCTCTGCTCTGAATAAGTCAGTTACACTGTTATTGCACCTTCCCACTGTATTTTTCATAATGTTTTTTCCACTTCCATTTAAAGAAATTTCTTTCTAAACTTTCCTCAAGCTCCCTCTCAATCCCTGATAATCTCTCATATCCTGCATATATCTCTTGCTGTCAGTTCTGAGCTCCAAAGTCTCATCCCTCTTCTCTCTTACCCCTCCAGGACTTTGATTTTTCTTTTCTGTATATTCTGTTTTCCCCTTTCCTCATCCCTTCCTTCTGTTACTTCCTCTTTCCGTTTTCACTTTTCATGGGCTGTGTCCAGTCAGCTAGCAGGAGTGTACATGGAATATTTGAGAAAACCAGCTAAGATAGATAAAGCTAAGGGAAAGAAGTTTCTAGATGACTGTTTGCAAAGGGATTTGTGTTTGTACACAACAGGGGAAAATTGGGAAGGGGAAACAAAGAAGAAGAAGAAAAAGATTGGAGGAGTAAAGTTAAAGTATCAAGACCTGTGTTCCAGTGAGCTCCTGTTCATTTTGAATCCTATCAGCGGGGGATCTTGCTACAATAACAAGAAGTCATTAGCTGCCTGGTTTTATGTCTGTTCAATATGACAGAATTTTTATAGGAGAATCTGTTGTGACTTCTCCTTTCTCCCTCCTCTCCCCTTGCCACAAAACAATTTGGAGAAGGAACGGGATACCAAATACTAAGAAGCCATTTAAAAAGTTGGTTTTTTGTTCTTTTCATCAGCTTTCTTGCTGTCGTCTTGCCAGCATGTGCAGTAAGTTCCTGTCCCTGAGAGTTTGCACCAAAACCACAGTTTAAACCAGACTGTACATAATGGGCGCCTCTGTTAGTTCCCGCCAACTGAAGCTCCCAGAAGTAGATGGAAAATTAGACATACACCACTACACAATAAATCTTATTGTAATTCACCCAGCTAGCATCACCGCGAACAAGCCTTGAAAAATGTGTCGTGTGTGCTTGAAATCATACTTGTGCTCCTGCCATTAAAGAATGACAAAAAACCCCACTCGTAAAAAATAAAAAAAAAGTTTCATTTACTTTTTTGTTATAAAATACTTTTTACTGGTGCCAGCTGGAAGGAAAATGACCCAGTTAGATCTTAAAATTATGATGTAGCTTTAAGTGCTATGTTTAGATTAACTGCCAAAATGTTAGTATAAAGTGGTAGGTGTTTGTGCTGCAGATAATAACTAATGTACTCTTGGTCAAGATAGGCCACTGTTCTGTTATTATTGTATAGATCTTATGACTAAACATTAGAGCAAGCCTAGTGGAACAACAATATTTTACTGTGCCTGGAATTCTAGCTTGTCAGAACTTAATTGGGGTGCCAAAATACTAATGAATCAGATGGGGAAGATTTTTTTTTTTTTATCCCTGTGTGCTGAAATTTCTGATTTGTATTCCTTTCTGCAAAGTGAACCATATTTGCCTTATGCATTTTCTGGCAAGTATTGTCTCAAATGCCATCAGATTCCTCTGTTTATCAAATTATTATGGTCTTCCAAAGACCGTGAAACTGATGTTGTGGGCTTTTTTTTTTTTTTTCTTTCCTTCTCTATGCTTGTGAGACTGGGTTAAACATGTTGTATATTTTAAAAGACCTGGCTTACAAGGAAAAAATCAAGGTTAAAAGCACTTCAGAACTCAAGTTGTGCTGATGTGTATGACCTTTGGGCCCAGAATTAGCTATTTTTACTCTGTTGATATAAAACATTAACCTCAGTCAAATGCTTCTTGCAAGAAATGAAAACAAAACTGTGATGTTTAAATACACAATCTAGATGTACCTACACCAGTCACCATGAAAAAGTCAACATTTGCTAACAGACACCACATGGTGGATTCTATGGTACTGCAGCTATTTCTTTGAATAGGAGGAGAATTACCTGTGAGACAGGAAACATCTGAAATAGCTTGAATCTATATGCCCTCCTAATCAGTCTCTTGTTGTTGTCAGTCCATGCTCTCGATTTTTCCCAACTCCCTTCTCTCCTGTGTTCTGCTGTATCCTATGCAATAATCAGGACTTGATGTTTTTCAGTAATTTTAGGTACCTGCCTTCTTGGCCTCTGCTCTTGATGTCTGTGTTATTGATGTGTAGAAAGATTTAGTAAATTATACCAGGTGTAATAATGACCATTGCATTGAACTGGGTTGTTTTTGTTATTGTTGTGGTTTAAATAAGGGAGGGATTAGATTGAACCAAAATAAGAAATACTTACACATGTTTCTTGGTCTAGTTCTGTCAGAACTGAGCTCATCTTAACGTTTCTCTTGGTCTTGTTTGTCATAGCTGTTAGTACTTCTAAATACATCTGTGCACTATTTTCTGAAAAGAGGAGTTCAGAATACCGACAACCCTTGACTAGTCTCAGGCTAATGGTTGGAAATGCAATCTTCACCTTACTCAGAGAAATAGCAGGTTTCCAGGGAATATATAATAGCAATGCTGACTAGCAACTTGCCGAAAATCACTGTGTCTTCCAAAGCTTCATCTTGGTCACTATTTGAAAGGAAAAGTATATTGCCAACAGCATAACCAGGATAATTTTTTTTATTCAGAATAAACCCTAAACTTGCATTGTTCCTCCAAAAATAACTTCCAAATAATTTTTCTGTTGTCCATGTGTAAAATCCAGTATGACAGTTCTGCAGTTAACGTACACAATTGAGAGAAGTGATTGACAGGTTAATATTTATGCTTTACTTCAACTGAAGTTAATAAGATACTTGTTGTTTTAATGTTTGTGGTTTCAGGAATGGATAGGGAATAGCTGGCAATGTTTCAAGTAGGGGAAGCAGTGCACTTCAAATAATGCTATTACATTGATTTTTCTACAGTTATGTTTTTCTTAACATTCAGAATGACCAAAATTTTATGCAAAATCCTCTGGCTGCCAAATTAAAAGAACAGCAGAACTCTTCCCAGAGTCATATTACTGTATATTTGGAAGAAGGATGTCTGAATACAGCATGACATAAAATGGATATAAGTAAAAATACAGATTAAAACTCTTCCACATCTGTGTTCATATTCAGGATATCTGTCCTGTGGACTACTTTGAAATACTAATGTTTTTAGACTAAGTTTTGAGTTGTCTGAATTGGGAATGCTGTTTTGAATTCACTAGGACCTATAGTCTTTATCTGATCTACTGAATAGTTTTTATCTGATCTACTATAGGTTTCCTGATCTACTGAATCTAATGCTAAATATACTTCAAGTTGTATTGCAAGTTCTCCTGCTTAAATTTGCAGAATGAGAACTTAACATCTTAGCCTTTACTATACCAGGAAGTGATCAGTGGAATGCTTTGGAAAGTGAACACTGTTAATTTTAATTTGCAACTCCAATTAGAGTGTTCAATAAGAAAATACTTTTAATTAAAACGTGGGTGCTAAAAATATGACATTACTCTTTTTTCAAATAGCATCTTGTAAATATAGAATTTTATACTACTTTATCTGAAAGATGTGGCAGAAGTGTTTGCATACACGTACAGCAATGAGCAACAGGGACAGTACCATCCAGCTGGCACAGGGGACTGAATGAGCAAAATGGTGTATGGATGTTGAAGCTTTTTTCCTGCAGAGGTTCATAGCAGAAGAGGACCTGATGAATGAATGAGCCCAACGCAGGACTTTCAAATATGTTTCTGTACTATTCCAGAAACATGATAGAATGCAAATCCCAGTCTAACAAGTTGTGACAGAAAGGACGCAGTCTGAAAATTAACCTTTTTATTTTAAGGTTGGCAGCTGAAAATAAGGTTGCTGTCCTGATTCTCAAAGTGGCAAGCCTTGTATCCTCCTTGTTTCTACTGCCATCTCAAAAGTGGGTCTGAATCAATGCTAACATATTTCTATCTCTGTGCTGGACTTTTAGGTATGTGGTTTGAGTGAACAATGCAACTTTTATTCAGTTTTACCTGAGGTGTAACGTTTTAATTGAAAGATGGAGAATTTTTTTTTCTGTGTTTGTGTGTGTTTATAATTGCTGTATAGGAGCTGTAAGATGAAACCTCAGCAATCAAAGTTCAATGCTGTTTGGTATTTACTTGTTTTTCTTTGTGATGTGATCCTTTTTGAGGAATTGAAAAGATTAAGTTTTGGAATTCCTTTGTTGGATGTTTGGGAACTTTTTGACACAAGGCATGTAAGTGGTAATAACTGTACTTTATTTATCTGACAATTGTTGTAGTTTTATAGTGTATTTTTTTTTCTAAGAGTTGCACAAGTTACTAGATAAAAATAGTGACTATTAATAGCTCTAGATTTGTTGAGATGGGAATGGCATCCAGTCCTGCAAAGAAACAGCTGAGTATCTGGAAGTTTGAGGCACATACCTATTTTTCTTTAAGAATATGTTGTATACAAAACGAAGGGTGTGGGATTTTATCAGAATTATATGAGTACAAGTACCTCTGGTAAGATATATGCTCTGGTAAATGCCACATATTCTGCAAAACTTCTCTGTAGATGGCACACAATATTTCCATTAACTGTAACAGTCTTAGAATCTGTACCATAAATAACAACATTGTGAATTCATCCCATGTACAGAGCATGTAGGATGGGGGAGGGAAGTAATCATTAAGGAAAAACTATGTGGAGTGATACCTACAGAAAGCTACAGCTGCAACTGCACTTGTTGATAGTCTAGGGACAGAACGTTATATTCTACTGAGAGTGAAGCTACTTCCTAATTATATGAGTTTGTCTTTATTTGTAGGCAGCAAAGCAGTCAAAGCCAAAACATTCTGTCTGAAATATCTTCAGCTTTAGGATTATGTAAAATCCAAGCTTGGTTTATATCTGAAATGCCTCCAGATCCTGTTGAACCACTTTCTGTCTCATGTTGAGCTTAGTAATATGTAAATCATAATGATAATTTACCTCAATGGCTAATATGCTTGCTGTCTTCAAATAGTCTCTAATCTCCCTAGGACAATTAATTCATGTTTTGGATAGCCAGTGATTCTGTCTTAGGTGTCTTTACTGAAAGTTGGATTTGACTATGCACTGCTGATGGATGATGAGTTAAGGGATATTGTGATCACAGTGCCTTGCATTACTGATGAGCGCATAGCTTGGTTTTGCACTGAAGAAGCTGCCTGTTGCCTGACCACTCCAGCTACTGGACTGGTGAAACTTCATAGCAGAAATCATAAACCTTACACAACAGTATTGCTGCCAGAACTGAACGTTTTAATTGTTATTTTACAAGCCCAAGGCTTGCTTTGAATCTTTTACGCTACATATTTTCCTTAGAGATATATACAGGGTATTCTGTTGGATTCTACCATTAGTTTCAGTTTTAGGTGGTGCATGTTGTCATGAGTTGCATGCTGTGCTGATTAAGCTGCATACTTCACTAATCAAGCTATAAAGTTAAGTAGGTGAAATTTAATACACTCTAGTAATCAAGGTGCATTCTTTGTTGAGCAAGCTGAATATTTTAAATTTAGAGGAGTTTTTTTATGTAGTCTGTTAACTAGCTTGGAAGACTGTTACTACCTACATACATGGCTAGTAAAAAGCTACCAGCAGCTATTCCATTACTGACAATGGAAGGAATGTGAGCCTTCGCTTTGATACTTGTTCCAGTAGAGCTTAGGGAAGAAGTAATCAAAATTAGCCCTAGTGAGCAAATGACACTATTTCCCTTTAAGTCTTATTGGATTACAATGGAACACATTCCTACCATAGCAGTTCCTACCCATAGCAAGGATGCGTATGACTTTTGCACCTCAGTTTGGTTTGCAGGTTTCTCATAGAAAGTAACTGATCTTTAAAGCTCTTTCATGGTCGTCATTGTCCTTGTTCAGATCATCTTAATTAGTTTAAATTTAAACACTTTCTTTAGTGAATCTTAGTCATGTCTCTAAACTAATTGACCAAGTTAGAAGAACATCAATTTTGTCTCTTCCTTTCTTACCAATAACAAGAGATAGGAAAATATTGTGAAGCCATGGAGGAAGAACAGTTGCTGCAGAAAGTTTGTTAGCAACATTATTAAGCACTAGGAATGAACAAGTTACATGCAGTCAACAAGAAACAATACATTCTAACTAGTTTGGAGAACAACAGTGAATTGTGCGATTAAGGAGATGAAGTTTTTTGTTTTGTTTTTTTTTTTTTTGAAAGAAGGCAAAGTGAAGGATACTGGTAAGAAGTGGAACTGAAGGTGTGTTGTGGTTTTGCCAAGCTGTCACAGAAGCACCACAACAGCCTCTCACTTTGTGCCCCCCATCTACCCCCACTTTTGTTAGGATGGCAGAGGCCCCAGTGAAATGGGAGTAGAAAGATAACCAAGGTTGTAATGGATTGAGACAAGTGCAGGGAAGGCTCGCTGCCCATTACAGTTCTGGGCAAAACAGACTCCAGTACTTGACTGAGAGGAAAGTAGGAAAGGTTATTCTACTACCTAAAAGAAACAGTACAGAACAAAAAGCGATCAGGATGATGAGAAAATTACAACCAGCACTTTAAGGTCTCCCTCCCCCATCCCTCCTTTCTTCCCGGGCCCAGCTCACTGCTCCTGATATCTCTACCTCCTCCCCTTTAACAGCTCAGGGGGACAGGGAATGGGGGATGTGGTCAGTCTCTCACAGATGGGCTCTGCCACTTTTCTCAGATGAGAGTGACTCCTGGCATTCTTCCCCTGCTGTGATGTGGGGTCCCTCCCCTGGGACACAGTCCTTAACGAAATTGTCTGATGTAGGTTCTTCCCATCAGCTATGGCTTCTGCTAATACAAGGTCCCTCACATGGGATGGAGTCCTTGATGAATATCTCTGGCGTGGGTTCTTCCTCACAGTTGCAGTTTCTGCAGATACAGGGTCCCTCCCATGAGACAGCCTCTTCTGGGCATAATTTTAATGAACTTCTTTGACATAGACTTCTCCTCATAGTTACAGAGTCTGTGAATATGGGGTCCATCACACGGGACATGGCCTCCTCTGGCCATAGTCACTGCCTCTGGCACAGGGTCTTCAATGAAGTGAGTCACTGCCCCTGATGTCGGGTCTCTAATGAAATGCAAACAAATCACTAGTTTACTAGTCCACAAAATGGAGTATCTGTTCCAGCACACGTCCTCCTCTCTTCCCTTAGTGACCTTTGAGTCCACATGGTTGCTTCTCTCTTCCCACTTCTTGCACCGTCACTATCCAGAAAAGAAGGGACAGAAGAAGGAAGAACCATCCTCTTCCGGCTTTTTCTTAAAAAGTGATCATGGAAGCGTCTAATTGGCTCAGCCCCAGAAGTGGATCTGGCTCAGAGTTTAGGATAGTTTTGAGCAACTTCTTACAGGAGCCATCTTTACAGCCCCTTCCCCATTACTAAAAACTCGAGTAATTACATAGATTTCTATTCTGCATCCTCATGTGATAATAAGGGCAAGTAGATAATCTGAGTTGCAGGTTCACATGTTCTAGTCTTAGTGGTCTTCTGCCTCTATCTATGGGTAAATTCTTTGTTTCAAAAATGCTGATGGACTTGTTTGCGTGTACTGCAGGAAAGAATTGATTACTTTGGTCTGAGTCAAGCCTTCTTGTTCCATTTTGCTTGTTTCCTTCTGTGGATTTTAACAAGGGGACACTTGTGGTTATTAGTGTGCAGTAGCATCCTTCACTGAGGAAAGATTTCAGACTGTGTGTTTCAGCAGCTTAAATAATGGCATAGGAGGAATATTGCCTATTTGAAAATAATGCCTGTTTCCTTATGGACAGCTGCGAAGCAAAATCCCCAGTCAAGAAAGGCTTTCTGAGCTTCAAAAAAAAGAAAAAGAAAAAAAAAAAAGTAAAATTGCTGTGAAAACAGACATTGCAGGTAACTTCAATGTTGAGTGCTATTAGAAAGCAAGCAGTTGTAGAGAAAAGTTAGAGGTTTAGTTTCAATTGTTTGGAAATATCTTGTGCTTTGTTGGGTCTGCATGATGTGCAACCTACTCAGCTCAGCTTCGATTTAGCAGCTTGTTTTGGGTCGTTGTGTTTATGCCTGTTCTTTTTTGACTTATTCTTTGCATCTGACCACTGACATGGTTTTATCTTAAATCCATCAGTAACTAAGCAAGTCAGTGACTATTTTTTTTTTCTCATTACTCATTGTGGAACAATAAGAACTGTCTCAAGGGACATAGCATTGCCATACTCCTTGGCTCAGAGTAATAACTGAATGCTATCTTCTTGTCATTTTCAATCTTTATCCTTTCCTTGGGATATATGTAGGGACAGATGAGGGACATGTGATTGTAAGGAAAGTGCATCTTCTTAATACTTAGTTAATATCTGCTGACAAGCTGCTGACTTTCCAAGCTATCAATGTAACACTTTCTACATGCTCAAAGCATTGCAGTTCATTTGTCAACTGTATTATTGAGATGTCCTCTAGCTTTACAGTAAATCAATAAAATACTGAATTACACTTAGTAAAAACAACCAAGCGTCATAAAATACTAAAACTAAATTAGACTTCTCAACGGTAATAGACTATAATACAATGCAATGCAATGAGTATGATGTGTTGTTCTGTGAGTGGGGGTTTTTTGCTTTGTTTAGTTCGCTACTTGATTTGCCTAAATTAGAGTTCCAGGTTAGTCAGAAATAAGCAGTTCTACTACAACTCTAGAATTTTCAGCAGTGAGTTATATGGAATGTAACTTGCTGCCAGCTCTATAGAGCAGAGACTTCTTATTGGAACTTTACAGCACAGATGTACATGGTGTAGACAATAGAGAACTGATCCAAAATGCAATTCTTGAATGTTCAACAGGTATTAGCACAAGTGACAAGTTGCATAAGATAACCAGGCATAGATTTAGCTTTCTCTTTCTCTTTTAGGCTTTTCAAGAGGGAATTTCTATTGTGTTAATTATTTTTTTTTAAGACCAAATACCTATAGAAATTTTGCTTCGATGTTGTTGGAAGTAAAGTTAGATTCCTAGGATGCTTCCCAAATTTAAACTGAGAAGGATGAAACTGTCCATTGTGTACCACACAGTGTCACTGTAAAACCTTAAAGAGTAAGTAAATATCACAAGATGTAAATTCCACTCAGTAGTATGCAAGATGATTACAGCTCAACATTTACATAGGCTCTTTAATTAAGAGTAAAGGTCAATAGGTTAAATAAGTAACTTAATCAGAAAATTATGCAGAAGTGCCACAAATCAAACACATTATTCAACCCTTGAGATCGATATGGTATGCAAATCGATCAGTAAAGTATATAGTGTATCACTTAAAGTACTGAAACATACAGCATGACATTGCAAACACAATAGTTCCAGGTAATCCTGAGCATTGTACAAAACTATTAGCAAAGGTTGATGTTTGGATGGTTGAGTAAAGGAGAGGTTTCAAAGCCTGCAGGCGGTTGTATAGTCACAAAGGTTGCATAAGGGGCAGGAAAAGGCAACAAGACTTATTTAGCTGGTAAATTAGGGTGTAGGCCCTCTAGAATATTAAAGAAACAGTGTCCAGATTCTCTTCTCTGCTGTGGTTTGCTTGGCATAAGGAAGGAGGAAGGGACTGATTTATAGCTCACTCATTCTCCTAGTTCATCTGTGCCAGCCCTCACCTCACCATAGGATAGAGAACTGCTTTGAGAATTAAGGCAAGCCAAAGTGCAGTATGTTCCAACCACAAGCCTTCCCAGTCCCCGTGTCTTTGACGGAACCAGTTGTTCAGAATATGGAGGTGGGTATAATTCCTGAAATCTCTGCAGACCTATGCTCAGATCCAACCATCTTTCTTTTTGGGGGCTTACTTTTGCTAGTTGTTGGAGTCTTGTTCTGCCACTGTTCTGGAACACGCGACTGTGGTATGCATGAGCTCTGCTGTTGATGATATGTTATGGGAGGAGCCCCTTGCAACAGTTTTGAGAGTTCTATGAGTTCAGAAGAAGCTATGCTTCTCTGAAGGACTAGAAATGCATTCCATAATCATATATTTCTAAGCACTACCTTTTCAATTGGTGGGAGTAATTTTTATCACCTGGTGGGAATGCAGTAGGTTTTTAGTACATACCAATCTGTTATCAAGTCAGAAGTGCACTTGAGTCAGAAGTTCTGCATCTTGTTCAGATCAGCAGCAAATGCAGTGATATAGTACTTCTGGGGGTGGATCCAAAGATCCAAACCACGTATGGGAATAACTCGACTGTCCCCACAGCAAACATGCAGATTGATTGCATTTGCTTGGACCCATGCTCACACAATCCGGTCTTTTAGAACATTTCCACATAGTTTCTGAAAGTAGTCAGAGTTGTTATGGGGATAAGGCAGATGGAAATCCCCTCCTCCTGTAATCACAATGTGATGGACTCCTTGGCAGAGGAGCAGGGATTTCCTGCCCATCAGCACAAATACAAAAGTCATTGGTGTTTAGCAGTGGAAGTGATAGACACTCTTGTGCCAAGTGGCATTCTAGTTTTTGTCTTTTTTTTTTTCTTCTTTCACTTTTGTTTGTCTGAAAAAGCCATGGCTGAATGTATTCCAAGTGGCTGCTTTGTTGCTAAGGGCCATCACAGGAGGAGCCAACTCAGCAATACAATAGTATTTAGAAGGTGTTGGACCTATTTTGATATTTTTCCATTTTCCCCATTTTACAGAAATTACATTTCTGTATTTATTTAAGTTATAAGTAGTTTAACCAGTTATAACAATTTCTGTGACTTTTTCAGCTTTTCATGTAACTTTGTTTCTAGAACTCTAAGCTTAAACTGCCATTTTAAGTTGCAGGCTACCTCTGTATTTACATTAAGATTTCTGCTTAGTAAAAAACATTATTAATACATTTTACCAATATTTTTGTTGTTTCTGCTGTGGGAAGAAGCTTCATCAGTATTGAACTTCTAGGATGTTTCTGTTAAGTCCTGTACTCTGTGGTTTGAACCAAACCTTTTTAATGCAAAGGTTTGAAATTCCAGCCACATCTCTGCTTGCAAACATCTTCCACAGTACTGAGTGGCTTCAAGATCTAAGGAATTTTCCAAAGGCTTACTAGATTTCAACAGCTGTGTTGTACAATTGTACTATGTTTTGTTAGATGCGCCTGCAGATACCACTTGTGCTTTAGCTTTCTTACCCGAGGTGTTTCCATAGACCTGATTTTAAAAAATCATGGACATAAAAAAAGACATTGTCCTGAGAAGTCTCCTGTGATGAGACAAATGAAAGATGAACTAGCTCAAATTAGATAAGGAACTAAAATAAGAAATCAATGGAATGTGCTGTACTCAATATATATCAGATCTCTTAGCTAAAATAAATTTTAACTAAAAAAACTTCAGGTACCTATGTTTGTAAAATAGTGCAGCTTGGTTTGCTAAACTATGACTGGAATATTGACTGAATTCTTCTGGCCTGGTCTAATGTGTATACTGTTAGTGCACTTCTAACAGCATTCAAACTGTTTACCATGTGTCTGTCTGAACTGGAATTGCACCCTTACAGACACTGTAAACATAGTGTTGGTTCACTAAATAATGAACTAAATACTTTAAAGAATTTGGCTGAGGACAATAGGCTCTTCTGTCAGCTGCTACTGCTTCACTTACTACTTTTCTTCAGTTCTTTTTAATTCTGGAGATGAGAAGCCTATTTTCTTCCCCTCTCTTGTTTCTCTTCTTTTTTTCTTTATTGTTGTCTATCTTGGAAATTAAAAAATCAGAAGGAAGAAATCCACATTGAATGTATTTCAAAGCTCACAATTTGGTAATGGTCTGGCTTAAGATTTCTAAATGCCTATGTTTGGCAATGCTGGACTTTCTTGATACTATATTAAAAGTATTAGCAGGATTTCACAGCATCTGGGGAGATTGAACTTGCCTCCAACATCTAGCTACCTGCATGTTAAGACATTGGTTAAATGTGTAAGATCTTCTATAATACCACCTTCTTGTAACTGACTACTCAGTCTTGGCATACATAGAACTTGATGTGTATTGTTCATGAGTTTATTGACAAATCTTTTCATAAACGCACAATGATTTTCAGACTCAAAGTGTAATTAAAAACTTAGTGATCTTTCAAATTTTCTGTGATTATGCTGCAAACATTTGGCAGAATTAAAGCAGTGTTAGGAGTAGAATGACTTAGAATATATATCTGCTTTCAGTGTAATGTACTTCATCCAAACCTACTCATAGCATTCACCTTCAGAATCTTTCTCCTTGTCTCTCTTCCCTATGTGAAAGTTTAAGTAAAAGCTTGTGTAAGGTTTTGCTATATTTTTGCAATAAGTTTGTTGCCTGACTATTAGCTTTGCTTGTTTAGAGGAATAAGCAAGGAGGAAAGCACCACTTTGACACCTTAGCAGATGATGCTTGTTGCTGTGAGGGTCTGAGAAATAACTGATGAAGGAGCATAGTCCTCCAAGGCTCCTCTTTGCATGTACATATGCTCTTACAGCTAATGAATTTGCATCTGTGTGATGCTTTAATTATGTAAAATGTTTTCATTCTTTGTATAAGCCAATTTTCCATTTCACTTTTTCTAGTTTATTCTGAACATACAAATCCTCAATGTTTATTGCATGAAGTCATAATCTCGCTTTGCTGTAGGTTTCATAGAATGAATTGCTTTGGTTTTCATTACCAATAGAAAGTAGAATCAATAAACCCCTCTGTCATTCAATCTACATATAATTTTATTAGAAAGAGCTGTGTGGAATGAACTCCATCTCGGGGTTGAAAATGGTCTCTTTAAAAGGTTGCACTGGGACAATGAGTAAAACTAATATTTTAATGGATGACATCTATATTGTTTAACCAGTGTAACTCATGTTTCTCTTACTAATATAAATTCTGAAGCCCAGCAGAAGAATGCAAGTGTGTTACATTATGTAAATGATGTATAGGGTTCATATTGTCAAGAAAAATGCTCTGAAATAGATATTCAATTGCAAACCCCAAGGCAAGGTTCACCAGCTGTCCTTCAGTTCTATAAAGTAGTTGCTAACAGGAGCAGTTCATATGATTTTCAGCACTATTGTCACTTCTTAACTATTCTAATGCATGAATCCCTTATTGAAGAGAAATAAAAAGATTGAAGTTAGCATTTCAAAGCCTGCATTCCTTTTAAAAAGGAAGAAAAGTAGCACATTTTTGTAAATATGTGAGCTTTTTTATGGTTATTAAGCTGATATACTTTAGGCTATTTGGTCACATTAGTAACTGAAAAATGCAGTAAAAACATGAATGTGTTACCACAACTGATCTGTAATACTTCAGGTGTGTGAGATACAGTATATCTCGTTATTATTTAGCCCCCTGAGGTATAGTAGGGTCTTCACAGAAGACACAATCCTTGATAAACAGCAAGTGATTATCATCTCAAGCTCTGGTCCTTGCAATTTACTGTAGGAGCAGTACTTCCATCTGCCTTATCTGCTTCAAGATTTCAGTCATATAAAGAGCTCTCTGCAGGAGGATGCCTGGCTTCAATAGTTCCTTGTCTTGCCTAGATCACTATCTTAGAGCTTCTTCAGTGCTCAGTCTGTGACTAAGCCATGACACAACTGACAAACATTGTTCTGTAAAGGGATCTGGGAGTTACCGCAGGGAGGTGGGCACATGTACATTCTGGTAGTTGTGTTGTGCATCCTTCCTAACTGCAAAAAGGTATAGTGGAATTTTTTTTGTCACAGTCGGCTTCAGTTCCATTTTTGAAGAAATAGTGTACTGTATTTAATGAGGATCTATGCAATCAGGACACCTGTGTTCCCAGTATGTTTCCCAGGGAACCAATTTACCCTAATGACAGTGAATGGCATTTGCTGCTGCTTAGACTAGTGCTTAATTTAAACAATAGTGCATTAGCAATATTTAACTTAATGGCGATGTATTGGGTTTATGCCAGTGGGTTAAGTAATGTTTAACTAGGTGTTAAATAGGTAATAATAGAATAATACTTTGACTTATGCAATGCCAACATGTTCTACCTGAGAATCGGTAAATATTACATCAATATAAGATGCTGTACATCAGAGTGTAGGTTTTGAAGGGGGAAGTAGTTTTTCTCATTTTCCAGAGCTGCACAGAGAAACTAAGTCTGTCTAGTCTGACCTCAGTTTGACATCTAGATAGTAATATATTGCTTCTAGCTGTGGATGGTCTTGTAAGTCAAGTACTCTGTTCTTCCAGAGTCCATGCCTGGGATAGATTTGTCCCCTTGCTTAAATTTACTAGCTCACTCTTCACTTTGTTACATGCCAATCCTCCCTTTTTCACTTTCAGAAAAAGCTACTGAGGATGGTGTAAATGTATAACATGACACTTGTCGCCACAAACAGTGAGGTTCAGCTGAACATTTCAAAATGTTTGTATAATGTGCTGTTGTAAGTTATTTGATTTTGCTCAACTGAAAGTTACACAGCATACAGAAGGAGATGGCAGAGTCCAATGACAGTGGGCCACAGGCCAGGGAGGGAAGCTGGTTTAGAAGTTAGAGAGATGATTTATCACTGTGTTATCTCATTGTAATCCCTGGATATAACTGTACCCAGCATGCTATGATGAGAGCTGATGTGTATAACAAAAAGCAGATTACACAATGTTGACACCTAGATCACTGCAAAGTTCTAGGTTTTTTCACACTGCGGACTGGGATTTGTCAGACGAATGTGTAGTGCCATGTCTGTTTTAAGCTTCCCAGCATGTGTCCTTCCCTGCCAACCAAGGATTCAAGGCCCAACTCTGACACAGCATAGCTGTTTAATCTGGACTGTAGTTGCCGAAGAAGACCTGTGGTAAAAATCTGTAAAGAGATCACAAAGGTAAAAAATACAGGCAGACAAATTGTTGTTGAGAGAGAGTCATAAGTGTCTCAGTGAAAAGACCACTCTGGAAAGGTGTCGAATTCTAAGAGGAAAAGGGGAGTCAGGGAACAGAGGGCAGAGTCAGTGAAAATAGAGCTGGCAGAAGGTGGCAACTATACCTCTCAGTTAAATAGAACCCTGTTTGCAGAGTCTCTTTGTGCTTGGTGAATGGCACTCAAACTAATAATACTTGGCTTCAAAACATCTTCAAAGCACCTTCACTTCACCCCTATTTTATTTATATAGGACTGTCCTGGTTTTATAAAACCTATTGCAGGGTCTTGAACTTTTATATGAAGATGTTCAAATCTGATTTCATGCAAATTGACTCCTTGGTGCCTCAATAAATGTTACAGTTGTTAAGTTGCTATGTCAGTATTGTACTTTATTGGAACTGGGAATATTATAATGGTTTTCATTTTTGTCTTTCTACTGATATTGATAAATTCATATTAGAAGCTAGTATTCTGCCTAAACCATGATCAGAAGGATGTGAATGAGGCTTTTTTTCTGTATATAACCATGGTATGAGTGATTTATATATAAAATCTTTATGCCACATAAATTCTGCATGTTTATATATAAATATATACAATAAATGGATACATAAAATACCTAAGCATACAGAAATAAAAATTAAAATATATAGATACTTAAAACTCTGTGTTTTCACTAAGAATACAGGCATGTTAACCTCTTGCAATGTCAAATATTGTAGCAAATATTCTTTATTTAGAGCTGATGTTTTTCTGCTTTAATTTTAGAAAACAGACTGCTTGACTGTTAGTAGACTGGCAGAAATTTTTTTTGTTAGATAACTCTCTTGCTGGTATTTGCAGTAAAAAGGATTTTGACTGTTAGTATATCTCATTTAATAATAACTATGAAAAATAAGCATTTTTCTAAACTCTTTGTGAAGTGAGTATTTAATACACGAGCAGCAAAACAAAATAGTGTTGTATTCTGAATAAAGTTTTGGAAAGATGAGCAATAGCATTTTTTTCACTTTAGTGGAAGCAAAGCGTACCTGAAACTTAGACTTAAAATGTTTGACAGGTTTTAATGTGATTTCTCACTGATGATAGCACATGAGGTGTAACTTGCTTCCTGTAGATTTTGGTTGTATTATTTTGTTGTTTTGGCTTTTTTTTTTGTCTTAAACAGCTTTAGGGAAGATGCTTACAGATAGTTCATATCCTGTGAATGATGGTGTGTTATTCCAGCTCGTGTTTGGGAGCATACGTTGATAAGGCATTTTTACAGCCTTTATTGCTTTCTTCTACTAAAAACTCAAAATCCTACTTCCCAGAAAAAATACAAAATGCTGCGCCCCATATCCCTTCCCCCTCCCCCCATCCCATCCGAAACAAACCACCTTGGAGTGGAGGCAGGAACTATTTTGTCCCAAAGTGAAATAACTGAACTTCTCATTGACTTTACTGAGGGGAAGCTGAATTCCCAGAATTTGAAAATTTCTTTACATTACGCTGAGTTCTGTCTATGCCCGAGGAATTGGAGTGTGTAGGGGAGAACCTGATGGAAAACAGCAGGAAAAAAATTCTTCCCTCTATAAGGTAAAAGTCTATCAGAAGATGTACTAGTTAAACAATTTGAGTTGGAACAGCATGTTTCTTAAATGAGAGGATAACACTGAGAACCATACTTCTTTGCAGTGATGGATCCAAAGTTTCCTCAGTTCCTTGTCATACATCAAATAGCTTGAATTATCCACTGGTTACCAGTCTTTGTTCTTACATATGAAACAGAGTAGGAACTTGTGCTGTGATGCTTTTCATAGAATCATAGAATGGTAGGGTTGCAATGTCTTAAAACCATAAATTTGTGTTGAAACAGTAACTACACCTGAATAGGACTGGTTAAAAATAGAGACTAATCTGTGTGGAACATAAATAAATCAATACTCATTTTACACAAATTTGCATTAAGATCTGTTAAGGCAAAGGGGGTTGGGTTTTGGTAATTGAACAAGATATGCAGACATCAGTTACACCTTTTAGCTAAAGTGATGCATCTGCCTCTAGAGGAATGTAAGCTATGGTAAGGTCCAGGCTGAACCTAATAAGAGCATTTCTAGTTGGCTTTGATTCATGACATTACATTTGTAGGTACATGTACCCAATATTTAATAGATAATATAACTGTTATATGCACATGCATAATATATTTAATATAATATAAAATTAGATCTCATTGCAGCATAATCAAATAAATATATTAATATAGGTAATTATATAGAAAAACAGAATGTATAGCTATATTTTTTATATAAATATATAATTAAATATATTGTGTATCTATATCTATGTATAAAATATTAATGAGCAGTTGACAGCAATTTTGTACTTTTTCATGAAATTAACTTTTTACAGTGGAAACTTTTAAAAGAAAAACAAAATAGTAACATTTTTGAGGATTACTTTCTATTAAATAACTCAAAGTGATCTTGAGTTCCTATTCCTGTCAGAAGAGATCTGATCATAGACCAGGACATGTACCTTAAATAGTTAATTTTCATACTAAATAACATTTTTCACAGCCACTACATTTTCAAAGAGGAATGATAATATTTAGGAAAATAAATAAATGTCATTATTTGGTGTGAGAACTTGGAATAACTTGATAAAATTTGGTTTTATCCTTGTCTTTGGCTCTAGGTTCCTAAGAGGAATAGAGAAGGATACTTCCAAGTGTACTTTGTAAATTGGTTTTTTCCTTGGCAGATTTTTTTAATATGTTGAATTGTTCTGCTAATTATTTTGGCAGCAATAACTGTTTTGAAAGTGATAAGGACATACTCTTGCCAGATTCATTTCTGTCCACCCCTTTTCATTGTACTTTCTAAGAAAAAAAGTCTCGGAATGGAAACACTCATGAAATCAATTACTTTCAAACAGGGCCTTGATCTACACTGTTCTGAATTTTTTTTTTTTTTTTCATTCTCTGGTACTGCACTGAGTTGAAAAGGAAGAAGGAAAACTCATGAAATTTTTCCTAATTGTATTTTTCAATGCCAAATAAAGCTGTTTTAACATAATTCAGAGACCTTTTATCTATCTAACAGATATACAAAGACCACTTATTCTACAAGTAAACACTGACAGAAGAGACGTGGGGAGAAAAGGAAAAGTAGAAAAAGGGATAAAGTATGAGAGGATAATTTTCTTCATGAAAAGTTGAACATAAAGAGACTTGTAGCAAGTATTCATGGTAGAGAATTTTTTGGTTAAAAAGATTGACGTTTTAATAAACTGATCTTAATTAACACTACTTTGAAATTCTGAGTTGTATGCTCCCTATCTCAAAACACTAGAACCAGTGGCTTTTTAAATAATTTGCTGCTTGTGGGTGATCTCTTTTTGAAACAAAACCAGACCCTCCAGTCACAATTTATTTTTTATTTAAAAAATGATTTTTACTAGCAAATTTTGCTTTGGTTCAAGAGAATTATAAATCATTATTACACAGCCAGACACTTCAAACATTTTGTAAGAGCTTTATGCTCAATGAAGCATCAAAGGCAATGCTGAAATTCATGATTACAGCATGGGTGCATGTCCATTCATTAATACATTAAAGTTCAGGCCTCTAACGTTGTTAATAGGATTTCCAGATTGTCGTGCATTTCTCCCTTAGAAAAGGTGTCTCTTCCTGTGAGACAAAGCAAGAGAATTGTTCTTCATTAATGCCAATTTATGGAAAGTTTTTTTGTAGACAGCTTAGGACTGCAGAACTTAGTCTGGAGTTTCTTAGGAGCTTTTTGCTATTAGTTTTTCACTAAAGACAGGTTTAGCTTTTCTTTCCCCTTCTGTCTCCCACATGCGGTATTATAATTACACAGGGGGAGAAGACAGGCGATTATCAATAGCTACTTTTCTTCATGCCTCCATTTCTGACACTGTTACACTTGATGTTCATCAGTCTTTATTTTGCTCTCACTGTATTAAGCTCTAGGAGGCACATGTAACATGGAATAATATACTTTTGAATGTACTTCAAATATGAGAGAGCTCTTAAAGGCTCTACTGTGTTCTCATCTCTATTGTAGTAGATACTGTACAAATCCATAATAAGAAACAGCCCCTGCCCTTCAGCATTTACAACCAATGTAAATGAAACAAAGAACTGAATAAGTGAATTGCTGCCTGTTTTTTACTGCTGGGGAACCAAGGCTTAGAAAGATTAAATGATTTGTTTAAATTGGGCAAGCCTGTGCCAGAACTGGGAAGTGGCTTCCTTTCTCCTGAAATCCCACCAAATTACTTTTTCTCCAAATAAATGTCCATAAATGAGAAAAGAAGGGACTGATGTGCACCAAAATTGAAAGCATGCTATTATCCTATTTTGAGTTTCATGAAATTCCTGGCCATGTGGCATTTGAGTAGAGGTAACAGAAAGCTGTTGTTATTGGTAACTTTCTAAGGGGCCTGAGCGGGTTTTTAAGTTTGGGAGGTTTTGTCTTAACAGAATTCAGTGTTCTGTTCTCCTTTTGCAGTATTGCTTAATAGATGCAGGTATTTTTCAAAACTAACTTCTTCCTTCTCCTAAGAAGAAGTAAGCCTCATTTAATTACTTTCCTCTTCTTTTCATTCTTGCTTCTGACTAACATCCAAAAGGTGTTTCCAAATCTTTTTATTATTTTTTCCTGGTAATGTCATTGCAGTACTACTTCTGTCTCTGAGCAAAGAGAACTTCACCTGAAAGATCAAACTCAGTAGCCACTGAAAGATTTGTCCTGCATACAGAGCAAATATTCTACACGTAACTTCTTTTTATTCCACATTGCTTAACACGTATGTGAGAAGGAAAGATAAAGGCTGTTGCAGGAAAAGGTCATATGACTTTTTGAGTTAGGTGGGTTCATTTTGGTCCTCAGCCTTGCCCTCCTTGCTGTGGAGATATTACCTAGTGCTGGCCTGGAAGCTGTTACATCCTTGTTGGCTCAGCCCTCTTCCTATGCCAGAATGTCTTGCTGAGGAGCTCACCCTCAACAGAATGGCCATGGTAGCTAAGGCATTGCTCTGTGCTAACATAGCTGTTTGGGTTCTGGATAATTCAAGAGTTTAGTAAGAGGATCTCAGGTCAAATGTATTTGTGCCAACAGGCCTCTTTTAGATCATTATGGTCAGTCCCTTAGCAACAGAATGACTCTTCTCCAGGAGAAATGGCAATGATTGGGAAGAATTGTGACCCTAAACCATTGCGTTGGAACAAATATTCAGTAATATCAGTAACTCTGAAGTCAAAAGGTCTTTGGTAGATGCCAGATTGGCTGATATTAATTTTAGCAAGGAGAGAGCTCAGGAGGTTATATTTAACCTAATTTCTTTCAGTATACCTTTCACATGCACAAGGTATTTAGAGCTGGTTGTTAAGGTAGTGACAGAGATACCTTGAAGGTTTGGTTATATTCCTCATACCATTTTCCCCTGTCATGGAGGCAGGATAAGGACCTTATTTGGACTGCTTTGCTCCATTTCCCTGCAAATTAGGGAAAAGCTTGTTGTGAGGCCATGTTCTTTATGCTAACTGAAATGTAAAATGAGTTCTAATACTTTTCCTTTGAGTCTTACAGGAGGCTTGAAATTTACTTGCGGAGGAAAAGGCTTTGATCTGCATATTTTCATAAGTATTCATAAAGAGATGGAATTAGAAGCTCTCTTTTATTCCTCTTTTTATATATGCTGGTTTTAAAATACATTTGAAGCTGTGGAATTGGTTGAACTTCTAGTGAAGCTTCTTTTCAGAGATGGGCTAGACTAATATGCAGTGTATCACAGGAAGCAAAAATATCCCACAGAATGTGATTCCTCTACATGCTTAGCTGGAGCAGTAGACTATGAGAGGATGTTGAAATTTATATACTCCATAGTTGCTTTCTTAAACTGCCTACAGAAGCACTAGGGCTTTCATATAAGCATTTTGGTGGCCTTCAAATAGCCTCTTCCTGCTAATCAGCATGTGAACCAGGGAGTGACTCTTATCTGGTTTCTGCCCTGTGTGGAATTTGTACTTTTGCTAAGAAGTAATAGGATAAGACCTCGCTCACTGATAGTGTTTAAAGACTATTTAGCATTGATTTTTCATATATACAGGGAAGATAGCAAACCAGGTCTTTGACTGTAAGTTGCAGGTTCTCTATTTACATGGAATAATAAAAGCTGTACACGTGAAGCAGATGTTCTGGATTTTTGTGAGAGATCTGGTTCTTCAATTGTGGTTTTTTTCCTATTCAGTTTACAGAACTAGTCAAAAGCATTTGAAAACAGATCACCTAAAATACATTACGCCTTTTCAGATAGATCTATGTCTAATCTCTATAACTAGCTTAGAACAGTAGTTGTTACTGGAAACACTTCAAACCTTGGAATAGGCAGTTTTAACTCTAGTACCTATATTCAAAGAGGTTTTAAGTCTCAAGCAGTCAAATACACAAAAAAAAAGGAAGAGGGAATGTCATAATAACAAGTCTGACCACGTCAATGTAGAATGTGAATGTTATCTGTCTGTGCTGACTTAGATCCTTAAAAAGGAATGAATGGGATATTGGGTCTCTAAGTTTTTCCTTCAAATATTCTGTTTACTATGCTGTACATCTGGTATTTTATCCTCCTTTTGATATTATTTCTGGGATTAACATCAGTTAATCATCAGTTGAGGCAACAAATTAGGCTGAATTTTAGGATGTTAGTATCTTCTGTGTTAGATTATTGGAGCTTTGCCAGAAATTTTTGCTGTCACCCTCAGATCATTCAGCCTCTTAATGCATCGATCCCTTTCTGTTAGCTGAGAAGAATATATTCTGAATCTCACAGGTTTGTTGTGGGGATGAATATAATAGAAAGTGAATGCCAAGATTCTGAGGAGTATGCAAGTACTTCAAATAGCAATCAAAGCTTTCCTGAGTTATCACCATTTTCCTGTATCTCTCTGTATAGGTAACTACAGGGAAAATGAGGCTCTATTAAATGTTATGTGCAGTTAATCTGTAGTGCAGTCAATGACACATCTCCTGACTTCTGCCCAGTTGCTTTATTCTTTCAGGATCTCTTTCAACTTGCAGAAGCACAGAAGACCCTCTTGTTTACTTGTTTGTTTTATTTTGTTTTGTTTTTTTGCCTGAACCAATAAAATATTTAAACAATAAAATATTTATTAGGGACAAACAGCACAGTAACTATGTTTAAAAAAGAAATACACAAAAACACTGTGAACAAATCTTACTCCCAGGTGTTTCCTTGATGCCAGCCATGAAAGCTGGAAAAGTATTCATTATAAACTATCAGTTCTGTCAAGATCAAGGGTAGATTCCTGGAGTGAGAATCACAAAAGGAAAAATGAAAGGACCTCCTCCTGTGTTACAGATAGTGCTGCATATACATATGTATATGCTGTGTATATATGTTTGTGCATATGCATATGTATGTTTATGCACAGTCTGTATAAATCAGTAGAGCTAACATCTATTGAAAATATTCAACAAAGTATGCTCTTTAAATTATGTATATGAAAAGAATTCTCTTCTCGATTGTGGGGTTCCCAGAGTAAAGCAACTGCAGGGAAAAGTTGACCAACACTTCCAAGTCAGTGCCTATTGGAACATGCAGCCTTTAATCTCCACTGAGTATACCAAGCCTTTGGTTCTATTTCTCAACTATGTCATGACAGAGGAACATGTGACAGAAGAGTGTGTGTGTGTACAGAAGAGAACGAGAGTGTGTGTGTGTTATGGAGGGGCTAGAAAATACCTCCACCCCCAACACTTCTGTCACCAGTCAAGAAATTCAATGTGTCCTCACTAAGATGCTCCTGGAACACAGCTCCTGGAGTTAATGGTTGCAGACACTAAATACGTTCTTGGTGTTGAGAGCATTTGACCAGTTCTTACCATGTAGTTTTTAATCTTCATTCCAAGACCTAGCAAAGCAGGAATTTACCATATGAGACAAAGCAGTAGTTTCTAGTTTCTTATAAGAGATAGGCTTTGTCTTCAACATTAACAGTCCAAATGAGTGCCTGAAGTCTTGAAATACTAGCCTGGGTAGCTGCCTTATACCAGACTACCTCATATTGTCTGTCCTGAAAAACAATGAGCTATCTTTTATTTATCACTAGATAAGGTGATACAATTCCTTGTATATGTCATGTAGATTCAAAAGGATTGGGAGGTAAAGGAAAAGATGGTGAGTAGCTGGGATAGTCAGAGTTAGGAAAAGATGGAATAAAGAATCTTGCTTTGGAGACCTAACAGGTAGGGTTAATGGAGCACGAGAGGTAAGAGGCAAAAGGAGCAAATGTGAATTTTGTTGTACAATGGTAAGTGGAGTTGTGTGGGAACGCAGTCAAGTGACATCATGAACAGATTCTCAAGCTATGAGACTACTAAATTCACTTTCTTAAAGAAAAAAATAGAGTTTCACTTCTTTACTCACTAGGAATCTGTGACTGCCTGCAAGAATGGTTTTGGCATTTTCTATATTTCTGATTTCAAGAAACTTCATTCCTATGTGCTCTGTTTCCCTACCTGCGCTTTAGAGGATTCACTGATTGAGTAGATTAGGATCCTGTGTTAATTATACTGTCAAGCTTGTGAATGGGCTCTAGTGTAGTGTCCTGGGTATTTTGATGTAGTGTGTAAAGTGTTATAAGTACTAAGGGAATACATTTGATAAAAATGCAATATTCTGTTTCTTTTCTTAGTATTCAAACTGTTTCTATACTCTTTAGCCTCTCCTTAGGTTATGTAGAAACTGTAGTTGATTGATGAGCTTGCTTCTGTGTCAAAGTAGGCTTACATTCATGCCCTGGCATTGCTGTATAGTGCCCTCTTACTTGTGTTTATGCATCTCTGTGTGACCATGCTGTAAACTGGATTGGTGAGCTGTCTTCAGTTAAGGAAGCAAACAAAGAAAGTGTCAACCTCCGTCTCAACCCGACTACATCTTTTCAGTGAACTAGATTACTAAGCAGTTGTAATACACCACTGATAAATTGGTGGCAGGTAACTGAGGGTGAGGGAAGAGGGATTTAAGGTTGTGTGTGGGGTTTATTGGTTTGGTTTTTAAGCTCTGAAATAAATGTGATACTGAACTATTTACATAGTGTCAGGTAGGCAGTGTGATCTCCCTATAAGTGTATTTTAGTACCAGACTAGCTCCAGATGCTTTTGTTAATGAGGGGTGTTTAAAAGCTGTATTTATTTTCACATGGGCCACAAAGTGGTTGCACAGAAGTGCCGTTCTTACCTGAAGTGAAAAAAGGATTGGTTTCCCATTAAGTGTCACAGAGCATCATGTCTCCAAAACTTTCTTAAGATTAAAAAGGCAATTACAATTCTGATTTTAAAATGAGGAAAATATTTGTGAGAAGATGACTAGTTCTTCACCATATATTGTTGTCGTGGTTTTCTGCCCATCAGGGAACAAAAGACCACGATTAGCCTCAAGTACCGAAGACTTAAGGATTGCTAAAGGGCAGGGAGAGCTTAATTGCCGCTTAAGGTGCAGGACAAAACAGACCAGGCTACTCGGCTTGGGGAAGAAAACAGAAAACAATTTAATACCAACTAAAACACAAAACCCCAAAAACCAGAACCAAAACAAAACAACACAGAATGGTACAGAGATGAAGAGTCCGACCAGCCCTTTAAGACCACCTGCTCCCCACCCCTCTCCTCTTCCCGGGCTCAGAGCCCTGATCCCGGTGTTTTATACCTCCGTCCCCCCTGAACGGCCCAGGGGGGCAGGGAGTGGGGGTTTCAGTCAGTCCGTTCCTGGTGGCTTCTGCCGTTTGTCTAACCTCAGGGCAAGTGGGTTCCGCACCAGTCCTCCTTGCAAGTCCGTGAGGTACCACACACACATGGCAGCCCTGCACGGGCTGCACCGACGCACATTTGTCCCAAAGCCCTGCACGGGCTGTACCGATGCTCATTTGTCCCAAAAGTTGCTGCTCCTCTCTGCCTCTCGTGTGGGGCTGCTCTGCGGTGCACAGGCTCTCCAGCATGTCCTGTGCCATGACCGCCTCCCCCACACAGTCTCTGGCCCGTCCGGGCACACTCACATGAAGTTGCTGCTGCTGATCCATACGTTGCAGGGGTACCGGCTGCACTCTCACCACGGCTTGCAGAGGGGTCTCTGGTCTGATGCTCCATCCTTCCTCCTTCTCCGACTGTGAGATCCGCATGGTCGCCTCCATCTTGTACCACTCTTACACCTCCTGCCTCGCACCTCAAATTCCCGTCCCTAAATAGTGATCGCAGAGGCGCCAGATTGGCCCAGCCGGGCTGGGGGGTGGGTCTGAACCCAAGAGTCGGGGGAGAATCTAAAAAACTTTTACTGGGTCTTCACTGCAACCTGCTCCCCCTGTTACTAAGCAAAAGCAACTCCTTGCTAAACCATGACAATTGTTCAGCATACATTATTTACCTTCTTATATGTTGTATAGTACTTGCTTCACTTGCGTACTTTCTAGGCTCTTTGATGTAACTAGGTGTAATAATTAATAGCCATTTGGTCATATTCAGAATTCAATAGTTTCAGTCCAAGTCAAGATGGAATAGGGCTCTTAGTAAGTTTGTGCTGGTGATTGTGAACATTTAACAGTTTTTGCAGTAGCATGAGCTTCTCAGAACTGCTGCTTGCATTGTGGATTTCAGTGGAGCAACTAGCATTTGAAAACATGGAAGGATAAAAGGCAGATGAGAGCAGTGTGGAGGAGTTTGTCCTGCCCCTGTCCACATGCTGTATGTTCTGTGGTTTAAAGAGAATTTGGAGCTACTGTACACTTTTAAAATATTAATTGTTATGAAGAAAAATTCTTATGCAAGTGTGTAAGGATGTTAAGAATATATTTCTAAAGAGGTCACTGAACAATAACATCTGTGTTTTAGAAACAGCGAAAGCATGATCAATTGGTTAAACTCTGATCTGAGATAATAAAATGCCATAGGAATTAAGAATCTTGAATGAACAGAAGGGTAAAAAAAAAAAAGAGTACTTTTAATGGTTAGCTGATGTTTATTGTCATTGATTCTCAAGATAGTCTATCATCTCTAGTTCTTTTTTGATTGTGCTTTAGTAGACACAGAAGTATTCATGTCTGATATGCTCTACTTTGCAACTGACTGGAGGGATTGGAGTCCCTCCCGCATTCATTCCTGTATCTGCTAATGAAAAGCCTCATATCTGTGCAGTAATATCATTTCTTTCTCTACTCACATGTTGCCTCATTTGACACAGTATTACCTTGACTTAGTAGGAGCATCCTGCTAAGAAGAGGTAAAGATGAATCCAACTCTGTTCTCATGACTCAGTGGTGGGGAGGAGTAAGCTCTGAATTCCTAATACCAGGCAGAAATTCTTTTTGTTGGAAAAGTCTGAGTGCTGCAGCTAGATTTGTCTGAATCTACTAAATTGTTAGATGATATCTGAATAAGATACTCCTTCCTGATTACAATTCTTCCTTAAAGATTGAGATGGCTGGTGTCCAGTTTCTTGTTCTAAAATAATTTGGGGAGTTCTCTGATCACTTTAAGAGGAGACTGATTTCATTTCAACATTTCCAGTTAGTGGAGCTCTAGAAATAAAATGCAGTACTGAACATGGAAGAGCTTAAATCCGAGTTTGGGATCTTTGAGTGAAAAAGTTCACGGTAACATGAAGGAACAGAAATTTCAAAATCTACAATCTCCTGTGCCTTGACTCGTTTTCCACAAAGCACTGTCAAATGTGTTTATTTCTATCCTGACTTGACAGTCTCTTGTATCTGTTAATAAGCCTTAAAGCCTTGAACACATTGGCAAGTTTTTTTTTCAAGATACTGCTGGCTGTATTTGTTCTCCAATACACACACATTCCCAGCCTAATTGGGAGCCAGAATGCAACATGGGGCACAGTGCACTTGTGCATTTAGATTCTCTTTGCAAAGAAAATTTGATGCACAGGGAGGGAGGAGGCTGTTTTGTGTTCACATAGGTCCCTTGGGGCAAATAAATCTGGATGACTGGGGAGACTAGACCTGAGCACAGACACAGGCATGCGCCCCTTGGTCTTATCTTACAAGCAGAAACAGTGCTCTTGATCTGGTCCCATTGACTGCTCTGGCTGCCAACTTATGGCTGAAAATTTGACATGTTTCTATTTGTGTAAAGCACTCATGAGAACTGTGAGTGCTTTTAGGATGATGGAAATCGTACTGCAGCACTGGTTTGCAAAAAATTGGGTAGAAATTTAGAGAACAGGAAGCAAGTAATTAGACTTTCACCGTTTAAAGAGTTGCTAGCTGCTCGTGTGCAGGTTTCTAACCTACTGTAATTTCAAGGTAAGAGGTATTGTATATTAGAATGTTATGATTCAAAGTAACAACCTGTTTAAAGTAATCTACTTTCCTTTGCAACAGCAGTGCGTCACAAGTATGCTACTGTCCATTAATACAAATCATCTTGTAAATCGGAATTTGTAAAGCTGCCCTAAGTGTAGTTGACAAGTCATCTGTCCACACTCTAATTTTCCAATTTTTGGGGCAGCTGTTGTTTCTATCATGTTTTCTCTCATCAGGTCTTGGAGTAATCACTCCCTACAAAGCAGCATTCAGTTATTCATTTCAACAAAGGTGTTTCTGGGCTTGATTTCAGATAGTTGCACTATTCATCAGTGTTGGATGTTTCAGTACAGAAGAGCCGGCTGGCAGCATAGTATGACTGCAGAACAATTCAAGGAAGTGATTATTACAGTTAGACTGTGATGATAGCATCTGTGAAAATGTAACCAACCTATCAAGGAACATACACAATTGAAGTGAACAGTTGCACTCGCAATAGAGGCTAGTCATCATAAATCATCTAGCAGCCTAAGTATAGACAAAGCTGAGGACCTAAAAAGTGTTCCACGCATATATGGGAGTCTTTGTTTTCCCTACTACTCTCTACTATCACTTTCTCCATTAATGGCTGCTGAGGCAGTAGAATTCTTCCTCCGGCTTTATTGTGGCAACAACTCAGAGTTTACAAAATGATTTTTGGTGTGAAACTTGTCACCTTGCTTGACAATTTTCTTGCCTCTTTATAATATTCTGTAGAGTAACATAAACTATATTTGAGTGGTTCTCACTTTGGAGAACTTGTGCCCCAAGGGTTATGTGAAGACAAGAGATTAAAAAAAAAAAACGCAAACCTAAATTGAAAGGCACAGCAGCTTGACTGGGAGTGGTGGAATGGCAGGGAAGAGGCTGCATTGCTTTCTTAAACTGTCTTTGGATGTAAGTCTGCTCTGGGAGCTGCTGAACACTGGAAAATACATTATTAACGGAAGAATGTGCTGGAAATTTTTTTTTTTTTGCAAATCAGTTTATTTTAATCATTCCATCTAATTTTACTACACTGCATTGAGTGAAAGATGCAGTGGAGGGGAATTGCAGGACAATGCAATGTATCTGAAATCAACACCTGTCTGTGAAGTTCTATTTACTAGTGTATCTTCGAAGAGATTTAACTAAATACTTTAAAATTTTTTTTGAAATTAATGTCTACATGCATAATGCTGTCGTAAGAGCTGTGGTCAAAGCCTTTTGCCTGCAGCTGGTAGACAATGGAAACCCTTATTCTAATTAACATGTTACAGACTACCTCCCAAAGCTCAGGACTCTGAACATCCTTTATATATATATTTGCAAACAAAATAGATGTGAGCTCAATTAAACTGTTAGTAGTACATCTATACCTCCCCCAGATTATTGTTCACATGTCTAGCATATTAAAAAGGTTGTCTGCTTGAAGTATTTTTGCCTTGCCTTGGTCATTTTCTTTGCTTTAGTCTATCTAAAGTCATATAGCCAGGATCTTGGTAGCATTCAGCTGGGAATGTTCATGAAGTGGAAAGGATTGTTTATTATCTGGATGGAGTAAGTATATAAAAGGTAAGATGCACATCTTAGAGTAAAAATTTTTATACCCAGAACATTTTTCATCCTGATCTCTTCTTTCTCCAAAGTAAAATGCACTTCTAAATATGATTTGAATACCCTTAGTCAAAACATCAGTAAAGGGGCCATTTTAAAAATAATTGTGCTAGTAATGTTATTAGCTTCAGTAGTTCAAGCCCCATCTCTCTCAAGAGAAAGAGAGGGGAAAAAATGACAAATGAGCATCTCTGGAGGAACACAATGCATTCTGAGCCCTGGCATCATCTATGAAAATCATAGCAAATCTTAGTTTTGGGGAAGCTGGCAGGTAATTTCTCAGTAGTGCTCTTTCTGTCTTTCAGGTTCATTGATACTGCTGTGTTAGATATCACAGAATCTTAAGGGTTGGAAGAGATCTTGAAAGATCATCCAGTCCAACCCCCCTGCCACAGCAGGACCTTCTAGAGCAGGTCACACAGGAACTCGTCCAGATGGGTTTTGAATGTCCTCAGAGAAAGAGACTCCACAATCCACCCGGGTAGCTGTTACAGTGCTCCCTCACTCTCACAGTGATCTAATGGAGGGGAGGGAAGTAAATAAAATGTGTACTCCTCCACGCCAGAAGATATTTCCTTGTGGTACATCATACCATCAAAAAATCTCACTACAAAACAGTGTTTCTGCCTTGCCTGTATACATGAATTTCTCAGAAGGTATTTACAGCAGTGTAGAGACACTGTATTTTTGTGTTGCTGTCCTCCTCTCTCATCTCTCCACATTTTCTCTCATATTCCCAGAGAGTTTCTTGGTGGATCTCAGGCTAAACATAAACTTTTTAAAATACTGAGATTTACCTTAAATGTTATTAAGGATAGGATATGGAGTTATTCTAAAAGAATAGAAGGATGAAAGTTGTAGTTTTTCCTGTGTATGAAAATGTGGGAGTGCTGATCTTCTCTGTACCTTTTTTTTCAGCGGGGAACACATTTCTCTATACCTTTCTTTTTGCTTTTAAATAGCTGTTTTCATGGGCAAAAGTACAGATCTATCTACGTTATCTTTCAGACAGGCATATACACTGCTTTTGTTGTTAGTAAGGAAAAGAGAGACACAGTTACTCAAGTAACTGGGTAAAAATGAAATAACTCCTGGGAAATAAAATGCACAGTTAAAAATAAACTCCTTCTCCAAAAGGATCTTTTCAAGTTTATGGCAGAGAATGAATCTGTATCCTAAAAAAAGAATAAAGTCAGCAATTGTATGTACTTTTCATGACTCTCATGTAAAACCTGGCAAACAGATTATTTGTTGGCTTAGTAGATTAGACATGAGGGCTTCTGTAAATTAAAAACAAAAGCAGCTTTGGAATGTATTTCACTGTCTCAGTTGGAAAACAAAGATCTCTTTTCCCCCCACTCCTTCTTTTCCTTAAGATAATTAAAAATAAAAAGTGTGCAGAGCCATATAAATAAAACAAGGGCTGAGATGAAAAAAAAAAAAAAGGAAAATCTTCCTTCAAAGAGATGTCAGCAATCACAGTTTTCATTTGTCTGTGCCAAGAAATGTGCTTATATGTAGGTCTGAATATAGTTTATTCTTGACTATTTATGGAAGTTATGCTCTTAGAGAACTTAATATGTAATAAAAAAAAAAAGAATCCTTAATTACAATCTGGTTTAAATGATGCTTAACTTAAAAGCTTTCAAATACCCCTTTAAGCATTATACAATGTTCCACTATCTTCCTTTTCTAGCATTGCTTACCAGTACAAATACATTAGTTTATGCTCTAATTATGTAGGATTTTGTTATAATTTACTTTAACAAAGTGTGAATGCATTCTTCATGGAAAAATATGTTGCTTTGAATTTATGAAAAATCCCTTTGGCTACTTCTCCTCAAGTTTGTAACCTAAAAGAGAGCACAGTCTCTCAGTAAAGAACATAGAACACCTTTAAAATATAGTTCACTGTTAAGAATCATTCAAGAAAGAGGAAAAACACAGTCCAGAAGTGAGAATGCCTGAGGACAGCCCAGAATTGTGCCTTGACATGTTATAGAATTACTTGCCTTTCTATAAACTGAAAAATTTAGAAATTGCTATAACTCTCAAAATACCTATTCTGAACAGGAACTACAGAGTAACTCCTTAAGGCATGCCTGTCTAACAAGCAAGTTTCTGATTGTAGTCAATGCTTTTGTCAATATTTATTCTTCCTCTCTATTTTTTTTTTGTGTGGTAGCTTCTTTCTGTATTTCTGTACCTCTATTTCTCTTCTCAGATTTAATTTTGGACTGAGTCTTGTCACATTCAGGTGTTGGGAGGATGACAAGTTGAAGGAATCGTAAGGTTTCCAGTAAGCAGCCTTTGCTTAGTCATAGAAGCAGCTCAAAACTATATTCCTCTTCCAGAAATTGCAGAATTTCATCTGGTGCCCCATTCTGCTGGGTTGCGTTCATCTTGGGAAGAGGATGTGGAGGAAAGATTGAATAACTGATGAGTGATACTGTCCCCCTGGAAGCTATTGTCTGGGATATAGCCACATCCCTAGACCATGTTTCAACCTTGTAAGCAGTGATGACTGAAGTGTGTGTTTTCCTTCATAGTCTCTGAAAGGATGCTTCTACAAGACAACAGATGCAGTGCATTGCTATACTTCTTTTTATACCTGATTATTTGCAGAATTTAGTTACAGTTCCCAAGATATTCAAATGAGATGAAAATTCATTTACTGCTTGTGGAAAAGTGTAATGCTGAGTGGGGAAAACGAAGACCTCAAAAGGCATGTGAAAATCTAATGGACACAAATGAACAGTTTGCTGGCATCTATACAAGTTACATGTCTAGCACCATTATTTCCTCCTAGACTTTCAAGTCTTTGTAGACAGAGTGCAATCAAAAATGAAGGCCAGAATGCTGTATGAGGAATGCAGAATCAGTAGTTTTAGGCAGTTTTGGCTAATAGAATTATCTGGCCAGTTATCAGGCGTGTTTCATTCAAGACAGTAATTCTCAAGGATATTCTTGATTTGTATTGGTTTTTTTTTGTTGTTTTTTTTTTTAATCTGTGAACACTACAGTCTTTATGTCGAAACTAATATTCATTTTCAGTTCTGGGCCAACTGGCAGATCCAAATACAAATATTACTAATTGGCTGTTCATAAGTCTTTCTAGCAATTAATCCAGTTATAAATGATTCAGACCTTTCTGTAACCCAAATATGATTCATGCTTTGTTTCTTTTTCACAGAATTATTTCATACTAAACAAGGATGTGTAATTTTAATCTTTAATGTCCAACATCTGCATGAAATATTCTGCAATTTTGAAACTCAAAATATAAGGAAAGTTTACCTAGGGAAGATGTAGGATTCTAACCCTGCCTATTGGGACAATAACAAACCAAATCTTCAGACAAAATCAGTTGTTTCATGTAATATTATGAACCCATACATTTGTGCACTGTTATTAGTTTTATCTAAATCACTGAAATGAGTCGTTGCAAGTGGTTGCAATTGTGCATTTCTTTACTGCATTTTTATACACTGATGAACACGTGTGAAAGAGAGCCTCTAATGGAACTCTATCCATGTGGATCCCATGGCATTCCTTGTAGACATGCCTGAGGAATTTCATTCTGGTATTCTTGATGGATTTTCAAGTGATTACATTTGCTTCTCTAAACTGTCCTACAGTCACTTTTGGTATAGTGTTCTTTCTCTTTTCCA
This sequence comes from Urocolius indicus, assembly GCA_013401255.1. Taxonomy (NCBI): domain Eukaryota; kingdom Metazoa; phylum Chordata; class Aves; order Coliiformes; family Coliidae; genus Urocolius; species Urocolius indicus. The sequence continues at coordinate 256,521 of WBNH01005174.1, read as the reverse complement.
GTTTTAAACTGTTCTCTGTAGAATTAACTGCATTCCAACTCTGAGACATCTGAATTTTGGGTATGGTTAGTTTCTGATCTGTACAGGGACTAGTTCCTCTTTGGTGTCTGGAGGATATTTGGCACCTTTTTGGCTTCTATCTCAAAATTCTTCTTCAGTCTCTGTTAGCATTGAATTGTTGGTTGCTGTTTGTTCCTACTGTTAGTTACAGTTCGTAGAAGCTCAATGACCATTAATTACAGTAAAACACATACTGGTTTGCTTATACAATTTTTAATGATTATTAGACATTGCAGGGCTGACTGGACATACCCTCAACTTCTCAGAATTACAGTTAGACTGGGTGAAACTAGGACTAACATCTGTAGACTGGGAAAAATACTCTGGCCAGCAAGTCTGTGAATGCATGGAAGTCACATAGGTGTCTGTGCTCTCGGGTCACATGAAAAGACACAGAGTAATACTGACAAAGAAAGCAAAGACTCCTATTTTCTTTAGCCATGCTTCTTGCTGTAACTTTGGTGAAGATGCAGCAGGTCTTTCCTAGCACATCCTAGAAAGTTCAAGGACTGTCTACATTGGTCACTACTAAAGAAGGAATTATTCTGCATCTAATTTGCAAAGAAAATGCTTGGAAGTGTTGTCTGCTTCCTTGTGAGGGAATTTCAGAACTTGTGCAGGACAAGTGCATTGTGAATTATTTCATTGTGGTTTATTTCCTCGGCTTAAGAACCTGTAGAATAAAAGGATACTGCAGAAGTAGAGTTGACTTCACAAGGCCTAGTGCAGATCCATAGCAGCACCTAGCTATACCTGGGACAAGGTAGTGTGAAAACCAAATCAAGACAACGTGCAGTAAAAATATGATTAAATCTTTGCTGTTTGATTTTTGGTTTTTACTTATTTCAAGCATCTTTACAGGATCATCTCAGAACTTGGGCTGTCATGAACTCCAGGTCAAACCTTATTCTGAGACCTCAGACCTCAGTTCCATAGAATGGAATTGAATGATCATGCACATCTTTGCACAGGCAGTTAAAAAAAAAAAACCAACAACATTTTTGAGAGTAATAAATTACTATCTCTATCCTGGGTTGTGAAATCCTCTTGGAAGATTTGAGAGGAAAATGTTACTGCGATTATAGAAATCTCAGTAGCTTGACTAGACTGTTTGCTTCTCTTTGGAAATGCTAACAGATAGTAGAGCAGACTATGAACTAATGTCTTGCCAAGGGCCTTTTTTCATGCCAGAACTATTTTTTGTCCAAGATAACAATCTTTAAAAGCTTTTTAGTGTAACAAACTTCTTTTTCTCTTCAGACATGCATAACTGAACATTTTGTGTGTGTGTTTGTCCAGAAATTGTCAAAGAGATAAGATCTCAAGATAGAGCTTGATTTCAGGTTAGGGAGAATGTTTATGGCTCTATTGTAAGTCTTAGGCTCATGAATGTTTGAAAAGTAAATGCTGGCATAACCCTGGCTACCATATAATAGTAATTATTCCTTGCTTAACTCCCAACGGTGTCTATGTTCCTTGTATTCTTACAGACAAAGAAAAGGTGTTTCCAGACTTATAATTGATTCTCAGTGACAACTTTTGCTCACTTAAACCAGAACAGTATACATCTGGGCAAGTTTTTAATGTTTTTTTTTTTTCTACAAAGCACAAGCATGGCTTCTCTGGACAGTAAATATAAGAATTCTGGTACAATTTTGCACCTCTCATTTAAACATTATTTTTTGGGCTGAACTCTAAATCCTCATTGTCTAACTTTTATTGATGGTTATTTGATTAGCAAACTGCTTAGACTGAAAAGTAGCTTATTTTAAGCACACTTGTCCTCTGTCAAAGGTTTGGTTTTATTCTTTTTTTTTTTTTTCCCCTTGTTTTACTTCTTCCTGTCCCTTCATTTTTCTCTGAAGAGACCGCTACTTTTTTTTTTTTTTTTTTGGTAATTAAAGCTATGTCAAATTGCACATGGCTACCCAAAGAGTTCAGAATTGATTATTAATAGAATTTTCAAACAAATAAAACTGAGTTAATTAGTGAATCTATAATCAACAATAATCAACTCTATTCCTCTATAACAAACAACTTTGCCTGATCACACTATAATGTAAAATGGAATTAACAACAGTTGTATATTAACACAAAGGACATGAGATTTGGGTTTGTGTACATTTGGTACTTGGTGTGATCTTTTTGACTTGCTTCTTGTGTTCAATTATGCTTCATCATCTATCTGCAAACTTCGTTGGGTACACACTGTACTGTAATTTTTACTGCTGTGGCAGAACTTCCACTATAAATCAATGGTGGGTTTATTGATCTAAACTGTGGCTCAGATAGATCTGTCTTATAAATCACCATATTTCTATCTAACTTATTCATGTGGCTACATTTTCTAGTGTTTCACATTCTTTTCTGTATGTATTTCTGTCATATAAAAATATTTCTCTAAATAAATTGTATGGTCTGATATCACAGAACATGCTACCAAAATGTTACCTGTGTCTTAACATTTCTCGTAAGATATCCAGCTGCCATGCATGTGTCTATGTGTTAGTGGAATGTCTCGTAAAGAACTCAAAGGACACTGACTGTCATATGAATATAGTTCTTTTTAGCAGTATCTAAAACTCAAAAGTTGCAGAACTATGACCAGATGGCAAACAGGATTGGGAACCTTGCAAGACATTATCATAGGAATGACAGCACCAATGAAGACCAAGGATCTATGTAGCTTAATGTCTTATTCAACAATGGTAATAAATTCTAGTATAGAATAAGAACTAGAACAACTTATACAATAGTATCATAAACCCAGCTTTCTCTTAGCTCTCTGTTTTTCACCCCAGAATTCCTGAGGCTCATTTTGTGTGTGTATATAGTGATTTGCCATATATTTCTTCAATGTAGGATGCCATTGTTTTCTTACTTCAAAAATGTTCAACTGATCTACTATCCATTGTTTGAAAAAGCACTTTTCGTTTTGTTTTTATATTTGTCTATTTTTGGGGTTTTTTATAGTCTCATATTTTTGTTAGGAAAAAGTGAAGAAATGATTCTTATCTGCTTTCTTTGTGCCAGATTCCCAGCCTGTGTTTATGCATGGGGTATTTCTTCCTGAATTTGCATTTTCTTTCAGTTTCATGAGGCTCAAGTTGGCCCATTCCTTTAGTAATTTCATGTGTCCCAGAATGGCATCCCTGCCTTCCAACGTATCAACTGCTTCCCACAATATAGTATTATCTGTAAAGCTGGCATGAGTGTGTTCCATTTTAGAGTTGGTCACTAATGAAGATGCCAAATAACACTGTTCAACTAGTAGCCCCTGAGGAACATTCCTCATAACCAGCTACCATTTGTCTTTGAAGAACTGACCACTAGGTTTTCAGCTCCAGCCTTCCTAACCTTTCCTTTCCTTTTTTTGACTGCTACTGAGCTAATGCTTATGTAAATTGATTCACTGTAACATTTCAGACTTCCAATCGAGTATTTGTAGTCAGGTCACAGTCCTTTGTTTTACATTTGGCTACCAGTCTAACCTGAAAGTCCTTCTTGATTTTTTTTTTTTTTTAACAGTTTGGAACTTTGAAAAATTCTTACATTCATTTTGAGAAGTAAAAACTTTTTTTCAATAGTTTGCAATACAGATAATCTCAAGCAATGAAGAATAAAAGCCAGTTCAACTTGTGTACTTATTTTGGATTTCTGTGCCTTAAATCTTAGATTGGATCTGACACCAGATGTATTTGTGAATGAAAAAACTTTTGAATCCACATTGGATCACCCATCTGTTGGATCATCCAGATGTTTATATATGGTCCTAAAATTTTACTATTGTAAACAAGTACAGAACCAACTTTGTAATCTTCTGGAATTTTAGGGGGACTGCTACTGAGCAATGTCCTCAGTAATACAGTATGCAACATCAGCTAGTTCTAGCTTTCAGTCAACTACCAAATGAGTAGGCTTTCAACAGAGGTGCAACTGAAAAAACAGTTCTAATTAGTTAACTACCTGCCTGTTTGCTTGGTTTTGTTATTTTCTTTAGATTGTATTGGTAAGATGCCAAAACATCTGTAAAGCTTTATTAAATTTAAAAGCTTTATTACTCTGATGTCAAAGACCTTCTGTGCTCTCTTTTCTCCAACACTCAAGCCACTGAGCACTGGTCATATGAATCCTGATAGAAAGCAAATGTTAACTTTTCATGCTTGAGTAGCTACTGACAGCTAACATTAAACTTTTAAGTATATGTATTTGCACTGGAAGCAGTATCTGCTGTATGAGAGAGAACACTGCTTAACATTGTAAGGTAATGTTCCTTAGATCTCTTTGCCAGAATATAAGAATGGAGGCTATTAAATAAGATCTGAACTATCCCTTTTTAGCCATGACTACTCACATACATAGTGTGATGACTATGATCATGACAGAAAGTTACAGGCTAATACATGCAGTGTTCTCTGTGTGTACATATCTATAAAATATGAATGAAAGCAATGAGACAGTTTCCCTAAAGCCTTTTGCCACACTCCTGGCACAGAAGCTGTTAGCATAATCTGTAAACCAGAATAACCTTTCACCAGCCTGAGGACTAAGTCCTGTTGTGCCTGTGTTCTGCTCGAAACAGAGCCTATTCTGGAACCGTGAATGAGACTAGATCTTATTTATTCCACTCCATTGTGTGGGAATTCAGTTTAACACCCTTGAAATAGTAAAACCGCTTTCTTCTCAGAAAATTTAAAGATTCTGTCCTGGTGAAATGTTGTGATTCATTTTCAATGGGACACCATCTCCCAGAAGAATAGTCAGCTTTAAAGAGTTTCTCTGTCAAAATATACACCCTGCTAGGATTTTTCTTTTTCCCTGTGAGATATCTTTTTTTCTGTTTTGCTAGCAAGGCAACAGAATTGCCTTTACTGCCAAGTCAAATCTCTTTCTCATCAGTTTTCTTACTGGATTTTCAGGGTTTTTTTTGTGTTTTGTTTTGTTTTACAAAATAATGCATTGACATTTAGATTTTTTTCTATGGGAAATCCTAGAAGCCTCCTTATCTTGAAGACATCATACTCTCTTTGTGGCATGCTGTTTGTTATTGTTTTTTCTGATCCACACTCTACCTTGTTGAAGAACAGGATTTCCATCTATGACTTCTGTATTCAAAGCTCAATAACAAAAACCCACAGACTTAAGTTTCAGTGTGTATTGCTCTGCTTATTGAGGCCAATGCCTAGATTGTCATCTAGTCAGCTATTTTCAGTGAAGAACAGACTTCTGTATCAAGAAGGTCCCCAAAACAGAAGAGATAAATCTTACCTTTTACAAAACGAATTATTTTCTAGCTTTTAGGGTTTTTTTTTTAACCATAGAGTACTTGTACTTTTTTTAGTTGAAGTTATTAAATGCATTAGTGTAACTCAGTATTTCTTTCCTTGATACACTTTGTAGTATTTACTTATATCAACTTTTGCACACGAGACTTTTGAGATTATCAACTTTGTAATTACATATACCATATCCGATTCTATTAATCCTCTCTATTGAAACACAAAATAGCATATAAAAATTCATAAATGTGTGTTGGAAAAATGTTGTGAAAGAAGTTGAAGCAGACATTCACAATGATTTAGGTTTCTGACACACAAAAAATGAGAATCTTTCTTAATAATATAATTTGAGAATGGCAATAGTTGCTATGTACACCACGGAATTAATGTGCTGACTTCACATATTTAACTGAAAGAATATACTCTATTTTAACCAAGCTAGTTACAATGAAGTTGTAAAAGGATTCATTTCTGTATACAACTAAGTAATCCTATTCTGTCCTCAAGTAAAAAAACCACACCCAATTATTGTATTCTAAGCAACTAAGACTGAGTACATGTTGCCCAGAGTCTCCCAGAATATACTGACTTTAACACAGTTATGCAACATGATAGCTGTAGGCAGATGAATATATCTAATATGTAGATGTACTTATGCAAAACATAACCAGAGAACTATTGCAGCTTTGACACATTCACTGGATGGTGTAGTTCCTTGTGGGACTGGCAGTTTAAGCTTCATTTATTAGAATCACAGAGGAACTTGTTCTGTTGCCAGGTGTTCTCTTCTCAAGAAGATAAAAGGTCTTGTGTTTTTCTCATTGTTTGCAGCAAAGCTGTTTGAAGCCTCTTCTGGTAGCTTACAAAATTCTTTTAAATATCATTTTAAAGAATGTAATTAATGGCTGTATAATTATCAGCAATTCCTACAATAAGGTAATATCATACTCTTATTTGGACAGGATTGATCAAGTTGGGAGTGATAACAATTAGAAGGAAGCTGCTTTATACAGAGATAAAGGCAAAAAGACTAGGGAATGATAGTTTGGAAATGGAATTAAGCAAGGTGGAACTAAGATTGGAAGAACTAAATGTGCTTGGAGCAGGAGGATCTTGATATTCTTCAGTGTAGAATACTGAAAGAAATACAGCTACACCTCTTGTTTCAAGGCCTTTTAATACAGCTGTGAATGGCACAAGATGACTGGGGGAAAACTAATATATTTAAGATGTATTTAAAAACTATTTAAGATGGTCATGAAGGTCTTTGTATCATGTTCGACTCTCTAAGTCTGCAATACTGGTATGCACACTTTTTTTAAGGAAAGTTTAGTTAAACAGAAAATGACTAGCCTTGGATCTTTCTTTGGTGGTTTAACTGATGGCCCAGACTGAAAAAAAAACCAACACTGGTGGATCCACTCTTACTGGGATTAGTATTTAATATGGTGCAGCATGGAGAGCTATTATAGATGAAGTGATCGTGCATACTAATTGTGAGATTGTAGACATCATGTGAAATAATAGGAAAAAACAATGTGCTTGAAAGATAGAACCTCACCTAATGTATCCTTCATCCAGAACATTGACTCAGGAGCAGGCTGCTTTCCAGGTATGTGCAGCAGCAGTCTATCAATGAATCTGACCTATACACTTTATCAAGAGACAAATATCCCAGTGATCTGTCAACTCCTTGCTCTAGTTTGATCCTCCAAAGCACACAAAAGCTAGTTAAATTTCCAATTTGCTTTGACTGTTACTCTATAGCTGAAGGGTCTTCACAAGGGGAAAAATCTGAGTATCTGGGAAGACTGATTTGTTCTCTCTTTCTACCACCTTGTCATCTGGAGGGCAGATGCTGAGCCAGAGACAAAGGAAAGGACAGATCTCCAGACACTTGAGTTTTCTAGGTGTGTATGTGTTCCTGTGCCTTATTTGACAGGGAAAGGAAATTCAGGTGTGCAATCAATAAAGAAGTAGACCTGAACCTGTCTCCCAACATAGTCCTGCTGTTTATTTCTAGAGCAGTTCAAATACAAAGTTCATGGTGTATCCTGAGAAAATTAAGCTCTTACAAGGCTACAGATTAGTAATTTTCTGTTGTGGAGTTGCTAATGTGGAAAATATGGAGAGTTTATTTCAGATTCTAGTACACTAGCAGATCATTTACCTTTATTATGCAATTGTCTGGCACTTCATAAGAATACCTTGGTAGTCTCTTTAGATCATGAGAACTGAGCAAAGTAGTGTGAGCCCAAGTCTTCTGTCTTTTACTCTTTTTTTTTTTTTTTTTTTCCTGACTGCTGCTGCAATGGCATTTTGCATGCATTTTTCTTTTGTAATAGGTTTTACAGATAATTGTATAGAATGCGTTCTGGTGTCTCTAAAAATTGGTGACCAAAGCCTTTTCCATATGTCACTCAACTGACACTGGGACCATGTCTTAGTGGCTTCATAAATGCAACTGTTCTTAAAACAGCGGCCCTCATCGTACCTGTAGAGTCACAGCCTTATTATTTGTCCTTTTTCTGAATACTGCTGGATTTCATTTGAGACTTTGACAGTGGCATTAATTTTGCTGTTGTCATTACTTGATGGAGTACAGCCCTGTCTTTGGATTCAAAGCTATAAAGAAATCTACTGCTGCATGTGAAATATTGCTTCCTAAATCCAAGTGTAGCCAAGTGCACTGTTAAGATAGTTAGAATATTCTTAAACTATTTCCACTTAAAAAATACTTTTATGTATTCTGTTTTGTTAACTTCTTAGGTTAATACAAAATTGCTTTCCTGGCTGAACATTGACATGAATGTTCTTTCTTCCTCCCTCTTTACAGAGGACAATTAATTTTCTTGCTTGATACTTAGAACAGATACTAACTTTGAATAGGACATTGTTTCCCAGCCAGATCAGTAGCTACCTCATGGTTTGGGTTTTTCAGTATTAGTTCAGGACTGGCAACAATACACCAGTAAAAGAAGTAAAAGATTGAGTGTGCTCAGAGTTTGTTCAGGTTTAATCCAATAGCATACATTATTAATTTCTTCTTTGTAAGATATCTCTTCCCTATTTTGTAACTATTCGTAGCTGGAAGCCTCTAACCTTATTTTCATGAAAATGGCAGCTCTAAATCCCTTCTGATCACTTTTATTTCTTACTCGTTCTAAATAAGGATATTCCCAGTGTGTATTAATCTCACTTTAATCAACTGATCTCAAAGTGGCCGAGTCCTCTTACGCTGCCTGCTATTACTTTATCTTTTCCGCATTGCTGTCAACTATGTTAGAATATCCGCTGTTTGCACTTTCTCCTCTTCTTTCCTTTCCTTTCCTTTCTCTTTCCCTTCTCTTTTCCCTTCCCTTCCTTTTTTTTTTCCTTGTCTATCTTCCTTTTCCTTTTTTCTTTTTTTCTTCTTGTTTAAGCTGCCAGGGCAAATGAGGAAACAATTACAGAGCGTTGGCTTTAACAGTGTCTGACTTTGCCAAATAAGTTTATTTTTTTTTTCTTTTTTTTCATTGCGGCTTAAAACATGCTAAGCTCAAAGCCAAGTTACTAACCTAAAACTCATGGTAAGATCAATTTTTTGCATTAGTCTCACAATGAATTTGGATAGTTTTTCCACAGTCCGTTTGCCAGTGATTAGTTTGGAAGATAGTATGTTTTGAATTTGCTGAGAGATCTACTGCTCTTAGCTTAGTTTTAGTACTTTTAAAAAGCAATCAATAATGCCCGTTTTGTAATAAGGAAAATTTATGAACTGACAAGCAAAATGTAATTATAGTGGGTATTCTGTACAAGAAAAAAGAGGTGATCTTAAAGCCATCTCAGCATTCTGTTTGCACTCTTTTCCATTCATATAAATGATTAAGTGGTTCTGTGCTGAAACGTTTCTCTCTCAAGGCTTAACAGGAGTCTGGAAAAGTTGTTGCCAAAGAGTTCTATAATGAAGTCAATGGCCATTTGTATTAAGTATTCATTGTTACCTACAAACTAAATTTTTCACAGTACTATTTTTATGACTAAGGCCCTAACTCAGCAGCAACTTACACACCTTTTATTTTTGTTCTCTGGGGACTATACTCTAGAAATGTGTAAATTCATGACAAAAGTGAAACCTGCATCAAAGACTAAGGTTGATTTTGCAGTTAATGAAACTGTTTCTCTTGTCCTTTCCTCTGCTGAAAAAGGGCTTCTTCTTGAATGAACCACCAACAGGTAATAAAAAAAACCTATGATGCAGTGAAGAAGAAAAAGAAGAAATTTTCATCAGATCCAAAACTCAGATTTGTGAAAAAATCAATAACCTTTGAATCAAACTAAAAATTGAGATGTTAATTTCCATTTAGAACAAGATAAAAGCTATGCTTTGTTTATGCTGTTTAGCAATAAGTGTTGAAATAATACAAAGGTGAATAAACATCTGGTATTTTAATATTTAGAAATTGCAGTGGATTTTAGTAAAAACTAAGCAGTTCAGGCAGTTTGGATAAAGCCTACCTAGTTTTGAAATGAACAGATTTTGACACACCTTATCTGCTCTTGGAAATCAGGTCATGAGTCAACCTCCAACTTTGCTTCCTAATCATGTGTCTTTCTACACGTCTTCTTCTAGTTAGAGACGTACATACACATCTAATCACAGTAGATCAGATCATCAGATGGGACTTCAAGCTGTGCCTAATATTTAATATTGCTGGTTAAACTTGTATGGACCATTGCTACAGCAGCAACAATTCCATAACACATCCTGCCAACTATACAACAGACATAGAGGGCATTTCTTGTGGTACTGATCATTTTATATCTTTTAAGAATAAATTACTTGTGGACAGGCCTGAAGTTGTAGTAAGTGAAAAGCTGCAGATTTGACTGCTGAACTTAACAGAAAACATAGACTAACTCTGTTGGAGGAGAAAAACTCTCACTATGGCCTTCTTCAGTTATAAACTCAAACTGGGAAATGTGTACACGTAAAGCCCTACAGACCTCAGTGGGACTTTATGTGAGAGTGAAGAAATCAGTCAGCACAAATCTTTCATCAGGATTGTGGCCTAAAACTGATTGTTGGAGAGGATATAAGGAAAAGATGGAAGAACTATAAGCCTCCTTCAGATATACTTCTCAGTGCAGCAGCACAATGATAGCTATTGTTATGCTTGATGCAAATTCCAGCTACAAACACTACATTAGTTTTCTTACATATTAAAAAAAACCTTACTGATACCTTTATTTCATTTGTGAGAAGTAAAATGATGCTGACAGCTACTGGGCAAAAGATAATTTATATATTGTGTTTGAAATTTATGTTCTGTTAAATCAGGCCTAGATGCTTAGATGGATTTGATTTGTGTGATTAGCAAATAGCATACGTTGTATAGGCTTAGATCAGAGAACAATATGAATGTTTTAATTACCGCTGTGCAAACCAGTAGCTTATCTGAAACTGACACTGGTCACCAGGTCTCATGTTAAGTTTAGCCTTTTTGTGAATCTTTTTGCCAAGATTCAGCAGGCTTATCTGGAGTTTCTTGATGAAGCATTATGGTGAGCAGACCTGCTGCCAATTTCAGTTCAGTAAAAATATTTGCTCATTTAAGCCTGGTCTTCTGTGTTGGGTTTGTGCAGCTAGGCTTTGTCAGGGAAGGCAAGACTACAGGTTTGGCTTCTGTAAAAAGCTACTAGATAGATAGAGTGATAGATATGAGAGTGCAACTTTGAGGTTTTTGAAGGTGTCACTCTTTCAGCTGCTGGCATTGGCCTGTGTTAGTATATTAAAGCAGAAAGACTTTAACTCACGAGGCTTTTTATGTTGTTGTTTGCAGGCTGACACAAATGACAGAACAAAGCAGCATATATGGAAATCCAGAACAGATGTCAGGAAGCATTTTTCATGCTGAATGTGCACAGTGGCCAACCAGGTAAGGCAAAAGCATTTTTCTGTTTAATAAATAATTAGATGGTGTGTCATGGACAAAATGGCTTTTTTAATTTCCTTTTTCTCTAATGTTCTTACATTCTTATAGTCCAGCTACAATTCACTTTTCTGTGACTTGAAGCTTCATCATCATTTATACATGAATTTAGTTCTCATAGAAATTAATGAACTATTAAGTGCTAAACAAACAGCTACTTAGCTAGATATTATCCTGTCAATATTACATCACACTTATGCTAAAGATCTAGCAATATACTAATTTTGAAATTCAGACTTTCTGAAAGTTATCACAGTTACAAAACTAACTCCAGGAGAAAATCAGAGTGACAAAAGCCATACTGGTTTTATTATCTTAAATGGCAAGGTAATATGCCTGATTATCATCTTAAGTTACTAAAATGTTACAGAAAAGTGAATCTAGGTGATAACTTTGAATAGAAATACCTCCCTCCTCACAGCCCCCCACCCCAAAATACTTCTGAAAACTTTGCTTTAGTTGTAGCTTTTCTCTGAAATCTGATAGATTTGGTAGATTATACAGATGCTTCCTATATAATCTTGCACCAGTCTTCTCTAACCTAATGCTTCATTGCCATGGTTTAACTCCATCTGGCAATGATGTACTTTGCAGCCACTTTCTTGCTCTTCCCCACCACGGTGGGATGGGGAGAAAAAAAAGTAAAATTTGTGTGCTTTGGTAAGAACAGTTTAGTAAGTGAAATAAGATGTAGTAATAATAATTTTAATGGGAAGGGAAGTGAGAAAACAAGTAATGCACAATTCAATTGCTCACCACCCATGGACTATTGAGCCCTCCTTTTGCCCTGCTTCACCCGTGTCTGCATATACTGAGCATGACATCCTATGATATGGAATGTCCCTTTGGCTAGTTTGTGTCAGCTGTTCTGGCCATGCTCTCTCCCAGCTTCTTGTGAACCTCCTCACTGGCAGAGCATGGGAAAGTGAAAAAGTGCTTGACTTAACAATAAACACTCCTTAGCAACAAATGGAATATCAGTGTGTTATCAACATTATTCTCATATTAAATCTAAAACACAGCAGTGTACCAGCTGCTAGGAAGAGAGTTATCTCTGTCCCATATGAAACCAGGATATTCAGCTTTCTTGTTCACAGAATTTTTTTTTTTTTCCTGAAGTGAATATGCATGAGAAACTGTAATTATTTTGGACATTGGCATTTGACGTCCCCAAGTATCAGTCAGCACTAAGTTAATTTATTATGCTTTTAAAAAGATGTTCGAAAAATATGTTGTTATAGATATTTTTTAAAGACAATGGTGCTGAAAGATAGTAACTCAGAGAAGCATTATTCATTGAGGATGTATTGAAGAGAATGATCATTTCCATTTTTCAAGGAATTCAGTCTTCAGTCAAATAAAATGTCCAAATAAATAAAGCTAGTCTTTAATGATATTGGAGTCAATGTCAGTCACAGCACAGAGCAAGTGCAATTTTGTTGATTTTGGGATTGACTAAATTAACAATCCACTAGTGAGTGTCATGTTCCACAGCAATATCGGCAGAATGGACCGTAAGCAGGATCTAAGTAGTTTTGTTTTGTCAGTGATATTTACTAAAGTGAGTTGAAAGCTGTATTTTCATGTGTTGATTTCCATATACAGCTTATATTTTTCTGGGTTATACTCTGATTCACTTTGGGAGAAGGCCTTATTCTTAAACTAGAATAACGCATCCAAATCTTCCCTGTTGTCCATATTGTGATTTCATGGCACTACAGTACAAGTGTAAAAGGCTATCTTTAGTTGTCGTTTTGGCATGCATATTTCTCAGTGTCTCAATCTGCTAGAAGTCTCTAAATATCATGGAATAACTCTACAATCAAACTATATTCGTACTACGGTTGATGCAGTGTGTCATATGAAGTATTCCACAAGCACTCAGATCCTGGAAAATCAAAGAACAATTACAAAAAACCTTATCAAACCAAGTACCAAAAATGTAGCTTAATTTATAGGACACCATTTAAAATAATATTTCTATAACATTAAGCAAGATAAACTCTCCCCTTTAATAACCCTGTGATTACCTTTAAGATACAAAGTATGTAGACTTACATAGCTAAGGTTAACTTTCTGGCTACCTGTTCAGACATTAATTTGTCAATAATACATATTCAAGAAGAAAACTTCTTGTCAGGGAGAAAGGGTTTGGTGAGGGACAAAATGCATTGCGTGCTGAAGGCAGTTACAAGACCAATTGTTGACTCTCTGGGAGCTTTTTTAGAAGAGGTCTTTGACTATCTAGAAATGAGAACTGGATAAAACTCCAGGTTCTGTCATAGATAATTTCTTGGTATCACAGGTAGTCTAGTGTATCTCTACTTTCCTCCATGGGAATGCTAAGGTTAAATTTGTAAATGGATTTTCAAATTCTGTGCAGAAACTTGCTATATATGTGCAAATAATATCACTACATTGTGTCAATTGGCATAGTTGTGTCCTGGAAAATAGTTCCTATATCACTATTAACTATGACTATTCTAAGAGGAAATGTTAAGTACCATACTGAAAAATAGAGTTATTTTGAGCGTATTTTCTTTATGTTTATGTGCCACTGAAAATAATAACTGACCCTCTTAAAATGTAAGGCATTGTTTCCTTTTCAGTTTCCAGTGCTGGAAACACTGAATAAAAAATAATAAAAAAAAAGATTGTGCAGATCATTCCTCTTTCCTTCCATATAATTTGTTAATGCATACAGTGATGGAGAACTTNTATCTTAAATGGCAAGGTAATATGCCTGATTATCATCTTAAGTTACTAAAATGTTACAGAAAAGTGAATCTAGGTGATAACTTTGAATAGAAATACCTCCCTCCTCACAGCCCCCCACCCCAAAATACTTCTGAAAACTTTGCTTTAGTTGTAGCTTTTCTCTGAAATCTGATAGATTTGGTAGATTATACAGATGCTTCCTATATAATCTTGCACCAGTCTTCTCTAACCTAATGCTTCATTGCCATGGTTTAACTCCATCTGGCAATGATGTACTTTGCAGCCACTTTCTTGCTCTTCCCCACCACGGTGGGATGGGGAGAAAAAAAAGTAAAATTTGTGTGCTTTGGTAAGAACAGTTTAGTAAGTGAAATAAGATGTAGTAATAATAATTTTAATGGGAAGGGAAGTGAGAAAACAAGTAATGCACAATTCAATTGCTCACCACCCATGGACTATTGAGCCCTCCTTTTGCCCTGCTTCACCCGTGTCTGCATATACTGAGCATGACATCCTATGATATGGAATGTCCCTTTGGCTAGTTTGTGTCAGCTGTTCTGGCCATGCTCTCTCCCAGCTTCTTGTGAACCTCCTCACTGGCAGAGCATGGGAAAGTGAAAAAGTGCTTGACTTAACAATAAACACTCCTTAGCAACAAATGGAATATCAGTGTGTTATCAACATTATTCTCATATTAAATCTAAAACACAGCAGTGTACCAGCTGCTAGGAAGAGAGTTATCTCTGTCCCATATGAAACCAGGATATTCAGCTTTCTTGTTCACAGAATTTTTTTTTTTTTCCTGAAGTGAATATGCATGAGAAACTGTAATTATTTTGGACATTGGCATTTGACGTCCCCAAGTATCAGTCAGCACTAAGTTAATTTATTATGCTTTTAAAAAGATGTTCGAAAAATATGTTGTTATAGATATTTTTTAAAGACAATGGTGCTGAAAGATAGTAACTCAGAGAAGCATTATTCATTGAGGATGTATTGAAGAGAATGATCATTTCCATTTTTCAAGGAATTCAGTCTTCAGTCAAATAAAATGTCCAAATAAATAAAGCTAGTCTTTAATGATATTGGAGTCAATGTCAGTCACAGCACAGAGCAAGTGCAATTTTGTTGATTTTGGGATTGACTAAATTAACAATCCACTAGTGAGTGTCATGTTCCACAGCAATATCGGCAGAATGGACCGTAAGCAGGATCTAAGTAGTTTTGTTTTGTCAGTGATATTTACTAAAGTGAGTTGAAAGCTGTATTTTCATGTGTTGATTTCCATATACAGCTTATATTTTTCTGGGTTATACTCTGATTCACTTTGGGAGAAGGCCTTATTCTTAAACTAGAATAACGCATCCAAATCTTCCCTGTTGTCCATATTGTGATTTCATGGCACTACAGTACAAGTGTAAAAGGCTATCTTTAGTTGTCGTTTTGGCATGCATATTTCTCAGTGTCTCAATCTGCTAGAAGTCTCTAAATATCATGGAATAACTCTACAATCAAACTATATTCGTACTACGGTTGATGCAGTGTGTCATATGAAGTATTCCACAAGCACTCAGATCCTGGAAAATCAAAGAACAATTACAAAAAACCTTATCAAACCAAGTACCAAAAATGTAGCTTAATTTATAGGACACCATTTAAAATAATATTTCTATAACATTAAGCAAGATAAACTCTCCCCTTTAATAACCCTGTGATTACCTTTAAGATACAAAGTATGTAGACTTACATAGCTAAGGTTAACTTTCTGGCTACCTGTTCAGACATTAATTTGTCAATAATACATATTCAAGAAGAAAACTTCTTGTCAGGGAGAAAGGGTTTGGTGAGGGACAAAATGCATTGCGTGCTGAAGGCAGTTACAAGACCAATTGTTGACTCTCTGGGAGCTTTTTTAGAAGAGGTCTTTGACTATCTAGAAATGAGAACTGGATAAAACTCCAGGTTCTGTCATAGATAATTTCTTGGTATCACAGGTAGTCTAGTGTATCTCTACTTTCTTCCATGGGAATGCTAAGGTTAAATTTGTAAATGGATTTTCAAATTCTGTGCAGAAACTTGCTATATATGTGCAAATAATATCACTACATTGTGTCAATTGGCATAGTTGTGTCCTGGAAAATAGTTCCTATATCACTATTAACTATGACTATTCTAAGAGGAAATGTTAAGTACCATACTGAAAAATAGAGTTATTTTGAGCGTATTTTCTTTATGTTTATGTGCCACTGAAAATAATAACTGACCCTCTTAAAATGTAAGGCATTGTTTCCTTTTCAGTTTCCAGTGCTGGAAACACTGAATAAAAAATAATAAAAAAAAAGATTGTGCAGATCATTCCTCTTTCCTTCCATATAATTTGTTAATGCATACAGTGATGGAGAACTTGAAGATATTCTTTTGATGTGATGTAAGAACAAATTATCTTAATTCAGTCCAATTTATACATCTGGTTAACTGACTCAAGACAGTCCTGTGATCAATGTGGCTGTGACTACCTTAAATACATTCACTGAATATTATCTCTACAGAAAATAGACTTGTCGGATTAATTTTTATACAAGAAGTGTTTTCTTTTTTTTAAATTGATTTTAAAAGGTCAAAAATTTTAAATGATACTCTTATTTAAATGTAGTGTGAAGGTTTAAGTGCAAATCACTCTAAGGTAACTTTTTTTTTAAGAGCGGACTAATGCAGTATTATGTTTTATAGTGCAATAAAATTATGTGCTAAAATTATGCTCATAAATGCAGGCAAATGTAAACCAAGCTATTAGTTATGTTTTCTCAGATAAAAGTGATTAGCATAGCTATCAAACTCTTCTCCCATTTGAATAACAGAATTATGTCTGAAATGTAAGGCTTGTTTGGAAAAGCTGAGCCTTAAAAAGAAATGTAAATCCAGCTATCAACGTGTTATTTGAAAGTGAATGCAATGGTCTGCCCATCATTCTGCTAACAACTAAGAGCAGAGGAATGCGACCCAAATTGCAGCAAAACACATCAATATAGAATGTACCTCAAATACTATTTTAGAAATCATTCTTTGCACTTTATCGTGATTTCTGTACTGCTGGTCAGACTTATTTTAAAACTATTGTGGTTTGTTTAAACGTAAGAGTGATGAAAGAGTCTTTTAGCAACAGTCACCATTAGACAAGGTTTCATGTATAATTCATGATGTGGTCATCTACTAGCAAATTAATTTGCCAGCTATACTTCTGGTGGTGTCCTCTCAGGGAGGCACATGGTATATAATTAAAAACTGCACAGAACAAATTAAATGCTGATTACTTCAGGAAGAATTTTAAGTTTTGAATATTGTTACCTGTCTTTATAGGATCAAACAAAGATATTTTCACAACACAGAATTGAATGGATGTATTTTTTTAAGCCTTGTATCCAATTGTTTTCTAATGCCTAAGGATTGTGGTTAAAAATGCCACTGGAAAATCCAACTGTGAAAAAAACAATTAAAAGCCAACCTCTAATTTAGACCTGCAAGGAGCAAGTAAAAACTGTCTCTAACTGTAGGTGTCTTTCCTGTAATCCTAATGTTGATTGGTAACAAGAAACATTCAGTATTTTAGAGGCAAACCACTGCTCAGACAGGTGCGGTGTTTCTTTGCATCCTCCTTGCCTCCTTTATCCACTTAAATTTAGTCCATCAGCACAATTTGAAACATTTCATGGATGCTTGCCACTCTGATGAAAGAAACATTATAGACAACCAACTCTGGTGATCATAAAGGGTTTTTTTCTTACTGTTTGCAATAAGAACTATTACAATAAATATAAACTATTAAATAAAATATTGCAAAGATTTTTTTCAAGCAGTCATGTAGTGAAGTACACTGCAGGGAAGATTCACACATGATCTTACTAAACAGGAATTTTTTAAAAGATTTCTATCATGCTTTGCACTTGCATGCAGTGTGAAATTTAGCTTCTGCTGGCAACAGCAGTGCAATGTCTTAAGGACACGTTAACATATGTTGTAGTCCATCACCACCTTTGCTCTCCTTTACTACTCAGATTAAGCTAGGAGGGGTGCACTACAATGTCCTAAACTTTACATTTCTAGGCACAGGGTTTTTTGCCAATTCTTGCAATACTGTTCGGACAGCTAGACTGGTTTTGATATAAGGACATTTTCTGTATAATGATGCAACATCATTTATCATTCACATATTTCAGCAATGGCCTTTCAATAATGCAAGCCAAGACAATTTACTGAGAAAGAAAATTTCTTTCATTTAGAGAGCATCTGAAACAAGGACAAGAGTAAACCTAAAATAATTCAGATAATAAATGTGTGCTCAGATGTGTTTGGTGTGTTTAATGGTATAACATTGACGCATATCAGTATTTAATAAAGACATGCATATGGACAAAGCCTCAGGTAATGTGATGGAATATTTGTGTAAAGCTCTGGCATTTATTAGTAGGTAAGGCAGATAGTACTACCCATTCAGAGCCTCTGTAGTTCTCAGTAGTGAATGAACAGGTCTTCTCCTACACTCCCTATTGCCACTTGTTTAGAAAAGTTTCTATGTCAAAAGATTGTACATAGAAAATTACCAGTAGTATGATCATTTTATTCTCTCCTTTTCCCAAGAAGCTCTGCAGCTTAATGATTGACATTTTATTTAACCTTGGTAAGGAGTGTTCTGGCTCATGCATCTGTGCTTATGCTAGGCTCTTCTTACCTGACTTCACTAAATAAATGAGGTCATGCAATGGCTGTAATCACAAATTCATTATTAGAGATCCAGTCTGAGACAATAAGAAGGTTAGAATTGGAAAAATATCAGTGCAAGAGACCTCCTGAGATCAGCTAGTCTGCACACTCTTTCCCTTTTCACTCAAAGAAGAGTTGACTGAAGTTAGATCATGGTGGTACAAACCACACCTAGTCAAGTTTTGAAGAAAAAGTTATGAGGAATCCATTAGTACGAATTGCCTGCCATCAGATTTGTTTGTTTTTATGCCAATAAGAAACAAGTCTAAAATTAGTTGATGGCAGAATACTGGATTAGATAGCTGAAACTATTCCCCTAGTTTGAATGCTGTGAAGAGAAAATGATTTTGTAGTATCACTATTGGTATGTATTGCACACTGTTTTGTATTACATTCTTTGGTTTTTGGTGTTCTCTGAATGAGAAATTGTTTTCAGATCTCAAAGGACAGGGAAGAAGAAATGAGTTCCTGAAATGGGGGCGGGGGGTGGGGAGGAAGTGGTGCAGAAAAGACTAATCAAAGCCATTCAGAATGGCATAAACTAAGCTATAAGAAAAGCAATAGGGAGCGTACAGATACAGGGAAAATATCCAGGTTTAACAAGAGTAAAAGGTGAGTGAAGACTGCTTCAGGGCTAGCACATCACCACTGAGATTAATGGTGAGCAGTGGCAGCAACTGCCACGTCAACACTGTATTAAGTTTGGAAATGTCTTAAGAATAAAAATTCTATAAAGTAAAAAATTCCATGTGGTGAATTTTAGCATGCCATCTGCAATTTTGTAAGACCCACTGGACAACAATTATACCTAGTAAATATTATCAGATGGCCAATATGTGAGACACAATGTTACATGTGCTGAAAAATCTGTCATATTGCAATGTCTGCCAAACACAAGCTGAAAGAACAATATAAACTGACAGTAAATATAAAACAAAATTAAAACAAACACTGCAGTGCATGACTTCCTGTGGGATTTGATATTAATCCCCACTTAGAAGGAGTAGTCTGTAGGACATATTTTCCCTGGGGGATTTGTGAGTTATCCAGCTAATCCTTATTTAAGACATATGATTTGTATCCGACAAGAAATCCCACAGAATTTTTTTAAATCATCTCCAAATATACAACATTGATAATAAAATATGTGTTACTGGATTTTTAGAAAAAATAAACTCACTGCAAAACAAGCTTAATGTCACATTCCATTATGCAGTGGTCAGTGATACAATTTTTAGCAAAAGAGCTATTTTAAAAATTTGATTATCTTATGTTTGAGGTCAGTTTGGATTCAGTTTTTCTCCTTTCTGCTTTCAATAATTTCTTATCTTTTTGTTACTTATATTTTTATTAGAAACAAATTATAAATTAAGCATCCTTATCAATTTTCTTTTTTTGTCTTAGTGATGGATGGACTGTCTGTGCTGGTTTTGAAGTCTCTTGTGTTTACCATCTGAACACAGCTTTCCCAGATTCCTGTTCTGTTTTTTCTTCACTGCTTGATGACAGAATCTGTACCTTCCCCCTCCTATGAAAAATAAAAAGAAAAAGCTTAGAAGAAGGTAGTTTGCAGGATGTCATATTAAAGACACTCTGGTGTAGAACCTTCATCATCTGATGGACTTTGCTAGTCAAGACTAGACACTTTAAAATATGTTTGTTTCTTTTCACTTTGAATACAATTAAAACTCACTTAATTTTGTTAGTGTGGATACCAGAACTGTTGGGTAGACCTTTAAGGAGAAAAATGTTTCTGTCCTGTGTGAGCAAAAAGAAGTAAAGACCACTGTTCTACTGGCTCACTGCCACAAAGTGGATCAGACAGGATTGACATAAATATTAGCTGCAGTCCAGTGCTTTCAGAAATGTCCTGTATTCGTGAGACGAGAGAATGGTGTTAGCAATTAGATCATTTCCTATGATAAGCATAGCTGTACTACTCTTAGGCTTTGTATGTTTTTAGTTTTTCCATTTGCTTTTCAGGTTTCAGCTCTGGAACACAAAAATGCCAGATGTTACATATTTGTCACCTCTTGTAGTAACATGGATGTGGTACGTATGCAGCAAATATTCCAAAGACTAAATCTTGGCATAAGAGTACTAGCATGCTAAATATAGAAATTACATTGTTCAGACTTTTATTTTAAGAGTTCAGATTTGGTATGTTGTTGCTCATTTAAATACACAAAAAGAGGTAGAAAGGATATAAGGATATTTTAAGTTTTCCCAAAATAATATTACTATGCAGCTGGCAGCTCTTTAGTTCAGGTGAGATGAGAACACTTGCAAGAAAACCTTTCCTTGCTAATGAAACATAAACTGAGTTTGTCTATTTATTTGAAATAAACATATTACCAATTGTGGTTTTTTGTTGATCAATTTTAAAGTGATAAGCAGAAAAGATGATCACTTTTGCTTTTTTGTCAACACAGAGATATTCAGTAACTTACATGAATCTCTTGAGACTGTAGAGAATTTAGAAATGTATTGCAGTTGCTAGGTGCTTAGAGTTGCCTCAACTCTGAGAACTTACAGTGTTTGGATGACTTGATCTGCACGATTGATCTGGATTTACCTAAATCCATGTGTCCTAATGGGATGCATCTGTGGCTGCTGAGGGAACTGTATCTAGTGGAGTTCCTCAGGGGTCGGTGCTGGGACTGGTCCTGTTCAATGATTTTGATGAGGGAACAGAGGGCACTGTCAGAAAGTTTGCTGATGATAATGAACTAGGGGGGAGTGGCTGACACACCAGAAGGCTGTGCTGCCAATGAGACCTGGACAAGCTGGAGAGTTGAGTGGGGAGAAATCTGATGAAATTAATCAAGGGCAAGTGTAGAGTCTTACATCTGGGAAAGAATAACCCCATGTACCAGTACAAGTTGGGGAATGAAATCTTAGAGAGTAGTATGGGGGAGAGACCTGAGGGTCTTGGTGGACAGTAGGATGACCATGAGCAAGCAATGTGCCCTTGTAGCCAAGAAGGCCAATGGCATCCTGGGGTGTATCAGAAGGGCTGTGGTTAGTAGGTCGAGAGAGGTTCTCCATCCCCTCTACTCTGCCCTCGTGAGACCACATCTGGAATATGTCCAATTCTGGGCGCCTCAGTTCAAGAAGGACAGGGAGCTGCTGGAGAGAGTTCAGCACAGGGCCACCAATATGATTAAGGGAGTGGAGCATCTCCTTTATGATGAAAGGCTGAGGGAGCTGGAGCTCTTTAACTTGGAGGAGACTGAGGGATGATCTCATTAAATGTAAAGGGTGGGTATCAGGAGGATGGAGCCAGGCTGTTGTCAATGTTGTCCAATGATAGGAGAAGATGCCATGGGTATAAGCTGGAACATAAGATGTTCCAAAGAAATATGAGGAAGGGTTCCATCACTGTAAGGGTGATGGAACACTGGAACAGGCTGCCCTGATGGGTTGTGGAGTCTCCTTCTCTGAAGACAATCAGAACCCACTTGGACTAGATAATCTCTTGAGGTCCCATCCAGCCCTTAAGAGTCTGTGATTTGGTTTTTTTTGCATACATATGAAGAATAATACTTGCTTTATATCTTTGAGTTATTGGGTAGGAGCAGAGTTTTTTCTACATAGGTTTCTACAGTGCTGAAAAGAGAATATTTTGATTATGTAGTCTATGATTTTCTCGTAGATGTTTAAGTTGTGGGTTTGTGTTTTACTCTTTGTATATCTCCTACTAGTGGCTGAATTTCATATCCTGAAGCTGACTTCCCTACTTAATTTTGAGAAGATGACAGAGAAGCTATAGAGTCCATTAAACTGTACTTTCTTTTTACAAGATTGAACTACTATAATTGCTTTGTCTGTTGTCTGTGTTTGGACTTCAGCTTGTAGCTGCTCAGTTGGAAGTAGTACTTTCTGCTTGCTCCTTTCTGCTGCTGCGTACACCAGTCAGTTCATAGTGATCTCAATTATCTATTGGCTCTATCTTCGAAAAGAAACATACAAACACCTGGAGGTCATCCCGGCTTCCTATTGTTAAAGAGGTCAAGTTGTTACTGTGAAGTAAAATCCACTTACATTATGTATCAGGCTTTTATTAAGTTGAGTAGAATATCAATTTAGTTTTAAGTCTGGAGAATGTTCCAGGCCTTTAGCAGTTCTGTAAACATAAAATTCTTAGTTGGCTCAGGAAGACCATAAATATAGTAAAAACCAGGAAATATGTATGCCTACCAGTTGGGTTACTATTAGTTGATGGGTTTGTTCCCTGGCTGCTGGAAACAGAGTGTCATGAAGTGATCTTTGTCCAGACACTCAACTTGAATATTACACTTTGTTGTAGAAACATTAATTTTTCTGTAAGTCATTTTTACATGTTTGGGGATGATAGGACAAGTGAGGAAAAGGAAAGACATTTGCTGTCGATTCCAAGCAGTAAACTGTTACTTGAGGTCTGGTTCAAAAACTGGAACTTTGGTTTCAGGTAACGAGTTAGTCAGTGGCATCAGTAATGTTATTTGCTTTTCCAAGTAATACAGTACTAAGCTAAGAAATGTTTCTTGTATATAATGCACTGCAGTCTTAGTCCCAAATACTTTTAAACACTTAAATCCTCTGATGATTTAACAACTTATACAACAGTCTGAATGTCTAGGAAGAGAACCCATTTGTTCTCCACACACCATCTTCCTAATGAAATAGAAACTAGTTGATGGAAATTCTGAGAACATGAGATTCTTGCCAATATGAGGTTGGACTCATGCTGATGGTTAACTTGCTGAACACCAGGAACATAAGAAGTGCCAAGACTATTTCCTCTCTTTTACTGTATAATAAAACTCCATCAGAAAATTCAAGGAGCACCTTTTTACTACTTTTCTAACTTTTTTTGTGATCAATGGACACTCTTATATGATCTGAAGAACTTTTCATCCTGATAGGTAGGGTTGCCAAGCTTAAGTTGAAAAGAAGAATGACTTCTGTGATATTGCTGTCCTACATGAAAAAAATTAAGTCCCTTAGAAACAAGTATAAAAACTGTATTGTAATTTTTCCTTTTTTTGGTACTGATTTGACTACTAATAGGCAATATCAGTGTAATGTCTTACTATAAGTTTCAGAAGCCTGAACTGTATTTAAAAATGAACTCAATACATGGTTCTCTAACATACAGCTATTGTCATAATCTCTCCTTACTCCATCAGTAGAAATTTGAGCTTAGTAAAGTGTTTATTGTGTGTAAGCCACATAATAAACACTTGTATATATGAAAGCTACCTAATGAACCTAAATTTAAGAAGCCATATGGATAAAGGATTGTAAAGCAGATAGCTCTGTACCTCTGCCTGATTCCACTGTGTATTGAATTTTTTACGGCTGCAGAAAGAGTTGTCTGTTGGCACAGCTTTGTCAAAGTAATGCTGACCACTCTAGTGAAATCCTAACAAATTGAAATCATCTGTATGCACTGGCAGAAGCCAAAAAACTGACTTTATACTGCTTTTTCCAGCAGAGCAACCAGACCACAACACTGGACCGTGTGGGTGGCCTCACCCACTTACATATATGACGCTTCTGGAAGTGAAATGGCTATGAAGTCATTGACTGATTTACCCTATGTATTAAACAAGCCAGTTTGTCTTGGTGACTTAACAGGCTATGACAAGCCATCATTATGGCTAAGTTTCTCAAATTCAGGAGAAGGAAATTTTTACAATTGCACAATTACTTTTCTTCATGTGCACAGCTAAGTATTGGAGGACTTCACATACTAAGCACTTGGACACAGGCTATGTACAGAAATGTTGATGTGTATACTTCTTAATGACTATTATACTTGAACTATATTTTCCAGAAAAGCCATTTTCACTTGTGTTCTGAGTACAAGTTATTTGTACCCAATTAAGGTAATCAACTAGATAAGCAGAGAAAAGAGGAGGCTGAGGGGGGATCTTATTAATATTTACAAAAATCTATATGGTGGATGTCAGGAAGTTGGGGCAGCCCTTTTTTCTATTGTATTTAACAACAGGACAAGGGATAATGGGATGAAGCTGGAACACAAAAAGTTCCACTTAAATATAACAAAAAACTATTTCACTGTAAGGGTGAGGGAGCCCTGGCACAGGCTGCCCAGAGGGGTTGTGGAGTCTCCTTTCTTGCAGGTCTTCAATGCCCGCCTGGACATGTTCCTATGCGACCTGTTCTAGATGAACCTGCTTCTGCAGAGGGGTTGGACTAGATGATCTCTAAAGGTACCTTCCAGCCCTACCATTCTATGATTCTATGAATTTTTTTCTTTGCAGCTTTTCATGCTGTGAAAATATCCCTGTCACAAAGAAAGGAATGAAGCTGTATTTCTTATTTTTTTATTAGTATGAATACAGATCTTTTAAATTTATGTTAAGGTGATTGGAAAATGATTTTGTCTCATTGTCTTAGTTTGATGCTTAAAATCTAACAAAGAAATAGTTTAAAGTATTCCTGAGAGCTGAGTGAGCATGATTCTGTAGTCAACCAAGAAGTACACAAATTGGACTCGGAATTCATTAGGGAGTTGACCTTGCTTGTTCCCTGAGCTCTGATGGTTTGAATAAAATGGAAACTAGATCTTGCCAAACAAAAGCCTGTGGTGTCCAAATACCTCTAATGAGAAGGAATGAAATCCTTCACTGAATTCAGTAACAAAACTCACATCAACATCAACAGAGAATTGAGGGGAGTGAGCAGTGACAAGGCTTCACTGAGAGTAGTTAGTATAAGGCTTTAAAGAATATACAATGTGTAGGAGCATCAATTCATATTGAATGCTTTTAAAGGACAGCTGTTAAAGCAGAAAAAAAATGTGGGTGTTAAAAGCAGTGGATAAAATTAAAAAAATTCCTTCTTCCTGAGAAGTTCTAACTAACTTTCTATTTATAACATGGAATGGCTTCAGTGAGGTACAGCATCCTGAAACCCACTGATTCTGTTTCTTATTCCTTGTCCCATTGTAATATAAAATCTATGTGCTATTATTTCTGATTGAATATTCATCTGACGAGCATGGGTTTTACAGATGTTTGCATTAAAGTTTTGTTAAAGCCTCTTTCTAATACTTTTTCTGTACTATTTGGCCTTTAAGAATTGATGTTTTCAGGAATTTGTCCCACAGCTGGAACACCATGCTTCTGTCTATTGGCATTTGCATGCAAAATGTACAGCAAAAAAACTGATGGATGCCAAGTGCACTGAATAATGGCAAAAAAAAAAAAAAAAAAGAGGGAAAAAACGAGGATAAAACAAACTTCTCCACCCTAATAGAAGATTTAAATCATGACTGCCTCAGGAGAGAATTGTTTCCTCCTTCAGTAGCAGTCTAAACTGCTACTCATAGTGCAGCCAAGACATATCCCCAGAAACACAGTGACTGAGTGTTGAACAGTGCTACATCTCTTTTATGAAAAACATTCACTGAAAAGCTTGCATAAACAAGAAGCACACATGTTCAGCTGAACTATTTCTTGGCGCTCTCACAGTATTTGTTGACTCATTTGGATTTTTTCATGTGTGTAACTCTTTAACTTCCACGCTCCTTGCACTGTAGGCAAGGTTTTAAGTTTTCTTTCTCAATCATGTATGGTTCATGAATTTAAAGAGTGAGCCTATACAAAAGTTAGTTGCAGTGGTTGCCAGGAAAATATACATGCATGATAGCCATTCTTGCAATATTTCTATAACTTTGTTAAAAGCTAAATTTTAACAATAGTTAGTCTGCATGATAAATCTATATATGCTAAATCTTATCAGTATTAGCATTGATAAAATTATTTGATATATTATCAGGAATGACAGTATGGCTAGAGTTAACATTGCATTTAATTATATTTCTTTATACACAAGGAATTATATTTCCTTGTTTTTCTAATGAAAAAAGGTACAGCTGTGAATATTTTCTGTATTTTTAATAACATCAGTTCTAAATATGGTCAAATCAAGCATCTTTCTAATTAACTATATGGGCTTATTTCCTTTTTTTAAAATTTGTTTTTAAAACAACCCAAACATACACCCTTCAAAAACTCTAGTGTTGGCCAGATGTCAACAACAGCAGCAAACAAGGACTAAGAAAATCTAGGGCCCGTTCCCAGAAGTGCTAGTCATGTGATGTACAACTTAGTCTAGTTCCTTCTCTCACTTTTGGTTTCATAGAATCATAGAATCATTTCAGCTGGAAGAGACCTTTAAGATTATTGAGTCCAGCCTTTGCCCTAGCCTTATCAGCCAATCAACCTCTATCTTTTGCTTTTTTTGCCTTGATGATGAAATTTCTTCTGAGTTTCTTTCCATGATATTTTTAGACAGCATACATCGCAACTGGGTCCCAACCTTTATTTGGGCCTCAAGTCTTTGTTTCTCAAATGAATTTTCTCATCTATTTTCAGGAAAATAAGTGAGACATGCCCTTCCACCATTGCTACTTTAGAAGTCTTTCTGTGAACTGTTAGAAAAGCAGGTACAGACTGTACTTCAAAGAATTCAAAGCAAAGTAAGGACAAACTCAATAAATCCTTACAATATTGGACACCGATTGAAAAGGCATTTGGTGGGAGTGAGGGTCTTCCAGTTGCTGAAGTCTGTTTTCAAGTACTAATTTAGGTTTTTGAATTTCCCTATAACAAGGGGTTGCCTAATTTTGAGATGTTGCTATGCTCACGTGAGAGTAGCTCATCACTTTGTCTCTGATCAGTTGTAAATGACCACTTAATTTTTTTCCACAGATCAACCAGGTTTAACTATTGGACTAGATGATCTTTGGATGTCCCTTCTAACCCTACAATTCTATGATTCTATGATTCCATGATCTATGGTACGTAGCTATATGACATAGAATTTCTTGTGTATTTTAATATTTAGATGGCCTGTCTTATATTCCAGGTCTGAAGGTTCAAGGTATTCAGTTGGTTTAGTAGAAGAGTGCCAAGTATAAAAGGATGTTTTCTTGGTTATGGCACAGGACTGTTGTCTTTTACCATAGTGTTTTCATCAAAATTCAATCAAGCTAGACTTTTAAGGAGTCGTTATTTATCTATCTGTCTTCTTTTTGGAGGGTCTAAATTAAGACATGCTATTTTCATCTGCTGGAGTATTCATAGTTGCAAATGAATGAGTGATAGCTTTTTTAGATGTACTGTAGTGTTAGTGCTAGTCCAAATTATATACCTCAAACCTCATATTTAGAACTGAAATAGGATAGATACCTTTAATCTCTTTACTACAGTTTGCTATCTTTAAGAGCTTATATTTCTCCAGCTCATGAAGATGCATAAATGTGAAGCCCTGGAATACTTTAATGATAAGTGTCACCAAAAATCCCTAGAGCTTTTTTTTTTTTTTTTAATTTTCAAAACACAGCTTGGACAATACTTGACATGGTCAGAGGCAGCACACTGAGCAAAAAAGAGAAAAGAAAATTGTGCTGCACCAGTATTCTGATATTCAATATACAATGGAATCCTTTGTATTCTTTGCTATAAGATCTTGCAGAAAATTGACAAAATTTGAAGTAAGGAGGCTAAATTAAGTTTATTCAGGCAAGTTTCAATCTGCTGTTTATAGCTTGAAGCTCTTTAATTTTTAGCCCATAGTAATACTCTTTTAAAAATTACTTAGAATACAATACACAAACAATGTGAAATTCTCTACCTCTGATTGTTATGTTCTGAAAGTAGTTAAATGTTTGTGTTCATGAAGAAAGACACCAAGTATATTTGAAATATACTACATTATTTGTTTTTAAAGTTTGCTGCTTCTGTTGAAATTTATATGTTCAGTTTGCCAGGGGGGTGTTTATAAGTAGAAAAGTATGTCAAAGCCTGAAGTGGCAATTCCAAGTAACGATAGCTTTTTTAGCTGTACTGTACTGTTGTTGATATATCTGAATGTCTATCCAAATCTTTATGGATTCAGTGATGCCTTAGGCAATCTTGTATCTCAAATGCACCAATCTGCCACACATGCAGACAAAATGTTTGAGTCCCTGCTATAAATATCTCTTAGGTTGAAGTTCATGATCCAGTGCCATACACTGCTGAGACTCAGCATTTTTAGTGCAAGAAGACCTTAGAGCTAAACATCCTGCACTTCATAGGCAATAAACACTATAGAAGGATTGGCCTAATTGAGGTGGCTTGGTAGTCACCAGTCACCCAGTCACCTGGCGCTACAGATAATGTGATTCTATCTGTCCTCCCTTTTTCCAGGGCAAACAGTGGTCCTAAATTGATTTCGTCAGTGGCCAGGTGAGAAAAGTTCCATTCTGCTGACTGATCAGTCCCAATTTTGTTAAAAAAGGATATTTACAGACATAAAGGTAAACTGAACAATGAATATGAAAATACTGTGCAAAATGAAATAGATATAAATTAGTTATGAATAGGCAAAGTTCTGAAAGAGCTTTCAGCAAGGAGGAAGCAAAGCTGTTTGAAAATTATGGAAAAGCTTTTGTGAGAAATAGCAACTTTTCATCAAAAGTATTTTACTCTCTTGTAGCATTTAAAAAACATAGCTTACAGTCATTCTTTGGCTTGCTTTGCATTGTTTCATTTAAGTAGCTTACTGATGTTCTTCTTTATATATAAATCTCTATATGGGAAATATGAAGAACGTGAATCATGTAATGGCTGTCACTATAGTACAAAGTGACTAGTCATTTGTGTACATGTCTGTTTTGGCATCCTGCATAAGGAAATCCAAACCAAGTATTCTATATAAGCTAATATCTTTCCAGTTCCTGTTTTTTTCTGGCCAGATTAAAGAGGGAATACATGAAACTGGATTTAAAATAATTCTATAGTTTTAGCTTTTCCTTTGCTCACATACAACAAAGCAAATATTTTCAATAATGGTTTAAAAGAACACTGCAATTAGATGCTGTAGCATAGATACACATTTCACTGCTGGTGACTTCATATCACTTAACTGTAACTAATATCAATAGAGCTATTTCCCTGATTGACGGAAGAACCGAATCTGCTCTCTACAGCAGTGTAGATACACAATACCTATGAAAAAGAACACTGCTCTGCTCAATCTAATAAACTGGTATTAGAGCCAGATTTCAAAATCGCAGTCCTGTTTCTGGAAGCTCTTCTCTTTCCTGTGTCTCATCTCCTCAGTCTGTGCACCAGCTCTCCAGAATAAGTACTGTGACCTGTGTGTCTACGTGTGCTTCTGACGTGTCCAACACAACCACTGTGCTCAAGAGTAGGTCAATGACTCTTTAGATTATTTCAACAGAGTGCCCTAGGGAAGCAACTTTTTATTAGCTACAGGCAATTTTCTTAAGCAGTTTGATTAAAATATGACTAAAGAAGTATTCCAGCAATTTTGCTTTTGTTCTATTTAACAAATCAAAAAAAAAAAAAAAAAGAAAACCAGGAAGGGAAAAAAGTGTTTTCCTGAATTGCATGACCTCATGGAGTATATTTCATGTTCCTCATTGAAATGTGGTTAAAATAATCTTGTATATAAGTGGTTCCAAACCTTCAAACAGCAACGTGTTTGGATTTTCTTCAAATGTCAACTTAAAAGACAGGCTATTTTTTTTATTTGGCTGTGTTTATCAAATACTTGAATATGCACAACATTCATCATTAATTAATATGAGCACTGTAATTTATATAAAACAATTATAGCATTTAGAGGATTTAGAGGAGCTACTATTGCTGCCTTAGCTCTTTTAAAAAATATACTTCCCAAAGGACAAAATGAGATCTATTAGTATGTATGTATTATTACTTTTTTTGTAACTCTAAGACTGCTGATGTCTGTGAATATGGAAGCATTTATCGGTTATAGAAGGTCCGTTAGTTGACTTACAGTTCTAAGTGCAGTATTTTCTAAAACCTAAAAAGCAATATTAATTACCCTCTGTCTATAGTAGAGAGTATAATATATTTTCTTTTGGATATTTCATATTTCCTGTTATCCTGCAATTGCAACACTTGAACTTGTTAGGTTATGTAGAATAATTGACAACACGGGGATAAAAAATTTTGGTTGACTGCTAGTTGCACAAATTAATACAAATAATTCATCTTACATGGCTCTAGCATTTCAGCAGCTTTATTTTTTAGAATCCAGCAATTCTGAGATAATACATTTACAGCACAAGTTTGCCTTCTTGTTGTGTTGCAGTTTTGAAGGGTAGAATCCTCACATCCAAAGGACTGTAAAAGGAAAAGTTGAGCTAATTCAATAATATATACATTCATCCCAAAGTAAATAAGTTATTTTTAATTTACTTTCTATTGTATGTTTTATTCAGCCTCACTCAAAAAGTTATCTTGTGCCCTAGCTGTTTAATGGGGTTGATCTAAAAGGTTTGTTACAGAGGTTTAGAACTGCAGGGAAATTATTGTCTCCTTTTAAATGTATAAAGTGTAGTCAGTTTGCTTTTTATAAATGAAATAAAAGAACTAAAAAAAATTTCAATTCTTCTCCATGATCAGTCTATTGTCACATGCATTTGGCATTCATTATATGTTAGCCCCAGGCGCCTCCAGTCTTGTACTCAGGCCAGCAGTAATTTGGTTTATAGAGATCATATGGCAGGGAAACAGACCTTGAAAGACAGAACTCTAAGAAGCATATTTGATGAATTTCCTATGATTTGAGTCTGGGTTTATTCTTTCCTGTTGTGGAGCAGACACCCTACAGCACACGCACTGAGGCCCGATGCGCCTGAGCTAGGGGCCAATTAAACGACAATATGCACGCTGTTTTTTCGCACATCTCAGGTTGCATTTCCTATCAGAGAATGGGAAGGCATGATGGGAGGGGTAGGAGAGGAAGAAAAAAGGGAGGCCTTGTAAAAGATCCAAATATGGGCAGGAAACCACACAGAGTGAAGGTTGCCTTTGTCATTAACAATTAATGTAACCACAAACACTGGAAAAAAATATGCTGCGGCTGCTAGTGGCAGTGGCGTAGCCAGCACAGCATGTCTCCTGTCTGCCCTTCTTCCCAGCAAGGCTGGCATCCTGGTGCAGCCAGCTCCAAGGCCTCTGCTGCTCTAGGAGATGAACTAGCAACTGTTTAACCCTTGCACTCAGATGGGTCCCAAGCCTTACTTGAGTGTACTTAAGAGGTTGTAGCAATGGCAGAAATGGATCTTTCCATTTCTGTAAGTTTTTGTTTTGTGGTTTTTTTTGTGCTATTAGCTCTTACCTTCTTGGTCTGCAAGCCAGAGTTCCTTGTGACTTTATAGACTATAGTGAGAACTACTGTTCTTGGATAATGTGGGAGATGTTTTCATATAAGTTATTAAATGCCAAAATTAGGCCTGAGTGGAACCAAGATGGTGAGGCTGGATTTTGATAGTATTTCTTAGATTCAGCAACATTTTGGTCACTGACATCAATGAGATACCTCAAGTAGGAAGCTACTGTTCACCACTATGGATGAACAGACACAAATATAGACCTAACAGGCAGTTACACTTCCTTTTCAGGGGTCCCTGGGCACAGCCTTTACACTCAAGAAACAGCACAGACACATGCATATGTGTAGAAAAACTTCACTCTGGATTTTATTTCATTTTAAGATCCTAATTTCTTTGATGATGTCCAGAGACTGTCCAGGTCTCTGGGTTTTTTTTTGATTGATTTTAATTCCTTTCCCCTCCTCACTTCTCCTTTCCTCTCTCCTTCCCTTCCCTTCTCTTCCCCCCCGCCCCCCCCGCTTTTTGTAGTAGTTTATAAACGCCACTTTTCATTAATGTGACCAAAATGTCATCAAGTAGTTTAATGCTCTTTAATGTCCTTGTATCGTTTACGTTTTTTGAACAGTGTGGAAATGAATCCCATCTGTGGATTTGCTAACATCAAAAAAGTTTGACAGGCTATTTAGACGTGCTACTTCACATTGCATTAGCTTGTACAATGTCAGAGAGGCAGGAGCCAGAGTGAGGCCATACTGTGCCACCTCACTCCTGACCCCTCCTATAACTGCTCTGAAAGTGACAGATCACTTACCTCAGAAAATCAAAGTCAATTGTGAAGTATCTTGGCCTGGACAGGAGCCCAGAGGCCCCAGCAAAAGTGTGAAGCCTAAATAAAAAAAGGCGAAATCATTCTGTAAAAAAACCCAACAAATCAAACCCATTCTCTGTTCCTTGTTAGTGCCAAGAGATCCTTACAATACCAGTAGGGCAAGTGGATATCCTGTAACGTTGTCTGGTGGTTCATTTTTATTTGTAATGGGAGTTTTTGTTTTTCTTATGGATGGTTAAACACTTCCAAAGTCATCTGTTTACAATTTTCAAGGTTTTTTAAAATTTGTTTATTATTGCATGTTGGCCAAACAAAAACCATTGCAGCTAAAATTGGTGATACCATGCCATCTTAGTAAGTGCTGTCCTTGTCTTTGGAAGGGCTTAGCATTCTTGCTTCAACAGTCAGACTTTTGAAGCGATATTTAAAGTTTATGTATACCCCCTCTGCAATACCTCATGTAAGTTAATACATATCAGGAGAGTATAATTTAAGATTGTTTTTTAACCCGTATTTGTGTTAATGTCTCATAAACAAGGCTCATGGGTTTAACTTACTCTTTAGTATGTGATGGGTGTATTTTAAATTTCTTTGGCTTTGTGCCATGAGAATGACGTGCCCCCCATTTTAAGGCATTTACTGTAAAAAGAGATGTGGCTTTTTATTTCAGGAAAACAAAAGCGTCTGTTCTTCCTGAGAGGGAACAGCAGAGAGTGCATTTTAACTGTTAATCATTATGGATAAATGGATAATAATTTCCACCTCTGAGTGCACTAGGATTTACTTGCCAGTTTTTTAAACCCTCCCCCATAGTGCATTTGCATACACAAATATAATTTAAATTTAAGTAGGAATGTAAATAAATAACCTTGTATAGTGGCATCAAGTTTTCAAAGCCAAGGTAATCTTTTATAAGCATGAAATAGAAATGCCTTTAAAGCAATTGCTATAAGTGCACAAGTCCTTTAGTCTTTAAGAATTGACTTTGTGTGAGGCAACACGCAATTCTGTTGTTAGTTGTGTCACACTGAAAGAGTAAAACACAAAGTACTGAGTCAATAAATAGTGCACCTTATTTTACTCTTAAATTGGTAGGATCATGATAATTTCACTAAAGGCTGGATGAAATTGGCACCATTTCATGGCCTGATCTAAGCACTATTTACACAGAGTCAGGATCCAAACATAAAGGAAGAGACAATCAAGGTTACATTTAAATTCATTTAGCAATTATATGCATTTGAGATGCAGTTCTAATTGTTTGATCTTGTGGGTTTTATGCTAAATGTGGACAAGTAGAATGGACTCTTGCATTTTTCAAATTAATTTCAGGCAAAAGAAGCACATGGATTTCCTTAAAGCATTTCAGACGAGACAAGAAAATGCTGAAGTTTATTTTAGAAGCATTTTCCAAGTAGCAAAATACAATCTTTTAACTCATGATGACTTGCATTCCCTTTCTGGTTTGAAATCTGAAACACAGCTTCAAATCTTTTCAATCCAGGAAGAATAAACCATGCAGTCGCAAAGCTGTAGTTCTAAAAAGCTGTGAGGCTTTACTGAAAATGTAGTAGGAAAATTATGGGTGTGCAATTAGAATGAGAATTTATGTTCTTTACACACACACATGCACAAAACACATGTATAGAGAGCAGATAGATTCCTCTGAAAAACTAATCCAACCATAAAGTAATCTCAAAAATTACCACTGGGACGAAAAAAAATAAGCAAAGTTTCAGTTAAGAGCTTAATCCTGGAGAATTTGGTCACAATCATAGTTAGAATCAATGAAGTGTTCATGTCTTTCCAAGAGTGCTTTGAGGATTTTTGGAATTATTTAGCTGGTACTTGCATCTATGTGGGGCGGTGGATACAAGGCCTGAAAGAGTGTGTTGCTTACTTCAGGCTATTTCTGGTAACGTACTGGGCCTCACTCACCATTGCTTTGCCTTCTGTTGCTCATTCACCACAGCCAGTGGACATGGAATGCCATCCGCTTGAATAC
This sequence comes from Urocolius indicus, assembly GCA_013401255.1. Classification (NCBI taxonomy): domain Eukaryota; kingdom Metazoa; phylum Chordata; class Aves; order Coliiformes; family Coliidae; genus Urocolius; species Urocolius indicus. The sequence continues at coordinate 221,729 of WBNH01005174.1, read as the reverse complement.
CTTGTGTTTGTGTGCAGCCATTAATACTCATTAAAAGTAAGATCAGAAGGGACCTTAAATATGTCCTTTGCTATGGGTTAGGTGACAGATTCAGCCTCAAGATTGAGTTGATGATATTTGAACTGTTTATTTAAAAGCCAGAAACTTAGAGATTCCATTCTTCCAAGTTAGTCAGGTACTAGCCTACCATCGCTACTGGAAGATTGTATTCCCTAATGCCCAATTTACACCTTCCTTGCTTCAACTGAAGCCTGTAATTTTTCTCCTGTCCAGAGTGGATGAGAAGGACAATTATTCCTCTCTGTTTTAGAACAATCTTTTGTTCCCTCCTACTTTCTGTCAGCTATCTTTTGTCTAGACTAAGCAACATTAGTTCTTTCAGTTTTTCTTCAGAGAATGTGCTTTCCAGATCATTCTTCTTGTGTTCCAGTGCACTAAAAGGAAGCTGCCTCTATTCAAAAGTGCTGCCCCAGCACGGATACTGTATTCCAGTTGTGTCCAGTTTGCAAATTGAAGTGTAAAAAGTCTCTTACACATTTTCCTGATGATATTCCTGTTGATGCTTATCCCAGTGTAGTGGGGGTGACATTTTTATTTTTTCCCCTCTGCTTCAGTTGTGGCACTGCTGACCCATGACACCCACTCCTTGAATAATTTTTGGCTTTTTCTAACTAGAGTTTAGAACACTGGGTATTCCCAACTGATTTTTATTTTTAGATCATTTGATACCAGGCTCATTCTGAACGCTAGTTCTGATGTCTGCAGCCTCTCCTCCTAGTTATGTGGCAGCTGCAAAGTTAGTTTGTGCTAATTCATCATTAAGGTCATCATTTTTGCATTGTGCACAAAAATGCCTAGATTTTACTTCTCAGATTTAATAGAGCCCATACTTAAATAGATTTTTGTGAGCACAGCACTTTCTCAGCTTATACTGTTGCAGAGGCAACATGTAAGTTTTTGAAGAGGTTGGGGCATCCCTTTTTTCTATAGTAGCTAGCAACAGGACGAGGTGTCATGGGATGAAGCTGGAACACAAAAAATGCCACTTAAATATAAGAAAAAACTATTTTACTGCGAGGGTTATGGAGCAGTGGAACAGGCTGACCAGAGGGGTTGTGGAGTCTCCTTCCTTGGAGGTCTTCAAGACTTGCCTGGATGTGTTCCTATGTGAACTGATCTAGGTGAACCTGCTTCTTCAGGGAGGCTGGACTAGATGATCTCTAGAGGACCCTTCCAACACCTATGATTCTATGACTGATAGTGAAAGAGAGAGCCGAGATGACCTCAGGTAGATGAATAAGAAAATTTTCTGCTTTTGAATTTAAAATGACATGGGAATACACTAGTCATAGAAGGCTATGCAAATAAAGCTAAGTCATATATACCCAAGATGTTATGTAATAAACCCAGGAGATAAGGTATTTGACTGCATTCTTCTTTGGCTATATAAATCTGAATTGTAGGAGCCAACAATTGCTAGCTATCTAGACTATACATCTATGAAGAAAACAATCCAGAAAAAACTTCTACCAAAGTTGCAAAGACTTTTTATCCTTATGAAAAATTTAATTTGCAATGAAGAAAAACAGTAATATTTGTCACATTCTTAAACAGATGATTTTCTTTGATGAATGAACTTGCTGAGAGTTGAATGTTGTAGGAAAAAAAGAAATATACAAATGAAAGTGTTATTCTGATTTAAAAGTTCCTGTGGGAAGTACTCAATAGGATGGGTATTTATTGGAAAGGATTAATTTTTGAAGTGAGTATTTGTTTAATCAAAAGCTTCTCATTTGATGCCAGAGTGCTTGATCTTAAGCCCAGCTCTATTCTATCAAAAATGAAAATGTGAAGACAGATTGTCTTTTTTTCTTCCCCCTAGGCTACTGACAGTAGTTTGATCTGTGGCACAAACTATAGCTGCTTCAGAGTACTTCATACAAGCAAATTCAGTTGTACTGAATTAAGGGTCTACTATGGGAGCAAGAGCTTGAAGTCCAGCAGTGTTTTTCCTGTATCTCTGATAGTAAATTTTGAGACTGGCATGGCATTGTCTTTCTTTCTGAGAATACAGACTCTACTTGTTTTTGTATCAGTGATGTTTTTTTTTAATTACTACTGCAAGGTACAAGTTTAATACCTATTCTGAATATTTAAGTGAATACTTTCATGGAACGTGAAGTGAAATAATCTCATTCAAAGGCATGTTTTATTTGTTTTGAAGAATTTGTAATAGGTATTTCGTTACAGAAAAAAGTTGAGGAAAAACAATTATATTTAATTGTTTTCACTCTGTAATAGTGAATATCTTTTGATAGATCTACAGCTTCCTTGCCTGTTAACAAATTTTTTTTTTGTTTGTTTTTTGTGGGTTTTTTTTGGTGCTACAGCACCTAAGTTTATGATTTATTTTATTTTCATACACTTAGCAAAATATTGTGCTAGGTGTGCATGCCTACTAAAGTATATAACAATGAGGTTATATAAATGAACTGTTAACCCTAGAATAGTCAGGATTTATTATGTGAATAAAGAGATCAGCAACAGCTAGTCTGACCTTCATTCTTTGACCAGTATTGCTTGATGAAAAGACTTGGTTATAAAGGTAGTTAGTAAGCTAATGTGGCTGTAGTTATAACATGGACAAGACAGGGAGGGCTTAAAGGGTATGTGAGGCAAATGCAAGTAAGCAGCTCTGTCAGCTGCTATTCCTGCCACTTCAGCAGGAATGAAAAATAAAAGAAGCAAGCCTGCAACTACTTTCCAATGCTGTACGTAATATTACAATGTTCTTCCTATTTTGCTGGTTTTTGAAAAATCAATTAAACTGCAATGTACCTCTATTAAGATATTTTCTTGACACTGATAGTATTAGGTCACGCTTGGATCTTACATGCAACACAAAAGAAACACAGACGTAAGTGAGGTTATGTAGAACCTCTTCTCTACCCTCAACTACATTTGGATGTGCAGTAAGCCTTTAGTCCAGAAAGGTCCATTGACTTTGGACTCCTTGCACGGCAAGAAAAATGCTTCTTAGTTCTCTACCAAATGTTTCAGGCTTACTGTAAAAGACCAGAAAATTTTTAATACCTATAGGTATGTCCACATATACCATAAGAGTAGACCACAAATATCTCTACAAAATCCCCCAACATTCATAGAAAGAACCTGGTACCTAAACAGAAACTTAACATTTTAGCTGTATTTGTTTTATGTGAAGGTCTCAGTTACCATAACTCTGTAGATTCCTAGATGATCTTTTCAAGGCAGCCTGAATGGACAAAAGCTCAGCATATGTTGCTGGAATGCTTATAGAAGAGGCAACTTTTTGCCCAGCTGAAAAAACCTCATTTGGATGAAAATATAAACACCTATGACATCTTAGCAAGATGCAGTACTATTTAGGAGGTTCACTAGTATCTTTTAAAGGGTATTAGATTCATATTGAAAGATACTCTTAAAGTCTTAAAATGCATTGGTTCTTATTTTGAATTATATGCTCTAATAAAGCTGTCAGCATTTTGGCTTCCCTTTTTAGCAAAACTTTAAGAATCCCTGTGAACTGGTTTGAATTCATTTTGTGTTGGAGATTCTCTCTCAATCCCAGCAGGGGTAGTAGGCTATGATTCATAACATACGCCTTAGTTGCAGTCTCTCATGTTCCTATTTGGACTTGTCAGTTTACCTGAATAGTTTTCTTTCTTGTAAAATGCCATAAAAAGTCACTTGATTTACTGAATTCTTGACAAGATTCCATGGTTAGTATAAGATTTCCTCTCTAAAACACAAATGTAGTTGTAAAATTGACTACAGAAGAAGTTAGTTATTGTGAACAGAAATGTCTGAGGCATCAGTAAGTACACCCCTGCAGGTCACAGCATTTGATCTGAACTATACTTTAGGTAAAAGGGAGTATGCCTTTTCCCTCATCTTCTCTGCCTGGGACCCACTGGCTATTCATCTTGAAATCAATGGCAAAAATCCTAATGACTTCAACAAAAAACCAGGCTGGCCCATATTTTATAAAAGAAACTAAGATGCATAGCAGAAACTTGGCGAAATTCTCTGCTTTCGTATGGTAAAATTTCCAGTAATGAAATGGGTCTTTCTTCCTGAAAGCTGATAAATCCAAACATTGCAAATCTCTGCACTTTAAGTCTGAAATGTCTTTTTGTCTTCCCCTTCAGTTGTAGCTATTTCCAATGGATAAGGCTGGCTCTGAAACTCTGATTTATTTCATTTTAGGCTACAGCATTTCTCTTTCCCTTAGACCTGTGACTATACAATACCATATCATTTCAATAGTCTTTCCTCTTCCCGTGGTTTCTCTTTTTAAGAGGAAAAAAAATGGAAGAAACTATGCATCCTTATATTATCAGAATAACTACAGCTTCATTATTGAAACTCTAATTTTACTAGCCTTGTGCAACCAGAATGTTAACACTGCTCTAAAAATATGCAGAGATACACATCTGCATTTGAATTTAACTGCTTGGAAAACTTTGGAATAAATACGAGGGTTTCCTCCCCCCTTCAGGAGCATGTGAGTGCTGTTACAGTACTAGTTTTGTTTCAATACAAGACCTGTACTGTAAGCCTTTGGTGGCTGAAAGGTAAATTACATTTATGCAAAACAAAACTGATGAACTACTGAAAGCTGTAGCTGCTGAAATAAATTCTTGTGTGCTAAATTTATGGGAACTATGTACTGTGTAACCACAGCACATTCACTTGCAGATTCAACTTTCAAATGACTTTCATTACCAAAATAAGTAGCAATATTGTGAGAACAAGGTCCACCAGTGATGATTAGAAAGGCATAATCTTGTTGTTGGAAATACTGATGCTCATCGGCATATATTAAACTTTGAGTGGATCAAGGAGCATTGCTTGTATATTTATTTTTATTCACTTTTCATTACTGACAGAGGTAGTAACAGGGCCTAAAGGCTCAGTTTAAGAGGTACCCTACTCTGTTAACAGACTTGAAGTATAGACTCTGCAGTGCCAAGGTTTCCTTCTACAGAGTGGCTTTGCCATGTCTTTTATGAACGTACTTGTTTCTCCTGTTTATATTTTTCATATTTCTACTTATTACAATAACCACCTTACTGTAGGAGACTGAAAAGAAGGAGGCTAAAGAATCGATATCTGTCTTTGCACCACCTTCCATGGGACAGAAAATGTTAATGTTTGGGTAACAGAACAGGAAGACTGTACTTTTATGTTTTCTCAAGGTTTGTGCTGAATTAGGTAACTGTCAAGCATCAAAGTGTTCAGATGCTAAAGTGTTTGTTGCACTTCACACAGCAAATAATAGGAAAGACAGCAAGTGTAGGTCTTCCAGATCACATCCATTTAATACATTTGTCTCACATGCCAATCCCTATTTTGTATTCTAAAAGCAGTGAGTCCATAAGAGATTACACACATCCTAATGGTTGAGATGTAATTGTTAAAGAGCAAATACTTCAGACGTGAAATTCTGCATAACTTATTGAAAAAAAGGACAGCCAAAACAAGCTTAAATTTGAATTCTAACCCCTATTACACAGAAGGAAGTTCTCCTTACCAATGGACACCCATGAAGGGAACACAATCACTCTTAGTAACACTGTCAGCCCACAAAAACAAAGAGGATTTTTATTTTGATTATTTTTAAAGTTTAATGACAAATCCTTTCCCTTCTTCACATTAAAAAATAAAAGCTGTTCTAGAGTCCCATTAAGGGACTGCTTTAGAGCTTGACTCTCTGAGGCACTTACATTGTTTAAATTTTAATTTCTAGTCTGAATTTTTTATTTAAAATAGTACTTATAAACAACAAAAAAAAAAAATCTCATAGTCTTTGGCTTCTACTCTTGCAAAATCTTCTAAGCTTTTACCTGTCCCAGTGAATTCCCTGCCAACTCCCAAAGGCATATTTTTCCCTTCTTTGGGCCTCCCCGGTCATTGTTATGGTACTGTGGGAAAGCACTCTACTTAATGCTTTCCCATGATATTTTCACTAGAAATAGAATAAATGAAAAGACATAAGGCTACATTCACCTTTGGTGTGATGCCATGTAAGGCAGTTAAAATGGCAGTCAATGTGGTAGTACCACAGATGGTTTGTTTCACTCATCACACCGTTTTGGGAAATTTCTGACATGGATACAGAGCTGGGAGAAGAGACTATAACCAGTACTTTATTCTGTGAGTCTCCATATCTCTTTTGGCTGAAAAGTATTCTTTTCTTCATAATTAGAAATTATATTAAAAGTAATGTTTTGGTCTGTGATTTATTCATTGCAGATATCTAGCCTGTACAAATTGAGATATTTAAGCTGTTTTGAATAAAGAAATGGGTCAGATGTTACAATTGTGTTTCCTAACTGGATAAGAAACATCTCAATTTAAGTTTATAATATGAATAAGACACTGCTAAATTTGCAATTCTGTGAATGCAGTTTTGCATATAAGCATAAAGGTGCCTTGAATGCTTCCATTGTGTCTTGTGTTAGATCCAACTCCAAATTCAACGAGTAGGTGAACATTCCTGTTCCTTGACTAACTTGTTAAAATATTAACAAAAATCCCACCAACGAAACATGAACAAAGCTGAAGCAAAATTCAGATCCAGTGTGCATGTTGGTAAGAAAAAAGTCTTTCCATTTAGAATTTACATTGTGATGGCCAGGGCAGCAAAAAAAAGTTTATATTTCTCATTCTCATCTTCATTGTGCAAAGCTACATGAAACTAGAGTTAGATTTACACTGCACAAATTACTATTTACACAAAAAATTAATTTTAATTTCCTGCCCAAGATGAGTTTAGCTGAATGAGAGTCCATATGACCTACCAAAGAACTAGATGCGGGCTTCTTGATGCATCTATCTGTTCATACACTTTACTTAAATCTAGCTCAGGTTTCCATCACTCTTCATCTATAGATCTCAAGACTCCAGGGCAGCTATGGCTAAATCTTGTAGTTGAGTAGAAAGCTGTGTTATGTACACAGAATTGTCCAGAGGATTCTGTGCTAGATTTCAACATCTCCTGATTACTATCCTGTCTCTCTTTTTGCAATAGAAACACTCGAAGCAGGTGGACCACAGGTATGTCCATTGCTCTCTGCTTGTATACCTCCTAGTGCCCAGTGGGTTGCTGTGACCAAGAAAAATATGGCAAAAAATAGTTTAAAAACATTTCAAATAAAACATGAACCTGCATTATTTCCTTCTGTTCTTACACAGGAGATTCTCTAGGCTCAGGGCTTTTAAAACTACTTTACATAAAAAACAAATACTGTAACTTGAAACTTCTTTGTGAGAATTTGCTAAGTTCTTTTGTTAGTTCAATGTCCTCCAGAGTTTTTGATGTATTTTCCCTTCTTTCAGGATGTCTTTAGAGAAGCAATAAGTAAGTAGTTCCTGTCCAACAGATACCCTTCTGGATAACCAACACTTTAAAAAAAAAATTGAACCGCACCACAGAAAAAGGTGCTCGGATTAGAGAAACCAGGTTAGGTTTGAAGTCTGCAGATAGCTTTCCTCTGTATCTCTTATTCTATTATGTGAGATTGTTGAATACATACAGGATAAGAATGCTCAGTGCATTGGTGTTGCTCTGCAATGGAGTCTATGGAGTACTTTTTTTTCAGTTTTCATCAGACAAGCCTTATTCTATAATGCTTAGAAACTATATTATTTTTCACAGGCATTGTGCTATTCAGAAACAGGAGTGTTAAGGAATGCTTTAATCACACAGTTATATTAATGTTAACAATAGTGAAAATTAACGAATACACACAGTTTGTCATTTCTCTTTTATGATTTTAGGTCTAACTGTTGGATGTCTCAGCACAAACATGCAACTACTGATGGATACTTTGCGCTTGTAACCACAGGGAAACAACTCCTTGTATTTGTTTAAAAGTCCCTAGGTGGGCTAACCACAGAATTTTGTTTGTGGAAGGTAAGATCAGTGAAAGACTGAGCTGGAATTGGCAAGAGCAATATATTGCTTTTATTCTGTGCGCCGCCACATTGTGACACTGAGTATCTGTTGTTCTATAATATTTAATCACTTCCTATCTATAATGGAACATTTCCAGCTTAACAGAATTATTTTGAATTTAGCCATGGATTCTTTCTTCTCTAAAGCAAAATGTGCCTATGGTATAATACCAAAACCAGGAAAGCTGTGAGAAAGACTGAAGATGCTCTTAAAAAACAGGATTGACACAAAACTTCATTTCAAAAAGGATTTGGAAGTAAATGAAATGACATGCTAGGATTCTGCACAATCTCTTCCCAATAGATATGAAAGCACCATCAACAATTCACTAATGACCTCAGTAGTCAGAATCTCTCATGTGAAACCATTGTAGAGCTTGGGTTTTAAATGGAATATAAGACAAAGTCAGAATTGGTCCTCTTCCTTCTTAAAAGAGCTTTCTGGAAAAACAGGCCTGTAGAGGAAACTGTTGAGAGTTCAGGGCCTTTCACTCTTCTGAACAATCTGAGCAGCCTGGACTTCTTTAATACCTTCCCCATATGTGATAATATTTGCCCTCTCCCAGTATTTTTTCTGTCACAGATTGAAAATTCTATGGATTTTACTCCATAATAAGCCTCTCAAAAATAATCAAGATAGCTTTATCTGTCTTTAAAAAACAGTATATTTATCTGAGGAGGTAAAGTTTAACTATTCATCTAGTTCTGACAAACTATAGTCTAAGGCAATATGCCATTCATATTGAGGTGAAAGACATCGACAACTAAGGAACTGTGTTAATCCACAGCTACCAATATAGAAAATCTATTGGAAATGAATACAAATGCAAACAGAGATGTTTTTTAACGTTATTGTGCCTATGCTGTCTTAGGGCTATACTGTTGTCTATTTTCAGCAGATAAATTTTCCAAAAAACAAATTTGTGACACTCTACTCTCCACTGACCTGTATCCACTGCTTCTGTTCACTTTAATTGGCACTTACAGGCTTGGGCCCTTAAAATAGGCAGGAGAATGAATTAATGTCATGTGTTTTAAGCTTCTGGTCTTATCACAGTTTAATTACAAGAATAAATTAATTTTGAATATTTTTATATCCTTAAAAAAATTAAGAACCAAAAAGGCGTGATCATTCCATTCTCATTACATCTCTAAGATTGCCATGAGAAATAAAATAATGAATATCTGTGCTTATTCTTTATCATTAGTCTTTGTCCTAAGAATGGATTAATAAGAATATTCAATGAGAATCAGAATATCCTGGCATTCAGTTCTGTGAAAACTCATTCTTGTGTCAAAGACTGTAATGAGGACTGAAAGAGGCATACAATTAATTCACTGCAACCTTCAGGTTGTAGGGAGAAAATTGTATATCAGTCCAGACTGATGACCAAGATCAGAATAAGAGAAGATAAGGAATGAATATGAGAAGATCGAAGTAAGAGCATTTTAAGTGGGCATTACAGAGCCTTTGCTTGAGAATGTATCATTCTGAAATCCACATTACTTTTAATTGACTACAGTTTTCGATCCATTAGTGGTCTTTTTTCACCTCTCCTTCCTAGATGTTTCTTCAGAACTAAGCAATTACCAGTAAAATAGATCTTCTGTACCCCTCCCAGGTAAGAGGTTGGCAAGGAACAAAAGAAGACGAAAATACTTTCTGTTTCACAACAAAGACTAAATAAGAACACAATAGGACACAATGACTTTTAGAGAAATTTCCTTGGTATCTGTGAGTTTAAAAAATAGTCTCATTTTGGCCCAGTATGTGTTTCTTTGGTATTCTTTGCTGCCATGATTAAATCATAGAGTTCTGATAGAGATGCTCATTTTCTGAACAGTACAAAACAAAAGACAGCAGCTCATGTAAATCTGGAGCAGTTGAGTGGGCAAAGCCATGAGGAAGAAAAAACACTAACCCATAAAGACACGAACATGTACAGATGGTTAGTTCAATGTTTTTGTTAGGCCTTGTGTCATGTGTGTTGTGGGTATTATTTCTGATCAGGGTCCTTGCAGTTGTTCCTGGCTTTGAATGACAGTTACTGATATGAAATAATATATAGTAGCAAGAAATTAAATGAGCATATCTCCTTGAAAAATGTTTAAAATGAGTGCTTTGCTTTTGATTAATAATTAACATTGCTTAGTTTCTGTAGGCTTGAAAGAATTATTACAGCAGCATGCCTACTCCATTATACTTTAGCTTGTATCAGGTTTTCCATTATTAAGCCCTGTATTTTTAATTGGTTTGGTAACATGGCTATAAAAAGTGATTCCAGCCATGAACTTGCCAGGAAAAGATCTCAAATTAGCAGAGACTTTAAAAAAAAAAAAACAAACTAAGAAGTTCAGCTATTTGTTGGTTAGCAGGGGAACGGACGCCTGGGATAACTCTTGACAGAGACAGCGCTAGTGATCAGAGCATGGCCTTCTCACAGAATGCTATGCTTTATGCTGTTTATTTCCTGTTACAAAAGATAAGTAGAGAAATTTGTAATAAGAAGGCTTGACTTCATACCCTTAATGAATACCTGGTTCAATACTAGAATAAAGCAATTCTTATTATAGTTTTTCCTTGTGGCTCCTGATATAAAAGTCAGAGCTGCACTTCAATTGAGGTAGAAGGTATGAGAGAAGAAAAATACTGCTGGAAAAAAACCCATTCTTAGTGCTTTAGTGGCAAAATATTGGACCATCACTATGGAATGTGGCATCCAGTGAGAGGAGAAGAGGCAGGGAGCACATACTGAAATACAATAAATGCTAATTAAATATAAGAATAAGCACTCTGACTGTGAGAGTGGTCAGACACTGGTACAGATCATGGAGTCTCTACCCTTGAAGAAACTGAAAGCCCTACTGGACACAGTCCTGTGGAACCGACTGTAGCTGAGTCTGCTTTGAGTAGGATACTTGGACTAAAAAGTCTGCAAAGGTGCCTTTAAACTTCATCTATTCTATGTGATAATGAATACTACTACTACTCAATGGATCTAGAACAAGAGTGCTTTCCTTCTCAGCTTTATATTGCTTTCTGCCTGGTGAACAGCCTCAGTGAGATTGAAGGTGTATATATCTCAGTAGATGGTTAAGACTGCAAATCTTGTGAAGACAATTCTTCTGTTAGCTGAGTTAACTATGCAAGAGAGATAGAGCGACACAGTTTTGTATGTCAGGCCAGCTTTGAAAATCTGGAGAAGAGTTAAGCTTATTTTCAAACTAGCCTTGACCTTGCTGCTGTTTTTTTTATCACAATGGTTCCTAATGGGATCTGTCCTTGAAGTCAGGAGAAGGGGAGAAACAGAGACAAGCATTTCAGTAAGATATTAGAAAAGGCAGTTTGGATATTTTCTGCACATTTCTTCCATCCCAAAGGCATGCAGAGTATCAGAAGTGTAAAAAACAAGTGGGAGATGACTGAGCTTGGTTTGGAATACTATTGCTAGAATTGTTTATGTGTTCAACATTGCTGTCAGTGGCTAAAATGCAGAAATCACCCTAAAACCAGACAACTTATGAGCTGAGTAAGATTTCAGAGGGCTGCGGTTTAATGCAATCTTTATTTGAAGTAGTATTCTTCATTCCATTAACTGCAGAAGTGCCCATTCCAGGTACCAAGGAGCTGACATTACACAGCCACCATTCAACATGATAGCAGCTTGCTGAAGAGTATTTTTTTATCTGAACGTTAAACAGGCCAAGGAGGCCTACTTTAGTCGGTGATGCTATTTTTACGTTTGACCAGCAGCTTCATATTCTGAACTAGTAACTGTACATAGATCCCTGTCTTGATAGAAGCCTAGCACAGAAACCTGTGAAGAATTAAATCTAAGACCTGCAAGAAATACTGCTGTTCTAGAGAAAATTAAGAAACCAAATTCTTTGAAAATGAATTGCCTTATATTGTTTTTTCTTTGAAAGTAGGTCACTCAGGGTGAGATGGGAAGCAGGACAGTGTGAGGGATCCCATCCTGCATTCGAAGGCTTGAGACTTTTTTACTACCTCACCAAATTAAGAGAAGGGGTTGTACCATGGTATCATTGAAGTAAGTGAAGGAGATAGCTCAGGCTGTCAAAAATCCCACCTCTGTGACAGTATTTACTGCTAGAGAAGAGAGATGGAAACAGTCCCTGAGCAATTCTTGGTCACAGGGCCTCCCTCAGTTGCCCAGCTGCAAGTGCTCAGAATCTCCTGCAGCCAGTTAGTAGGTGTCAACAATTATTCAGCTATCTTATACAGCAGGAGCTCATAAATGTTCCTGGGAGGCAGGGCTTCTATCAGAAAATCCTTGGGACATAGATAGTTGGTTAGATCCCCAAGTAGTTACTAAAGTTATATAATGTTATAGTATCTAAATCCCTCTTTTGCTTCTCCTCAGTGCTTGTCTTCAGAGCAAAAGCATGAGCCTTTTTAAAGTTGGACCCTAGTCCTTATAGAAATAAACCCAAACCACAGCCTAAGGTGACCTTGGAAAAATGAAAGACCACAAAAGAACTGGTGAGCATATTTTGTACAGCCTCCTTTTGATTTCTTCACTTGCTTTAAAAATAAAACTACTGGTAAAGGCTACCTCCTCTCTCCTCCCCCTGCATCTCCTTCCTCTTTTAAAATTCTGGAGTAACACACACAGAGATGGTGTTGTAAGGTTGTATGTGTGTGCAGATTAAAATGATAGATATAATTAATGAAGATACCTTGAGGTTTAAACCTCATCTTGAAATCACAGTATAAAAAATTAAATACACCTATAATGTGTGTGAATTGTTGCCACTGAGATCTATAAAAACAGACAGTGAAGTATCAGTTGCACTCCTACTTCAGAATTACTTTTTAACATTACTGAGATAGTACACTGTCTTAGCACTATGGCTATGGAAAAAAAAAGAAACAAATTACCTGTACAGAATTTTTTTAACTATGAAGTACACAGAACAAGCTTATTTTTATTGTCATCCCTGCATGCATACATGGTTTGTTGAAATGACAACTGTTTTGCTGTGTATTTGTGTGGTGTTTAGCACAAGGAACACAAGAACATCTGTGCTCTTCCTTAGGATGTGTACAATTGTAACTAGTAATTGAAATACCTAAAACAAGATACGTTTAATAAAGTAATCAGAGAGAATCACAAATCTGACTTTGGATTGTGATTTGTTTCTTTGCATTGTAACACTTTTATTTTGGGTACTTTGCCAGATTAGAGAATTCATATCACATTTGGGCTACAAGCTGTTTGTACATTGCAAGGACTGAGTTAAGTATGAAAGAGTAAAATTCATAAAAAGAGACACTTGTGAGAATGAGAGGCAGACAAAATTGATCTGACCAGTCAATGTAAAAGAAAAAGGAAGCATTATGCTTTTAGCCCTGCCCATTGAACAAAAGTTCCTCACTCTATATCATTTCAGCTGCAGGTGGGTACCTTGACTAGAGTATCATTTCCTCATAATGGCAATGAGGGAGCCTTGTTTACTCACTTGCTGAGAAAATGTCTATTCAAATTTGAGGAAGTAATTAGTTACTACAGTGGAGAATAACTGGAGCCTGGTTTATGTTTTCTATGTCCCTGACTAAATGCCCTAGAACAATGGACAACAAAATCCACATCTTAAGTATGTTTCCAAAGAAGGAAATATACCTTTTATGTAATCTGACCTCAGGAGTGAATTTTCCTCATGGATAATAATCAGTACTGTTCTAGTGCCATCATAGGAAATAAACACAAAGAAGTGCTTTGTAAAAAATATTCTCATATAAATTCTCATATATCACTGTTCTATAAAGAAACACGAGAGTCTTTGTGGGAGACACATCTTTTGGATATAACAGTGAGTTATATGAATGTGAATTGTGAGTCTGAACGCATGCTTTAGCTTCACATTGGTCCTTAAAAATCATTCTTATCATATTTGCAAATGACATCCCAGGCCTTTCTCACAGAAATGTGGATATCTGAAGAGTGGTCTAAGGAAATATACTGGATGCAAATATCTGTTCCAGAGCTCTTCTGGGCACAGACTTATTAAAGAAAAATAATATCTTATTTTGTGTCAAGAAAAACATTGTCTTCTATCAAAGTTATTAGGAATAAAACTCAAATTGTTGTTTTCAGGTTTTATTTGTGTATTGTATTCAGTTAGTAGCATTCTGGTGAGCATGATGAAAATCTTGCCTCCTAAAAGACACATGGGTGAGTAGTAACTAAAACTATTTTTTTTCCAGAGTATTTGGAAGTCTGAATGTTCATACAACTGAATAGTTTGGCACCATCCCCAGCATGAACACACATGAAAATACTAGTTAATGCTATCAAAATGTGACATTTTGTTGTTTCTGATTTTATTTATAGATCCTGCCTGTTCTGCAGCTGTTCTTTATTACACAAGCTAACTAGAAGCTGAAGTCTAAACATGAAGAAGAGCAGAATAGTAGTCCTATCTTAACCTGTTCATTTGATTTTTCCAAGTTTCGTATATTAGCCCTTGCAGTGAATATACGTCTTTCTAGTAAAAATCCAGTCCAAGAGTAGTTCCAGGTAACACTAGTCCTATTAATAGACCCAGTAAGCTGATGTTAGTCTCAGAAGTCATAAACCATCAGGCTTCTGCTATTCCTGACTGTGGTCTTATTGTAGGTTAAAACCAACCCAAAATCTTAAACCTAAATATTTCCAAATCTACTTACAATATTGCTGGAAGTGGGGAGAGAGGTGATTGGTTTGGCACAGAGGTGCTTGAAGAATAAAAATTTCAAATGAGAAATTATGATGTGCCAGTTGCTCTTGTGAAGGTCTTTGCATGGGATTTTAAAGGGTAGAACTTCCTACCTTTTTTATGCTATATAACAGTGTAGCTCTGGATGGGAATAGTTTTGTTCACAGTCCTGTCAGCTGGACAGTACAAGCATTGATCCTTATTAGATGAAAACAAATATATGACAATGGTTACCCGTAACATGACAACATTTCTTATTTCCCTGATAGTGTATCAGTGTCAATTCCTAAGCTAGTCAAGCCATGGAACTTGGATGTGAGCTACCCTGTTCTCACAAGTAACCACTCAACACACACAAAGTACAGATCCAGATTATTGGAGCTTTTCAGTGTAAGCTAATAAAACCTTTTGCTTGGGGGAAGTGGAGGAAGGATGAGAAAGCAACTACAGCTTGAGTATTTCTTCAGTGCAATCTGCAATGTGCAGGTCTTTGGTCTTCAGTACTCTAAAAAGATAGATGGGCAATAATTTCCTTTTTATCTTGGATGAGTGGTTTATCAAGTATGAAGGAAAGTGTCTATACCTTCACAGCTATTGCCTAAGCTTGGAGTGGGGTTCTCCAAATGAACTTCTTCTAAAATGATACAGTGCTAGTTCTTAGCAAATCCTCTTCAAAACCACTATCAATGTCAATCAAAGTACATTAAAATCAAGCTGAAAGTGATCTTAGTCTGTGGTTCTGAGATGTCCATTTTAATTCCAAGTACTGGACTCTCTGGATTTGTTTGTTTGTTTTTTTTCCCAGATAGGGAGCATCATGATGAATAGAGTTTGGAAAGACAATCTAGGACACATTTTACTGTGCTGTTTCAGTCTGCATTAGGCAAAATGGATTTCTTATGTTAAGCAAAATGTCTTGCTAAGGAGATAGACACTAAAAACATTAAAATTCCTTTTCTCCCTTTCCGGAAAGACGAGATCAAGCTGTGGACTCAAGAACTGTTGGGGAAAAATAAAATGGCCATAGAGGGGAGGAAAGTTTGGTTTTTTTTTTCATTCTGTAAATAAAAGAAAATTAGACGTGACTAATAATATTTGCAGCTGTACCTAGAGATCCAACTGATGGTGAGAATTCATAATTTTGTACACTGCACATGCAGTAAGAGACAGTTCTTGCTCAAATAGACTCTAGAATAAGCAGAAAGTAACACAAAATGTGTATCAGACCTGTGAATAGAACCAAACCCAGTGCCTCAATCATAAGGTCAAATGTCCTTATTTGGAGAAGTAGTTGTATAGGTAACCTTCTAGAGCATCAAATAAGTATCAAATTATAATTCCAGATTTAAATTTCTTATTCAAACCAAACTCCAAATCCAAGATTCTTGAGAGCCTCTCAACACCGCTAATGCATACATAAGGACATAATTCCAAACAGTATGTGTATTCAGTAGACAATAGTGATTGTTGTCGTGGGTGGCAAAATATGCGGTGGGTTGCAGTAGCAGGGATTAGATCCTGTATCTTTTTAATGTAATATATGGCTCCCATTTTAAAAAGTGTTTATAATTACCACATAAAATATGAATTTAATTAATATTTGTATCCAGTCTAATGTCTTCATTTGTTCCATAGTTTCATTTAAAACAATTGTATGAAAAAGATTGTGATGTTATGTCAGCTGAAGCTTAGTAACTGTTAATATTGATTATAGCCTTGATGGAAACTTCTCAGCAGTTTATAGTATTTAGTTAGGATATTTAAAGAGACCTAAAGTGGTGTTTTAAAGAAGCAAAGCTAGGTTTGGCAAAAAGCCTTTCTTTTGTCTCTGAAACTCTGCAATAAATTTAGAACAGAAGAGCATTTCTGTGGAGTAAAAATATATGTATTGCTGGCTACAAGTGTATGTTTGCTGCTTCACAATTTTAAAATTAGATGATGGACTTATTCAGTAGACATTGGATAGTAAAAAGTAAACCCTCTAATTTAAAACATTCCACATTACCACATTCCAAGAAAAACATGGACCGGTGAACAAAACCAGCAGTATTGTAATAAGAAAACAACTAGGTGCATTTTTTCCAAAACCTAAACCCAGAAAACTAAATGTCTGAGTTACTGGCTAAAAATGCCTTTTTCATGTCCCAGTTTCTTCACAAACTGAAAAAAAAACCCAACCTAGACTTTAGAAAATTAAAAAATAACATCCAAGTCTTCAGGTCAAGGTTTAGAGCACAGTTCTAATTTTATAATCACCTTTTTAAAATCTTAAAGTTACTTTTTAAATTTAAAAGTGTACTTTTTTATATAAGAGATTTATTACTACAGTTTTTTGAGTTTTTTTAATGTAAAGGTAAAATACTTTTGGTAATTTTTAAAAAGAGTTGTAGTTATTACTGTAACCAAAGGATTTCTAGCATATTCTGTGTACTGACTTTGTTATCTAATCTAGGAAAGGGATCACTTGACATAAGCTACAGAAGACAACTGCTGACATGTAACATGAACCTTATTTCATCAGGCTACATAAGGCCCTGATTGCTTGGCATCCATTTCTCACTACTATCCATTTCTGAGCATTGGTTGTTAAGTCATGACGATTCAGTCAGATGCCGAAACCTACACTCTACTTTAAGCACATGCTAACATTCCAGCTCAGCTTTCTACATGAGCTTAATTTGAGTTAAACTGAATCATAACTGTAATGAATCTTGGAAGTGAGAATGGAAGATTGTGGGAAGATCAAAGAGAGGAAAAACTTGAGCCAGATTTTTTACTCTCTCCTCTTACAAAGAGTGCTAAGGCTGCTTTGTTTTGACTTTCTAAAGGGTTTTGCAGAACAAGAGAATCTTGTGAGGTTCTGTGCAAGAACAGATAGATGAGAGGAAGACGGGATAGATATAACTTCAGAGATATTTGTTCAAATTAATGGAAGGGCCTGAAAATGAAAAAAACCCACCATTGTGAGGAAATTAGGACATGTACAGGCAACGTGTTGGAAATCTGAGATGTCATTTCTTCCTCTTGGACAACAGTGTGCTGCCTGGTATAGTTTACCCTCTGTTGAACATTTGAGAAAAGATTTGTGATCAGAGAGAAGATGGATCAAAACAGTTGATGACTGCATGGAAGACAGACATGGAGTTTGATAGAATAAAGAATGTAGCAGTCAGGGATGCTGTTGCATGTACAAGGCTCTACACTACTGCTGTGCCTTTGGGAGGAGAATGTTCTCTTCTCTAAAATCATGCAGAAAAGTCATGTTCAAGTGACTTTTAAGGAATTCTGTCCCATAGAACTTCATGTGTCTAAATAATCAAAATGTCAACTGCATTCTAAAGAGAAATTTCTTTTAGGCCTGGTCCTTACTCTATAAAGAAGAAATAAAATGAGGATTGGAATGTTACTCACCTGTTGGTACATCTGTGTGATGTGATTGGTATGTGTGGATCTGTAATATTTCACAGTCACTTCCCTGTGATAGCACTGTTCCAGATCTCATATTTAGTTATTTTACAATAGCACATGATATCTCTCATGAGGGTAGAAGATAATTTAAAAAATATAATTAATTGTGATAGGGTGAGGGCAAAGGGGACCCCTGGATCCTGGACTTGCTCAGCTGTTTGAGCTCTGTTTGTGGATATTCTAATATTAATCAGAAGGACACTGCATGTAAAATATAATCATCTTTGTGATTACATCTTTTTTATCTCTCCTTGGCAAAAGGCTGCCTCTTAACTATACTCAGTGCTTTGTATGACTCCATGACAGACCAGAAAATAGCGCCAAAACATGCTGTGTCAAATGCATCTCCCTTAGGAGATTCAGTGTGACTACTCCATTATGTGCCCTGACCTTCATTGCCTGAAGGACAAGTTTTGTTCTTGTGTCTGTTTCTTTCGACCTCTGCCTTGCCAGTTATGCACTGACATGCATTATAAATACAAATGCCAGAAACAACTGTTAAAATAGCTATCGTGGATTATTTTATTGTACTTGCTGTGATGTGCAGAGAATATAAAGCTTTAGTACATGACTAGAAGAGCATTAATTGAATTATAGCCCTTCAAAATAAAAAATATGGTTTGATAAATGATATCTTCATATTTAGAAAATATGGAATCTGATTCCCCTTTAGCCATAGATTTCTTATGTAATAATGAGATTAATCACTTAACAGATACTATTTCACCTGTTAAAATGACTAAGGTCTTGAGGGTTTTAAACAATTTTGTATCTAAAGAAAGTCCATATGGACACTAGGGTTATTACCACTGTGCAGAACCAAAGACTGGCAGACAAAAGAGATATGTCAATCAATCCTTATAGGTTTAGTGAATTGCTGTCCTTATTCAAAGTTTTCTAACCTTTATCCTCTTCTCATTTTTTCTGTTCTGTTTTTCCTTAATTTATATGGGTTCTATTTCACAGAATCACAGGATGGTAGAGGTTGGAAGGAACTTCTAGAGATCATCTAGTCCAATCCCCTGATAAAGCAGGCTCACCTAGGTCAAGTCACACAGGAACATCTCCAGGTAGGCTTTAAAAACTTCCAGAGAAGGAAGACCTCCCTGGGCTGCCTGTGTCAGGGCTCCATCACTCAAAGAGGAAAGATTTTTTCCTTTCTTCTTTTTCTTTCACTGGCTTCTAAGTAGAAATGGAACAGGGTAGGTTGTTTTAGTTTGAATCAACATTTTTAATGTTTGATATGCTATTGTTTGAAATTAGGCAAAATTTGTTACAACTAAAAAGTGGAGGCATCTTTGAATCAGCAGGTGCACGGGTCATTGTTAGAAGGACCACAACTGTAGTTGATGCTAAGTAATATGGTTATTAAATGCAGTTGCTAGGAAAATTGAAGTGTAAAGCACATGCAGCAAAAGGCTTAAGACTTTGTGGACTATAAAACCATCTTAAAATATGTTGCACACTAAAACACTAACCTCCAAAGACAAAAAGAAATTCAACTCATGGCTTCCAAATGGAGGAAAGTGTATATAAGAAAACTACAAAAAAGCAGTAAGTGTGAAGCCAATAAAATATATTTCTGGTTGTGACCTATGAAATTGTTATGCTTATTGTATTACAACTAAATGAAACAAGAAGCTGGGTTATTGTCTGAATGCTAAATCTTTTTGTGAGCTATTGAAACTCACTGTATGTTATTCCTATGTTTCCCCTCACATAAATGTGCTGTGATTTTATGAGTTACAAGCAAAATCTGCACCTCAAGTCACACATTCTTAAAAAAAAGAGAGCAATATAATCTATTTAGAGAAGGCCTGAAGCATTTTCAGAACAAGTGCATCATTTTTTAAGTTTTTCCATGGGGAATTATTTATAAAAATATGTATCTTTTGGGATTTGTACCAGGATATATCTTAATTATTGCTGACATGCCCCCCATAACACCATGAGCTCCCTCAAAGGGCAGGAAAAGAGAATCAGTCTCCCTTAATCACCAAGTTTAAACCAAATAAATTTAGCAACTACCTCATGCTATTGAGGCAACAAATTGATGCATTCAGAGTTCCCTACTGACTTAAATATATAAAAATTAACAGGGGAAAAAAGTACTGCATGTTGCCAGGATGAAACTTCAACTCTTTTTTTTTAGGGCACTTTTTAGAAACACCCATTGGCTCGGAAACCTGTAGGTCATTTGCAACCAAAGATTGTCTCATCAGTCAGGAGAATCATTTGTATTGTGGAGGTAGCTAAAGTGAATTGGAAGAGTGAATGAAGTCTTAAAGGAGTCAGACTAAGGTTTAGTCCTGCATGTATTTAATGTCTAGAATAGCATATAAAAACGCAGGTTATCTTACTATTTTGGGCAGAGTTTCTAAAAATAAAGAATTAATCCTAAAGATTTCCATAATAATTAGTAGAGAGCATCCATTCAGTGTGCTATGTATCATCTTCAACTTAGAGTACAGTTCCTCCAAACATCCTAAATTGCTAAATCAAGTATAACATGCAATTTTGGTCTATGTGAGTATTTTTCTACTGTTTATCCTCCTCCATTGATTTGTGTTGAGTTTTTCAGGTTTGCGTGAGCTCAGCATTCAAAAGAAGTTTTCTAGCATGACTACACTTTTATACATTTATACTATGATAGCTTTGTGATGTCCCAGTGGGCTATTTGAGATGCTATTTGTGCTATTTGCTTAACATTTTTTTTAAAAGACAAAGGCATTCCAGGTAGTACTGTCGTAGACTATGACAGGAAATAAATATAACCATGTGCTTCACATATTGTGTATCAAAGCAATCCATCAACACCAGCTCACTTGAATCTTGTCTCAAACTCAAGTGTGTGTGTTGCAGAAAAGGACTTGAAACCAGATGAGTTTTATGACAAGTTTCTCACAGTATTAGACATAACTCTCATGGATTTATTTATTATTTTACTTTGGAGAACGTTTGGATTCTTACAGGATAGGGCACTCATTTCAAGCAGACTTTATTTAAAGTTATGAGTCTTGTATCTGACTAGGGTCTAAGGACCTTTGCACACAGGGTTTTAGTATGGAGACACTTAAAATCATTTTCAAATTACACATAAGCCTCATAGTTGCACATACTAGTAGGAAATTTGTCCTATGCTTTTACTTCTATGATTATTTTGTAGTGAACATTATAAATATTTAAAGAACTGAAAAATTTTTAAGTCATTTATATCTTTACCTATACAGAGGTATATGTAAAAAAATTGTAATCAGTGTGATTATATTCATCCAGAATTATTTAATCTAGTGATTTGCTTTAAATAATGTATTTTTTAAATTTTAATTTTCCAGTGCTTCAACAAAGAGATGAAGGAGTCTGAATGATAGCCTTATGCTGGAATCTCTGACTTTTGCAGATCAAGTTTATTAGTCTATTACAAACTTCCTCTGTTTGTATTTGGCACTTTTCTTTCTGACTTACAAGCCTTTAGGAGTTGTCTAAATACTCCGTGTGTGTGTGTGTATTTTAATGTTCTTCGGAAGACTTGAAAGTCTTTCACAGTAACTTATATATAGGAGGAAGGTGCACTTGTGATTCTGGGTATTTGTCTGATGTGGTGGGCTTCGAAATAGCTTTGCTAACCTATGCCATGACAGTTTGCTTCTGTGGATCTTGAAGAGTATAAAAGCACCACCATTAGACAATGCAGACATGACAGTAAAGTTCTGCTGAGATTGAACAATAGGTTGACTTCAGGTCTAGGGCTTTAATTTTGGAAGTTTGATTTCCAGTTTTCTTATTCAAGCAATGTGAGTCCTGTTTAAAGTATGTATGAGGGGAAAAATGCATAGTAAAGACAAACCACCAATAATATTTTGAAATTCTTTACAAGAAAAGAAAAGATATTTGTCCACTCTGGAAAATATCATCTTTCATTCCTTTCTTGCTCTTCATTGTTAATACGACAACTTGCAACTGCAAATGTAGTTCTAACCCTTTCTAAAACAGGAACAAGACAAAGTAGAGAAGCAGTTACCTAAGTTCAGGTTGTTTTTATTGAAGCATAAAAGATTTTTGTGCCTTATAAAAAGATTACTTACAAGTCTTTTAAAACTTTCACATAATATTGTCATCGTAGACATCACTAATGTCAAAAGTCTGTACTTTCACCAGAGGAATAAAGAATACTGACATCTATCATGGAATGCACACTTCTGTAGCATGTCAGAAAAGTTTCTGGTCTCTGATTAAACAGCAGCTGCTCAACAACCAGACCTCAAATCAGCTGGACCACAGTAACAATCGTGTCTTTTCTTGTTTGATCAGAAAAGTACAACCATCACTCACGCAAACAGTGCAGCAAGATTAATGAACTATTCTGGCAAAACACTCACATCTAAATATAATGCTTTCAAGTTCTTGAGATAGTGGAAGAAAAAAGTATTAGTGGTATTCAGTATTTATGATCACATTTGTAAATTACCCCATCCAATCTAACAAATTCAAGTGCTTATTTTTCTGAAGTATCCTTGCATGATCTTCAGTGCTATTTTTTTCTAGTCTTTTTTAAAAATTCACTTTTCTAGTAAATTAATTTCCTAATCAGTATTTTGATTTGATAAACCCTTTGTTCACTCCAGTTGTACCTCACTTTTTATTCAAGTACGTATGTTTTTGACTGAGCAACCTTGGTACATGTTGTCATGAGACAGACCAAACTGTCCCCAAGGGGAACAACTCTCTGTGTTCTGGAAATCCTAAGCAGCAACCTTAGACAGGAATTCTCATTTTGTTAAACTAGTTTGGTTTGGTTTGGGTAGGGGTTTTTTGCCCTATTTTTTTTAAAGAACATCCTATGTAAATATATTTAAGTAAACAAATAATCTTACAATCCCCCAAAGGTCCTAGGGTTTATGCTACTGTTTCATATCTCACAAGGCTGTTGGGCCCACTGCCAATGTTAATCTATTCCATGTTTCAAATCGCAAACCTCTCAGATGTATTAGGCAGCTTACCAAGCCTCAGCCGTTCTGTGCTGGAATTTGGCTTAATTCCTGACAGTCATCCCCTTCTGCTTCTTCGGTGGGGAAAAGGCTGGGTTGTTAAGGTTTTTTTCAAATAACATGTCATTGATGACAATGGAGTTTCACTAAAGCAGTTACTGAAGCTGTGTTGTTGTCATCTCGCCTGCAGCGGTCACTATGGAAAAACTGTAGGCCTTATGCCTCAGAGTCAGAACGTCATGTATTTATTATAGAACCATAGAATCATAGAATGGTTGGGTTGTCAGGGACCTCTAGAGATTGTCTAGTCCAGTCTCCCTGCTGAAGCAGGTCCATCTAGATAAGGTTGCACTGGAATATGTCCAGGCAGGTCTTGAAGACCTCCAGAGAAGGAGACCCCACAACCTCCCTGGGCAGCCTGTGCCAGTGCTTCTTCACCCTCACAGTAAAATAGTTTTTTCTTGTGTTTAAATGGAACTTTTTGTGTTCCAACTTCATCCCATTACTCCTTGTCCTGTTGCTAGATACCATCAAAAAAGGGATGTCCCAATCTCCTGACACCCACCATTTGTATATTTGTAAATATTAATACCACCATTACTTTATGTTCTTTATTACTTTATGGAAATAGACATACATGATTGATAACTGTCAGGAAATGTAATTACCTGTATTATTTGCAAAGAGATTCATGATAATTCATGAGTAGTTCAGAGGTGTTGGTGTTCTTTGCATTGTTGTTTTGAAATACCACGTCTGTTGTTAGGGAGTTTCATCTATCTTTATGAAGCTTTGAAAATGATGTTATAATACCACCAACATACATAGTAAGCAATGTGATTTTTTGTATTTTGAAGCCTGTAGACTTAAGAATTAGCCACTACTTATTTACATAGAAGTAACTATTCAATTGAAAATGCAAAGGAATATCAACAAATGTTAACTAGTTCCTGGTCTGACATCCCTGTTTATCCTATTGCTGCTTTAAATTGGCTGCAACACAAAAAAAGGGATTTTATTTAAACAGGAATATCGTGATCCTAAAGTGTGAAAACCATAAAGAAAGCCATTCAAAGGGCTAGAAGTAAATTCAGAGCCTTTTTCCCTAAAATCCTTTTAATGACAGAGGTGCACATAAACTAACTGGGTTATTTCATCCTCTACATTATCAGCTGAACAACATGAAAAGCAGTTGCCATTTTTAGATAATTAATACTTTAAATTAATTCATGTTTGTTTTTATCTGGGTGTCCATTACGCAATCTGTTGCTATTATCCAACACAACAGCTGTGTATAATTTGCTTGTGGCTTATCTGGCAGCTTACAGGCATAAAATTTGAACTTATATATTCTTCAAAGGTGTTGAAAAATAGTTAACATGAATATAACCCCTTAAGTAGAGAGTATTTGCTGTTTTATCTGAGGTGTGGTGTATGTTTTGTGCCTTTCTTACCCAATCTGTGAGCCTCTAATCACTGCTACTAGCTTGTATCATTCTAGGATAGCAGAATTTCATCAGATGACTTTTTGCAGTATTTACCCAGCAAAAAACTTAACAGGAAAGCAAGAAGATTTTGGAACACTAAAAGGTGACAGCATGTAAGACTGCCCAAACACTTGGTATCCAGTCCTGCTCTTTCATGGGGGCTGATAGTGCGCAACTGTGTTGAACTACACTGAGCAATGCAAATGCTTTGAGTTGTACAGTGTGCTTATACAATTACAGCAATATTTTACTGTGATAGCCATTTAATTTATAAAGATTTGTATGTGTTTTGCAGGATGAACACATGAAATAAGTTTTCTTTACCCCAAGTAATAGCTGGTTAAAAAGTGAAGCAGTCCAGTACTGGTACTGGTTAGGCGGCATTGCATAAGTGTACTTACAAAGAGATTTGACTGACATAGTTGGAGAGCTTTAAACAATAAATTTACGAGCATAATTTCAGTTATGTAAAAAAATAAAGAAATGCTGTTAGGTGCTGTGTCGCTTAAAGGAATTTCCTGTGTCCATGTTAAGATTGGGATCCGAAGTGGTAGATAGGGAGCTGAGTGGTGAATAGGTATCAAAGTCCTTCTGTAAAACTGGTCTGAAAATTCTGTGCTATAAGTGGAAAGCACAGCTAAGCTTTTCGACCACATTGAAAAGGTTACTTGAACAGGACTATGACCATTCAAGGAAGGAGAGTTAAAAGTTAATTTATCATAAATACACTGTATTTATAAATACTATAAAATAATTAGACTAAAATATTAGTAAAGTACTTTTTAAAAAGAAACTTCTGTGTATCAAAATGAAAAATGTTGATATTTAAAAGTTGCTGTAAAAGATTTTTGTTTAGTAAAACATATTTCTAAAAAAAAGGAATATGGCATATAAACACAACCATACGTGTACACACATCTGTGCACGCATACTTCCCAAACCCATAAGATGTCTGTTTGAAAGATGTCAGTTCTTTCAGTGACTTAAAGTTTCTTCAAGGCAGAAAACTATGGAAGATACTGTATAGCTGAACATCTGTCTTGTCATGTAGGCAGATATTAGGATTAAATTAACTAGAAATGAATAGAATGATATATGACAGGGTGCAGATGTCTCAGCCACAGTGTGATAATTTCATTGCAAAACTATGTAATGAATTCCATACATTACAGAAACACAAATATACCACTTTAGGTAATTGTGATGAAAAGGTATAATATGGAATGGATAAACAGATGGTGTACCCAAAGGCATTTTTCGTTTACTGTTGCTCTTTAGTCATTTAGAAATTACTTTATTTGGTTTACTATACATCTATTATTACATCCTTTCTCTTTTTTTCTTTTAGCTCTTCTGAATCTGGATCGCATGAGCAGCATTAAGGACATTTTGCATGTCTGCACCTGATAAATTAGTTAGCTCCTATTTTCTTTTGTAAACTGTACATTGCTATTCTACATATAAAGCCAACATTTCAGTGACTTCAGAAGAAATTGGATTGATTCTGGAAGCTTTCTGGCTTTATGTGGTTTCTAAATTGGCGCATGCTGCATCTGTGCTACTTGAATTAGCAGAATTGTTCATATTTTACCACAGATTACTGGCAATTTTTCCTTTATTATTTGCAAATGGGTACTTTGGATAGTGCGAGATTCAGTTGAGCCTATCCATTTCTAATAAGTATAGTAAAACATGATTATACCAGGATATATTTATCATATGATTATTTGACCATTCTGTAAAAGAAAACATCTTTTTACATCTGGCAACAGGTGTTCTTAAGTGCTGTAAATAGTTAAATATACAAGATGTCTTTCCATCACAGGTCTTATTTGGAGCATATAGTCAGCCTGTGACTTCATAACTGTCCGAACCTAAACTGCAGGGTGACCAGTAACTGGAAGGTTACATGTAGATGCGTAATATCTACTCACTGCGACCATATATGCTTGTGTTCTTCAGCTATGCATATGTCCTTGCAGGTTGGACTGAGGCTCATTTGAAACTACAAAATTTTAGTTTTGCTGTTAGCTGCAGATTATTTAGCTAACGTCTCATCCATCTAGCAAGTAACAGCAAAACATTTTCAAATGCTGTTGAGATTAGGAAAAAATAAAAACCAAAATACACCATTATTTCTTTTTCTTATCATCTTGATTTGTATTCCTATATCATAGTAATAATAGCCACAACACTGGTGTTCACTTGCAATAAACAACTTCTGGGTTATCAACTACTTGAGCTTCAATTCAGCATTTAATAACCCGCAAAAGATATTTATTGCCTTGTATTCTCCAGTGCCATGAATGGTATCTCTTAATCATTAGCTATGTCTATAATTATATATCTGTTTTTTAAGAAAAAATCTTTAGTAATTGAAACAAAACATGTGACTGTTGTCAGCTGATTTTATTTCTTTCCTAAAGCAAATCAGTGACTAAATAGAACAGTATTTTTATTACCATCAGGACAAACACTTGCAAGTACCCTACATATTTAAATCACTTCTCCAGTGGTTGGTTTTATTGCTAGGTTTAATTGCCTTAATTCAATACAGTTTATATAGTGGTTTGATGTAGGTGCTAGTACCAAGTTCAAGTTCCAGTACATTAAAATGTTAACGTACTGATTACTTAGTTTTTTACTTAGTATGTCCTAGTTTCAGTTTCAGTGTTACTATTTCCTATGTCTTGTGCTTTCAAAGGAAGTTCATCTATTTAGAGGCATATGTTTTTAAATATGGAGATAGCACAGTTCATTTTCTCATGATGAAAGCATATTTTGGATAATCATTTTTTTTTAAACAGATGCCCAGTTTATCTCACTTAAATCAACTGTTTCTGACTGGACCAGTTCCTGGACAAGTTAATTGAGCATGGCTAAACCCAAAATGCTGGACTAATCAAGGAAATAGGAAGAGGTGATGGCTATGAAGATTCTCAGATTTCAGTAAAGGTGTTTAGTTGTTTACTTATATTCTCACAACAGAAGGAATGTAACAAACTCAGCCCACTGGAAATAATTCTGGATAATCTCACTCCATTACTTTCAGTGAAATTGAGTCTGCTCACTCTACCCCAGTGAACCAAGATCTCAGGGAAACAAGAAGGTAATAGCTCAATCATGCAGTGCAAAATAAGTGACAGAAGGAAAAGCAGACTGAAAGCTGCATGTCTTTAGTTTTTCATTTATATTAGTCCGCCATTAATGCATTAGCTTCTCAATGGCTATACTCAGCACAGGAAATCAGTGTATTGGTAATGCTGTTCATTAGTACCAAGCAAATGCCCTGCTGTCTTGCACACATCACAGCTGTTCAGTCATATTCAGTTTTCAGACTTGGAAATACTAGTTTGGAGAATGTTGATGTCTTGCTTGACTTTCTTTTTTCTTCCTCTCCTCCTATGGAATCCTCGAAACATATACTAAAGAAAAATCAGATTCTTGGAGATCTTAGCTGTAAAAGAGGGTAACTTTCTATTCTCTGTGCTTTGAATACACTCATCTATCACTTTCTGTGATATAGTTCATAGACAGAAAGCTCATGGGACCATGCATAGAAATCTATCATCACTGCAGCCTTTGTGTATAAAAAATATAGTAAGACGGCCTCTAGTGCTGATGGTTGGAAAGGAATCATATCATGAATATTTTGGCTAATTATTAATTTTGTACATGTGGATAATTATATTTATTTTGACTTCTTCTTTGATAACTTGATAGTGACTGATTCTGCCCTGCTAGAGAAAGAATCAGAAAAGAACTGGTATATACAAGGAAAAAAATTAGCCAGGCAGTCATTCTAGGAGGTGATGACCTACCGGGCCATACAAGGTTATTCGCTAAATAAGTTTGTGGAATCATACCCTGCATGAAGTACACACAAGAATATGCTTATGAATATTCATGTGTAAAGGCAAAACTTTTTTTTTCCCCCTTGTTATTGTTTGCAAACACTGAAACACTTGAACAGACTTCTGAGGATAATAATAAAAACAAAAATAAATTTAGAGATTTTGGAGTTTAATTTCACTTATTTCCTGTGTCGTTATTTACTTTCTCAATATTAAGATAAGCTGCAAATTGGATTTGTCACCACGAATGAGATTGGAACAACTAGACCCTAAAAGTGAATTTCTTACTAAATATTGCTCAATTACAGAAAGCACGAAATCTTTGTGTCAGTCTGAGGGAAATTTAGTAGTACTAGTTACTAGTTCTAGTAATAGTAACTACTAGTTACTAGAAATAGTAGTACTAGTTCTTCATTTTTTCTCCTCCTCCCTCCCAGTGGAAAGCCAGCCATAGATGAGACACATTTTTCTGTGAAAATACTATTGATTTTTGAGGAAATAGATAATATTTCTCCCCACAAATTTCAGTATTGATCAAATAGCACTGTATGACAAAACTGCTCCAGGCAGGTTGAGTGTTAATGTTTAAGTTACCATACATGTCCTAGGACCACCAAGTTCAGTATGATGATTTCTGTCATTAATGTTATATATAAGCATAAATGAGAGCAACTAACTCGTAGCATTTTCCTCATGCAGCCTGGTCTAACATCTCTCACAGTGGAAACACGTATTACTATCTCTGTCAGCTGTGAGACAAGAGCCCTGTTTTGGCTGTGATAGATTTGTCATCTCAGTACCCAGTGGGATTTGTGGGTGCTCTGTAATGCTAAAACTACAGGACAGTTAATGTTTAATACACCCTTAAATCTGTGAACACTTAGACCTTTTCAGCAATACAACGGGGAAAATTTTATTCTCAATTAACCATATCACAGAAAATTTTGTAGTCATGGTGTATGTAATTTTGCAAAATTATAGTAGTAGTGTATGGATATTTAAACTTTATTTTTTTGCAGCCTTGACATATTTATGCAAGTGAGATATCTTTCATGAACTTTAATCTAAAAAGCTAGATTTACAAAATATCAATGCATCTATAGTCATCATTTAGGCCTCTTAGCTGAAGCAAGGCTATGAAAAGAGCTAATGTCGAATATTTGTAAGCACTGTTGACTCTGTGTCTCATCTGAGGCATTGTTGCATGAAATGCATATCATGTTTTGAAAAAGAATTATTACTAGAGTCTTTAGTTATTTGTAATGCAGACCGTAGGGTCCAGGCAGACCATAGGGAATATTGGGGTTTCAAAGTTTTCTGGTAAGCTGCTTCCCAGCATAAATGGTGAAATGCACCATTTTTATGTCTTTATTCATTTATTTATCATGCTGCAATTCTCTAAAAAAAAAAAAAAAAAGACATCCTATTTTAAAATCATTGCTTATATGTAGAACTAATCACAGACAAAATCTAAATAATTTATAAACAAAATTAATTTGCCTAATGATACAGAACTCACTTTGCTACATGGCAGCTTTACTGGCATTCTAAAACACTTACGTATTCTGAAAAGAAAAAAAAAAAGTGCAAAGCAGTGTAGGGAATAGTCTGAGCTTTGCAAAAGAGCTTTTCCCACATGCAGGATATACTCTCAGTTTAGGGGCTCTAGTTTAGAATAATAATTATGTTGCAGTAGGTGTGTTTATCTTTTTTAAGTACCCAACCTGACAGAGGCCTAAAAGACCATGAGCTTATCCATCAGATAATTAGGCCTGATCAAGATTGGGACTATCAAAAGAGCTTTTTGAGCTCATTTTTATGGACAATTGGATAAAGATCTTAGGACTGGAATCTCAACTGTGTATATGCGGCAGCCTCCATGTTGTGTATATAGTGAAAGGTCTGGTGCCCTTCTAGGCACTTCAAAAATAGTAATTGCTGCATATAATTTCTATAATATAATATTTAATATATATACACATATAATATGATTGGTGCATCTGTGATAATCTGTGAGAGTGTATGAGTGTGCACGTGTGTGTGTTTATGTGGTGAGCGCAAGTGTGTGGCTGAATAAAGTGGAAAAAAAGGTCTGGTATCAAATAACAAGAATTCCTAAAAGATGGGGAGCAACTGGAGGAGACCCAAACTTGTGTTACTCCTCTCTTTTCGTTGTTAACACTTGATGGCACTGCCTACTGGGACTTCAAGCTGGAAATTGCAGTGTCAGTGATGAGCTCTGCAAAATTTACAAGTTTTGACCTCATTTCTTAATGAAAGAAGCAGTAGGCTGCATTAGTGAGACCATCTCAAAATCAGTGATTAAAATACTATTGTAAACAATATCAATACTCTAATGCTATTCAAATTAACCTCCCACTGAGGTTAACTGAAATTGCACAGAGATTCGTTAAAATGGTCCAACTTGGTGCTAACAGTTTATTGAAACCCAGATAAAAAAAAAAAATGTGAGGTCTAACATGCTAGGAGATAGATTTCTTTTAAATTACTCTTATAAAATACTCACTGTCTTACCAATAAAAGCTTTCATTCTGTAACAAATTGTCTGTATCTAATAAACTACTGCCTTTGTATCTTATGAGTATGGCTGCCCTTGCTGAGACATGGATTACTTTTACTGAAGAGTCCACTTGATTTCCTTGCTTTTTTTGTCCTTCAACTTAAAAAGTTGAAACAGCCATTCTCCAAAGAATCAATAAGGAAATGGGATAACGATGATTAAGCTGAAATATGAAATCTAGAGTTTTCAGTATAGAAAATGAGTATTTATAGTAAAAAAAAACCAAAACACCACCACCCTTCCCCCCCAAAAAAAAAAAAAAAACCACAACTGGAAAAGATAGACATATTTGAGTAACTGTTTTTTTTTCTCTCTTTAATGTTTTGGGATTATGTTACTGCTGTAATTATTCTGTGGAATGGAGATAAGTAAGAGAAGATAAAAAGTATTTTTTCCCTATGTTAAAGCTCCAGTGTTAGGCCATTGCTATTACTGGAACACAGAAGGAAAATTTCCCTAATTCAGATTTATTTCTTTATTTTTTGATCTCAATAGGATTGAGAAGACTTTTTCTGGAAATTCAAAACCTGCAAATCAGCAGACTGTTGACTTGTATGGGAATGAGAAACGATTCTTCTCTATACAAAGGACGAAAATTGAAGGTGCCATGGAGTAAAAATACAGTTAGGACCAAGATGTCCCTTTCATGTTACTCTAATATTGTTACAAGATGGATTGCTTCCTCCAAAACCAGTCTGAACAAGCCTTCAAGACTTCTCCATATATGCCCCAGGCAAAGTGAACGAATAAAACAACCTGCCTTGTGTACAGTAATATTTTTGTGATTTAGTGAAAATCAAGTGTGTATCAATTCTTTGACTCTTGAAAGATAAGGAAACACCAGAAATCCAGCCATAATTAGATAATAAATTGAATGTGGACAATAAGAGGAAAAGGAAATGATCCTAGTCAAAAGGAACATGCTGCTTTTCTACAGGAAGATTGTGATAAAGGACAAAAAGGTAATATAAGCAATAACTTCCAGGAGCTAGGCATGTGATATGCAGTAACAATTCTCCCTGTACGACAATGAAACAGAGAAGCAAGAAAGTGTAAAAAGTAATGTATGAGTGGAATATGGAACCTGGAGAGACAGGGAAGATAGTGCAGGGAGGGATTATGTCTGTATGCTCTCCAGTGATCTTCTAAACTCTAAACATGATAACATAGGAATGCGTTACCTGGTTCCTATCATCCTGATTGTTTTCTGAATAGAATTTAGGACAGCAGAAGTTTACAGAGACATGAATGCCAGATTTACCTTGTTTCAAGCTTCCTCTGAGTGCCCAAACCAACCTCCGTTTCTATATTTTCAATTTGCAGACTCTTTTTGACCCCACAGACCTCTTCCTGTGCAGTAGGTGGTACTGCTTGGGTATACCTTCTGTCTCCCCAGGGTACCAGGAATTGGAAACCCTTGCTGTGCTTTTTAAGATCCAGTCAAAATCCCGCTTGGGATTCCAAAAAGCCACAGCAGCAGAATCTGAATGAAACAGCTAGCTCTGAAATGGGACTAGGATTAAAGATGCAGCAATGCTACCTACAGCAGAAAAATCAACTAGTATAAGTAGTAAAGACATAACTATATAATAATGAGGACTCTCAGAAAAGCAGTGGAGTACAAATGATTGTAGCAGAGTGATCATTGTGATAAAGTCCTGGTCTAATGTCATTCTAGTCAAGAGATACAGAACTGATGAAGATTTATAAAAGGCTGAACTACTAGTGTTTAGTCAATAAGGCAAATTATAACAAGGCTATGAATTCTAACACAACTATAACTGTGGATGTTACTGAAGTGCATTTTGCCCTGTAATTAAAAAATATTTGAGTAACTTCAGACACGTTTTCCTATGTATCTTTAATGTTCAGTTTATTTAGGATGGCACCTGCATTCATACTCAGAGATGCTATTCTGTACAGGGATTCAGTTACTCTTCTCACTGCCTGTAACCCACATCTACTTGGTGTGAGTCCCTCATTTATTCTGTCCAGGGAAGAAGAATTGAGAAATTTGACTTCAGCTTTTTTATGACAGAAAATATAGAAAAAGGCTTTTTTTTTTTTTTTTTTTAAGTGTATGATCCACTCCATGTTAGAGGATACTAAAAGAAGTCTCTGTACTTCTGCAGAATTAACAGCTCTGGCATGACTCTGTTAGATCCTAACTCCTCCATGTACCCTAAAATCATACCACCATCACTGTTAGCTTTGTTCCTGTGAGCAGGGAAGAAAGGGAGCCAGGAAAGAGGAAGATGCCTGAGCTCCTCTGCTACATGTCAGATTAAGAATGTGCCATCTTGTCCACACAACCAGAGACCCCGTCCCTTTACTAATAGTCCTCATCGAAGTGTAATCCCTTTGTCCTCTTCCTTAGGGTGCTTGTGAGTCCCATGATAAGGACTTGTTTGCTGGGGAAATGAGGCTGTGGTCCGAGACGACCTATGGGTAAGAAGTTCTGAGATTCATGAGGCTCCCTCTGTAAGCTAGAGAGTCCTGTCCAAAAAAATTAGTTTGTCCTAGACTATCCTAAAGAAATGGCCACATGGACCAAAACAAGAGTGACTTGCCTCCAAATCTCTATCTTCCCATGTTTATCTTGTAAATGAAGAGACAGATAAAGCAAAGAAAAGGTAAAAAAACAAGTTCTCTCTTCTCTTTTTTTTAATTTATTAGGGAAGGTGAAAAAATGTTGTGTTAATTATGGTGAAAATAACAATATACTGAAGTACAGTACTGAAGTAAATGCGTGAAGGAGTGAAGAAAAGTTGTTCAGTTTATATCATACCATGGTAAAATATTTCCTGCATTGACATGAAGTTCTTCTCGTTTCACATAAAGTTATGTAAAATCATGTAACCTGTTGCACATGACTTTCACCTGCCCTTGGGCTAACTCACACGCTTTCTCTTTGAACAGCATTCAGTTTTCATTCCCTAGAATGTACATAACATGCAAGCAAGCTGAGACAGAGGCTGGTTTGATTTTGGCTCATTATAGATGTGTGTGTGTGTAAATATATATATTTTATATTTCACATATAAAGACATAAAATGGTGCAAACACCAATGTTAGAAGGTGCAATAAGAAACTTATTAATGGGGAAGAGAAAGAATCCAAGAAGCATGTTATTAATGTAGGCTTCACTCAACAGGTCATTACAAACCACCTAGCATTCAAATAAAAGATGGTGATTCAATACATACTCCTGTTTTCCTGGCAAAATGTCAATTTGTGACACAGCACTGTAAAATGAGGAACCAAATGAAATATAACGTTGAGATTGGGTATTTTTTTCCACTATAAATCATAGAATCATAGAATGGCAGAGTTGGAAGGGACCTTTAGAGATCATGTAGTCCAAATGCCTTGCAGAAGCAAGTCCACCTAGATCATGTCACAATGACAGATGCCATTTCAGGAATAATACTGGTATAAATAATTTCACTATGAAAACTCTGAAGTAGCATCAGCTTCTGCTGAATAAAAGTAAACTAGGTCAAAAAGGAGAGATTATGAACACATCTAGTGTTAATACTTTCATTTAAATAACATAATGTGTAATAGATTCAGGCCCAATATATAAACCCGTATATTGAGTAACTAGAACAATGCAGCTACAATAATGATATACTGAGGTAACAAAAGTATGATCTTTATATAAATACGTGTGCATATGTGTATAAAAAAAACACATATACGTAGCCTATAGGTAGGCAGATACATCCCTACCTCCACCTCTACTCCCCATCTCCATGTGTATGCAATGTACAGTCTGCAAACATGTTTCAGGTAGCACACACTTATTAGCAATAACTAAGCATAAATGTTCTGTAGACCTCTTCTATGAGACATTTAACTAACTGCAAGAATATTCATTTTTAAATGGCCATACAGTATGTTACACTAACTGCTTGGCGTCTACTAAAAGTTGTAGACGTCTACAATTTAGAATTTTCCTCATGTCACTTCCATTACAAATATCTTTGCTTGGGAAAAGCTGCCAAAGTATTACACCAGCCTACAGGAGGTTGCTCAGATGTGATCCATAGATATGAACATACCGAGTTCCTATAGTATGTTTCTTTAAAAAGAAAGAAACCATTAAGATTCTGCACTTTGAGAAATCTTAATACCTTTGGGACATTGCAGAATGACAAAAATAAACAAATAAATGTCAGTGTGTTTGGATGCTTGTCTTAACAGGGTTTTGGTTTACCTTCGCTCTGTATTTCTTGATTGGTAAGTAGGAGAAAAACAACAGCAGCAGACCAGAAGCAGCAGCAGCAGCTGCAGCA
Source organism: Urocolius indicus (assembly GCA_013401255.1). NCBI lineage: Eukaryota > Metazoa > Chordata > Aves > Coliiformes > Coliidae > Urocolius > Urocolius indicus. The sequence goes on along the minus strand of WBNH01005174.1, from coordinate 186,332 downwards.
ACAAAAAGGTCATGAAAAGTAAGTGCTATGCAAATGAAGGAAATAAAACAAACTGATAATTTAAAGCATAAAAGAAATAGAAGAAATGACCATAAATCAACATGCTTGGGAAAGAAAATTCAAATAAAGGCTACTTTGAAACAAATCAAAATGTCATCAAAACAAAACAAAAAAAGCGCAAAACCATAAAGAACTAATAAAATAAACAGTAATTGGCAGAAACTGCAAATAAAAATAAAATGGAACTACAGGAGCAACAGGTGGTTGCTCTTGTTAAACAAAAGACTGAATGGAACAGAATCTTTTGGATTTCTCCAAAAGATGAGAATGCTGTTGGACACACTGTCCCTAGCTTCTGAAACTGTAACAAGGTCATCAACTCCTTTCAAAGTTTTAATCCAAATATGTTTGAATATTCTTACACTCTGGAGGCAAAGTTGAAGCCTGCTTCCTCCATTAGTCTAGTAGGCTACAAAATTAAAAGGAAACAAATCAATCCCCACTAACTCTCCCCCCAAAGCCAAAAATGTTGATTTATACATCTCAGAACCTGACAAGCAACTAAATCTTTGCGTGTGTCTTTTTTGAGCGGAAATCAGATTTCAAGTCTGGACACAAACTGGTGCTCAAGGCTGTTGGAGTTACCCTGCTTGTGCTCTGAAGTGAGATTAGGGAGCTGGCTCTGGCTCTGGACAGGACAGGCACAGGGTTCCTTCGATGAGACAGTCCCCAGGTAACCACCATCAAGTGTGCAGGGAGAGAAAAAAGAATTGGCTAATCAACGACTGAACATTTCACTTCTAAGTAGACACCAGCTCCTAAAGAGGAAATTCACCCAATGAATGCGGTATGTCTGCATATTAGCTATGACAAGAGAGTGACAAATAGTTGCGAAAATATGTGAAATACGCTCAATAATAGGCCAAAGAAAGGGCCTTAGTTGGGTGATGCAAAAGTGGATGAGCAGGGCTGCTGGTATATTTGTCTGTAAGGGCTTAAATCAAGCAGTGACTTTCACAAAAGCTTTGGAGCGGAGTTTGATGCCCTATCAACACCAACACTCAGTGGCCTGTCCACCCCCAGCCAGGGGCCCATGGAGCTGTGGGCCGCGCTCTTTGGCAGGCAGGCGGCAGAGGTCTGTGCCCACCCACACCTGCCTCCGCTCCATCCTGTACTGCCATTGCTCACCACCTTCCATGGCTGTGCAACATCTGCATCTTGGGCTAAGCAGGCAAAGCCAACATACCATATCTGTGTAAAAGAACCAAGCAAAAGACACCCAGGACTACAGTTGCAATAACTTTCAGACTTGGATCCATTTCCTAATGACAGATGAATAAAGTAGCTGAATAGTACATGTTCATCAAGCCTGCTAGAAACCCAACACCCTGCTTCAGCAGTTTAGTTTGCCTTTTTTTTTTTTTAATATATTTGTTCTTAAATGGCCCCTAAACCCACGCTGTGCAGTAATTTATACAAATATTCACAGGCAACTCTGCACTCAGTATATATAATTTTATTGTTTTGACTTAAAAGTCACAAGACTTAAATAAAAATGTACTGGTGGCACTTTGCCATAGTGCCCCTAGAGAACAAGAGACTGTCAGCCTGAGCTCTGTGCCAACAGGTTGCTGTGTACTAGACTAAACTGAACAGCAATAAGTCTACACAGCAGAGCTTTGCTGAAAGATGTGATCACACCTCCTAATGTGACTCCATGGCTCTGTTACTTACAGCTAAATTACATTATTATGACTTCATTGTTGAATCCCAATTCTCCTAATTATAGCCTAGAGATCTATTATTTGATTTTGTAACACCAAGTGCTTCTTTTCTAAATCATGTAATCTCTTGTAGCTTATTAATGTCAGGTTTGTGCACACGCAGGGACTTGGTTGTTTGCCAGGCAGAATCAAATTTTCAAATTTTCACTGTGTTATGTTGCAGGGGTTTGCTTGTTACAATCTAATTATATTGGCACTGAAAGCAAATTTATATTATAAAGCACTTTAACTCTTTCACGGAAACACATTTGCATATGTAAGTGTCTTGCCATTGGTCTATTAGCTTTTTCACTGGGAAATTTTTATGGGATACTGTGGAAAAGAATAATAATTCTGAAACCATTAACTATTTACTTTCCATTGCAAATGTGGATGTTTTGATTTAAAGTGATGCTTATTGCAATAAATCCATGAGCTAAATGCAAGTAGGTGCCACACATGGAACTGCCATTAAGCTTCATAATGACAAAAGCAGAAAAATGGACGTTTATTGTTTCATTAAATGACATAAACTTAAAAATGCCATTTTAAATTGAAACTATTATTTCGTCAGCATAAAAATAGCCTGTCAGGTGGTTTGAGTTTTATTCAGACAATTCCCTATAATGCTAAGTGTATTTGATTACAAGTAGAGTATTTTATAGTGTGAGCAAGCTTTAAGGCTTTAAAGGCCCAATAATATGCATGCCATTAGCTTCTGCCGAATTCAATGGAAGTTGAAGGGACTCATGATCTTGCAGACTGAGAGAGTAAGTGTGAAATAAGACTACACTACGTTTCCCCTGTTGTATGATGGTTGAGGTCATGAATGGTTTTAAAGCTCCCTTTAAACCATCTAGTTGTGTAATGCATTCTCAGGTCTTTGAGGGCTGTGCCCTGGTGTGCCATTGCCATTACATAAATAAAAGGCTTCTGTCTCACTTTCTTCCTCACCTGGTGTAGCTGTGAGTGGTTCCTGAAAGGAATGAGTTTGCATCACCCCACCCTCCTGGTTGTTCCCAGCCAATGGCTTCCCCATCTCTTGCATGAGGCTGAACAATTGTGTGGCTGCAGGAAATGTCAGACAATTTTCAGTTTGTAATTGCCCCTAGCCTCTCCTCCTCACCCCTGCCATTTCAATCAGATCACTGACTTGGACTGGTTTGCTGAGAAGCCAGGAGACTGTGCATCTCAGTCCAATGCAAGAGAAAGGGCAAAGCTTGCAGCTGGGGCAGATGGAGAGAGAGGAGAGAGCAGAGCTGCTGCTCTCAGAAAGAGCTTATAGATACAGTGGCTTAGGTATAGTATGAAACCATACCCCAAACCGTACTCTAATTGTCTGCCTCTTCCAGCAACTATGACAGATAAAAAGCAGCTAGGAAATAATTCTCCCTTCCCTGCTTCTAATACTTGGCATTTTGTTGGTTCTGCATTACAGTTAGATTTCCACCATACAGAACAAAATGTTCCATGGGGGATAATTTTGCTTAGTATGTGATATCTCTCTCTGCTGTCAGAGAGGCAAAAGACAGGATCAGCATTCAGAGACAAGCCTAGGACTGAGAAATTTGGGGAAAATTTTGTCATTCAGCATATATTTATATCAACCTTAACAGAACAGGGCACAACCTTTGTTTCTGTAGTGAGACAGATGTTTGTGTACTAATATGAATATGGGATCATGATGGAGAAAACATATGCAGACACAGTTGCCACTCGAAGTTAATGGATTACAAGATTTACTGCCCACAGAACAGAGTCTGCCCCTGTGCCCTACCTAAGTAAGCCTGGATGTTTAGTCCACAGAATTCAACAGACCTCAGAGGACTCTACTTCTGTATGCTCCAGGTAGCTAATGAGTGTGGTAACCTACATAGTGTTCTTTGATCAGTTGCGCAATTACTATGATATATGACATACAGATGATGTGCTTCTCTGAAACAGTTAATGAGCACTGAATTACTGCTTTATTTTGCCTTTACAGGAAGAAGCCTATCCTCCATCTTCTTTCCATTGAGAGACACTGATCCAATATACTAGAAGCTAGTAAGCTCATCCTTCTGTCATTTGAAGAAGATTCCCATCTTTCATTCTGCTCTCCTTGTTAGATTTTCCATATATTTATCCAGTCCATGGTCACCAGACCAAATAGCAGTTGACATCTGTTTATGCAGTTAGTGTTCCTTACTGAATCAAATCCAATGTCAGTTCTACTCAGCAAATAATAAAGTGTAGCTTTCAATGCCTATTAAAAACACCCCATTGGTGGGCTTCCCTGCTGAAGAAATGTGTAAACTCTACAGCCAGACTTTATGGGTTGGTTTATAAGTGGATCACCTTACACTGCATGCGAGTACTTTTAATATTTACAGTTATTATCATCTCAATTCCAAGTAAATATCTGCAAAGAGAGGTGCAGGAACAACAACTTTTTTCTATGTAGTAATTTGTTTTTTCAATATATTAATTTTTTCTGCAAAAATATCCATGATCACTAGCAAAACTGGCACCAGTGAAGTGAATAGCAAAAGTAAAAAGAGAGAGATTTCCATGAGAGAATAAAATACCAAGAAGGAAGTTGTAGTTAAGATACAGTGGAACAAATGGGCATTATATGTATTAAAAAACAAATGTAAAGTTACTACAGTTGCAGGAATTTTTATCTCTTTGAGTTGATCTCTGCAAAATCCAGGCTTCCTGTTAAAGTTCATCTGAAGCTGCTAAAATGAGTAGAGAATTGACATTAGAATTGCAATGTAAGTAGCATAGAGATCTCCTAAGTAAGTTTATGCACATATGCAGATGTGTATTACTAAGCAACATAAGCACTATGAAATTTGAAAGAGCAACACTTGTGTCTTCTGTGGTGTAAGTAGGAGAGATTTGACCAAGGAAAGCAGTAGTCCATGATAAAGAAGCGATGAAAAGCAATTACGCAGCAAATTACCCTTCTGTAAGAGTATTTAGTAAGAAATACTGATCTGAGGCCATTTAATGTATTTTGCAGCAAATCATTGATCAAATGTATGGATATATATGAGAGTTTCTCTTATTATGCACATTCAATAGTTTTATGTAGCTGTTCAACAAAGAGATGAATTTTTGTCAGAAAAGAAACTCCATAGCTTAGATTTTCCTTAAGGTAGATTCAAAAGAATATGACGAAATAATAGATTGTGGTATTTCTTGATTATACAGTTATGGAGCAATCACCTGCCATGTTTACCTATCTAATTTATATTCCTAATCAAATCACATAATAGTTGAAGATTTTAAAACAAATACAGTGAAACTTCCATAGAAATTGCTATGACAGTTTTGATTCTGAACTTCACATCAGTCATACCAGCTGCTCACAAACCAGTTATCTTCTGCCACAAATATTGCTGAACTGCGCTGCTTCTGTTTTTTGTTTCAGCACAGTTATCACTATTTGGTGATAGATGTATACGTATCCTGGCCTAAACACATACACTGATATCTTCATGTTTTTTAAGTAGCATAGGCAGACGATGCAACCTGATGGTGGAGATGCAGATGTTTGACAACTTTGGAACAGAAGTTACATCTCCGAAGTCCTAGAGCTGTGGTTTCATTGTTGCCTTTCTTACCATTTACAAATATGCATTAGATTTCTATCCATTACTGTTTTGTCTCAAAACTGTGCTATTTCAGCTGGATTTAATGTATGTGCACTCATGTCTTTTTTTTTTTCTAGGTAATATATTTAATACATAATCAGTTATTAAATATGGTGTGTGTGAAGAAATTGAACCAAAAGGAGACACCTATACAAAACCAACTTTTATTGGCTGCATGACTGCTTAATGAACCTTATTCAGTGCTCCTATTGTGCTGAGCACCTTATAATAAAATACACAGGGTAAATGGCTGCAGTGCAGTGGGTTTAAGAAAAAATACAGCAGGTGTGTGCCTTAATGAGGTGTTAATGGGGAGACAGGTGCATGTAAATCTGGAGCACTAGGGCACAGGAATGGCCAGGAGAGAGGGCAGAGCTCTAACAGCAGTTGCAGAGTTAAGCACAGATTCTGTTGAGGTCTTTCATACTAGCAAGTTAGACCTGAAAGACTTCATCTCTAGTAAAACATTCTGTGTTGTTACCTCTTCAATGGAAGAGGGTGGTACTAGGAAAACTTCAAAGGTATCTCTTGTTTCTTTATGCATTTGGCTAAATGAGTTTTTGTAGGAAATACTGCAGACAGTTTTGCCCACCCTTAACTTGGTGCATGTGACTTGGGCCTTAGGTATGCATAAGAGGATCATATGTCCACCTGTCTGGTGTAAAAAGCATTTATACTAATTCCCTTGCAGGAATGAAGAGATATTGATAACCAATGTCCCTAAACTGTTGAGTGAATAAGCACTAAGAAAGCCACCTCAAGTGTTTACCTTCAGTGACAGGGAGGTGCAGAACTTTTCAGATAAAATCCATGTCTTGAAGTAGAAACTGATTCCTATGTTCTCAAATGGTAAGAAACACCATTTTTTTGGGTGCATAGTAGCCAACAGTGGCTGACAGTGGCCATTGTCAGGAGTAGCCATACCACAGCATTTCCAGAACTGGTGGCTGTGCAGGACACATTCTAGAAAAACACTTTCTCGAACTTAGAAAGTTGAAACCCTCTTTAGGCAAATGAAATTGCTAAGTCTTTTCTATTAAAACTGTCTACGACCTCTCATATGCCTGCCCTAGGAAACAAATCACCCTGCGTTTTGGTTTACTATCTTTTTAATTTGGTTTTGCAAAAAATAATTTTTAAAAAAGTGTTATTGTTGCTGGTATCATCACTCTCACATGTTAAAAACTATGGCTGTCAAAGGAGTAATTCACATGTCAAAACTTCTTCTGGCTAGCACTGCCACAAAGATTACTATTTTTGTCCTGGCTAATTTATCATAGAGGCTGCTATTAAAACATTTTTCCAACCCTAGAGAGAGAAAGAGAGGCTTCCTTTTCAATGATAAAATAAAAAGCAAAGCTCTGCTTCTGGCAGATAATGGTCCTAAAAAAGTATGTTTCTTTGCTGTGAAATGCCATCTTGTTGCCTGTTCTACTTGTTTTTGTCACACATTAACGATGTTTGGAGAAATCATATTCTTCTGGAAGATTCATCATGAACAAAATCCTTAGAAAAAATATAGAGGTTTTATTAGCACTTTCTACTGTTGTTATTACTCCTTACATTTCTGACAGCTTCATCTCCCTCTCAGTTGTGAAATGGGAGTACATGGTAAGTCGGCTTCGAATGTGATCCTCAGGGTATTTCTTTAGGCACCTGACCTGAGCGCCATTAGCTCAGATTACTCAATTACCTACTGGCATTCTGAAGGTGCCTAAAGAAATAACATGAATATATTGCTGGAATTTGAATTAAATGTGACTGGGTAGTAAAAAGAAAAATTCTGGATTTTTTTAACCTCTTTGTGGTTTGTATTAAAAAAATAACTAACTAGGATCTCTTATGTTAGAACAGCTGCATGCTTTTAAAAAAAAAAAAAAAACTCCTAAAAATTATTTACTTTTAAAAAATGTCCTTAGTGATCTTTTCACAGTTGAAAATTAAAATGGTCTATTTCCATTAAATTACACTGGAAAAAAATTAGACTGGAGAAACAGAAAGTTTAACACCACTGCTTGATTCTCATGTGTCATGGTTTGACATGACAGCCTTTTCTGGTAAGGGGGATGGGGCTGTAAAGATGACGCCTGTAAGAAGTTGTTTGCAACTCTCCCCAGCTCTGAGCCAGATCCACTTCTGGGGCTGAGCCAATTAGACGCCTCCACGATCACTTTTTAAGAAGAAGCCGAAAGAGGAGGTGGCTTTCCTCCATCTTTTTTCCTGCTTCTTCCTTCTTCTGTCCCTTCTTCTTCT